>JARFJB010001615.1:1370000-1400000 GCA_036346205.1 Vesta saturnalis | reverse complement strand
GTGCGTGAGCGTGTGCGCGGGTGTGAGCGGAGCGTGAGTGTACGTGTGCGTGCGTGTGCGTGGTGGCGTGTGCGTGGCGTGCGTGTGCATGTGTGACGTGAGCGTGTGCGTGTGGTGTGCGCGAGCGTGAGTGTACGAGTGCATTTGAGTGCGTGCGTGCGTGCGTGTGTGCGTTTGCGTGTGCGTGTGCGTTGCGTATGCGTGTGCGTGCGTGTCGTGTGCGTGGCATGTGCGTGTGCGTGTCCGTGCGTGTGCGTGTGCGTGTGCGTGCGTGCGCGTGCGTGTGTGTGCGTGAGCGTGTGCGCGTGGCGTGAGCGGGAGCGTGAGGTGCGTGTGCGTGCGTGTGCGTGTGCGTGCGTGGTGCGTGCGTGTGCGTGTGCGTGTGCGTGTGCGTGTGGGCGTGCGTGCGCGTGCGCGCGTCGTGGCGTGCGTTTGTGCGTGTGCGTGTGCGTGCGTGTGCGTGTGCGTGCGTGTGCGTGTGCGTGTGCTTGTGCGTGTGCGTATGCTTGTGCGTGTGCGTGTGCGTGTGCGTGTGCGTGTGCGTGTGCGTGCGTGCGTATGCTTGTGCGTGCGTGTGCGTGTGCGTGTGCGTGTGCGTGTGGTGTGTGTGTGCGTTTGCGTGTGCGTGTGCGTGCGTGTGCGTGTGCGTGTGCGTGTGCGTGTGCGTGCGTGTGCGTGTGCGTGTGCGTGTGCGTGTGCGTGCGTGTGCGTGTGCGTGCGTGTGCGTGTGCTGCGCGTGCGTGTGTGTGCTTGGTGTGCGTGTGCGCGTGCGTGTGCGTGTGCGTGGTGTGCGTGTGCGTGTGCGTGCGTGTGCGCGTTCGCGTGAGTGTGCGTGTGCGTGTGTGTCTGCTTGTGCGTGTGCGTGTGCTTGTGCGTGCGCGTGCGCGTGCGTGCGTGTGCGCGTGCGTGTGCGTGTGCGTGTGCTTGTGCGTGTGGTGCGTGCGCGTGTGCGTGTGCGTGTGCGTGTGCGCGTGCGTGTGCGTGTGCCTGTGCGATGCGTGTGCGTGTGCGTGTGCGTGTGCGTGTAGATCGAACGGGCGCACTGTCTCACACACTCACTCTCTTTCTCTCTCACACACTTACTGCAATTCTCGCATGGGTCAGGATCGGTCTTATATGATTAATGAGGGTGCGCACGTCTACGACTGACTAAATGATTTGACCTTTAATGAAAAATTCATATACTTTGATTTAGTATCCTCATAGCTATATTTTCGACCTTGGCTCAACAGCATAGAGCTTGACAGGAGGTTGAAAAAATCTTTCTTTCTCTCTCTCTCTCTCTCTCTCTCTCTCTCATCAAAACTTTGTTCAAAATACAAATATACGCCTCTAACCTATATGAAAAACGACATATTCACAACAACAATTAGTCTTTATTTTTTTTTAACTTTGCATCTTTTCTAATCGAGAAAATATAATTAATAGCTGACTAACACCCTTCTTATCCCTCTTCTTCTCCCTCTTCATCTTCACTGGTATCCCCAACTTCCCACTCCTTTAAATTTAGAGTGAACTCTTCTTAACTTTTGTATTAAACATGTCAAACAATATTGACCCTTTAAATAGTTTTCACATAATTTTACACCATTTTCATATTTCCTTGCAAGTGCTTGACATTCCTCTTCCGTATAAGAGCGTCCTAAACTATATACTGCCTCATGATCAACATCAAATGCCAATACCGTCAAATGTTCAAGTAAAGGTTCCTTGGTCGTACGTGCATCGACAGCGTTGGTCCACAATTCAGCTGCGTAGCACATCCACATATTGAATCAATTTTATTTACACGTTACTACTTAAATACCTTTTAATTTCTATTTTTAGATTTGACCTTGAATCGGGGCGCGCGTGAGTGCACGGTGGTTCAGGATCACCTTTGGTACAGGATCCCGGTAAAATCGCATATGATCGGATAAGATCGGATAAGATCAGGATACCTCTACCGAATTCTAAGAACTGCTTGGTGACCTTGAATAAACTTTGAAGCGGGGAGCGCGTAAGTGCACGGTGAGTTAGGATCCGCCTACCTATACGTAATCTTGAAGAATGCACTTTGATGTCGGGAATGTGTACGATTACCTTGAATAATATACAGGCAATCTGATGACCTTGAAACCTTTGATGTCGACAATCTGTACGAGAGCTTCACTGACCTTGAAAAACGTATCTAGTAACTTTTCTAGTGACTTTTTTTCAAATCTAGTTACTTCAATGACTTTGAACTGGTAGAATACACTTCGGTGCATGGAACGTGTGACCTTGAAGTGGGGGCGCGTAGTGCAAGAATGACCTTGAAAATATGCAGGAAATATGAGCGACCTTGACCTTGAAAACCAATCTAGTGACGTTTCTAGTGACTTTTTCAAATATAGTTATTTTTCTAGTGATAAAAGTGTGTTAGGATCGGCGTAGTATATCTACTATCGTTTTCATCTTGAACGATTATATTGTAATAGTTTATTAACAAGCCGTAAAACATCTAATATCCCTGATGCTGGTTCCTAATAATAATAATGCTCATTGATGATGGTTACTCTTTCAATACATGCAAAGGATAATATACAGCCTTTATCGGTCACTATTATTATTACATAGATGTGAGATTATTCTTAAATTAGCTGTTTTCAGCACGACCCTGGAAATACTACACACACTTTCAAACCTTCTTCCTCTTTCTCAGAAGCTGTACCGTATTCATCTTCTTGAATTTATCTTTACCCGATTTCGAGCCAGTAGTGTGTTTTCTGTTTTATCTTGAGACATTTTATATTGCTACTAATTTAACTAACCACTAATATTAGCACATATATAAATTACAAGGTATTTGAAATGACTCTGTGTTACTGATATTTTATGCAAACGGTCTACCCTGGAATTTTTAAATGTTAATCACATAAAACAGATATAGGAACTCGAGCCTTCGCCTCCTTGCCGTAGCCCCATGGCTGGAAATAGTATTCTAATAAGGGGGCCCTAATTCTCATACGGTATGTATAGGAACACGTGTTAGTGTCTGCGCCCCTTGTCGCGACCAACTTAACGATAAATGGTGTTCTAATAAGAAGCCCTAATGCTAACTTATAAGACAAGTGTGTTTGGGCCTGATCCCTCCTGTTGTGGCCCCTTTGTTGCTAAATTTGAATTTGTGTCGCTATCTACTTATGTATGCACTAATGAACATTTTCTGTAATAAAGGTTGCGCTATGTAAAGGTATATTTTTAAAGCAGTGAATGTTTTCTGTAATAGAGGTGGCACCCACTAGCGGTATATTTCTAGGATTAATTAGGGCTTGTTTGTGGCGTTATCTAGTGGTGTAAGGACTAGTGAATGTTTTCTGTAATAGAGGTTGATCGTGCCCGTCTCTTTCTCTCTCGTCTCCCTCGTCTCTTTCTCAAACAAACAAATAAATTAATCAAATCAAATGAATCAAACCAATTAAGCAGGTCAATCTCAATCAATCAATCAATCAAATCATAACTTACAGCATGCAAAAACCAGCTTACAATTCAAAAATATTGATTGGACTAACCTACAGTTTACTACAACCAGCTACAATTCAAAAATAACAGTCTGATTTAACTTACAGTGTGCAAAAAAACCAGTCTCACACCTATTGTAATTGCCCATCTGACTGTGCTTTCGCATTAACTGTAGCATTCATAGTGCAGGTTCGCATTTCCGTTACGAAAACAAGATTATTAATAAAAAATTTAAGGAAAACTTAGCGTTTGAAAATATATTATAAAAAACAGTACATCATTTATTTCCTATACTTGCCTTATAGGTTAGCATTAGGGCATCTTATTAGAATACTATTTATCGTTAAGGGGGTCACGACAAGGGGCGCATACACTAACACATGATCATATACATACCGTATGAGATAGAATTAGGGCCCATTTATACGATTTCCAGCCATGCGGCTACGGCAGGGGGGCGAAGGCCCTTGAGCAAGTTCCTATATCTGTCTTATTTGAACATTTAAAACCGCTTCGACCGCTTCTATAAAATATCAATAACACAGGGTATTTCGAACACCTTGTAATTTATATATGTGCTAATATTAGTGGTTAGTTAAATTAGTAACAATAGAAAATACCTCAAGATAAAATAGAAAACGTACTACTGGCTCGAAATCGGATAAAGATACATTCAAAAAGATGAACACGGTACAGCTTCTGAGAAAGAGGAAGAAGGTTTGAAAGTGTGTGTAGTATTTCGAGGGTCGTGCTGAAAGCAGCTAATTTAAGAATAATCCCACATCTATGTAATAATAATAGTGACCGATAAAGGCTGTATATTATCCTTTGCATGTATTGAAAGTGTAGCCATCATCAATGAGCATTATTATTATTATGAACCAGCATCAGGGATATTAGGTGCTTTATGGTTTGTTAATAAACTATTACAATATAATCGTTCAAGATGAAAACGATGAGATGAATGGGGTAAAACGTATCTCAAATCTTGATGATAGTAATGCTCTCTCTCTATGAAATTTCAAATATGCTCATTACGTCACTCTTATTTCAGGTTAGAAAATTTAAGTGTTTAATTAGCATGGCTATTAAACCCCAGTTAGCTGTCCGTTTAGATAGAGAATCTGCCTATATAGAAAGCGCCATTTACGTCAGGTTAGAAATTATTATTTCACCTAATATTTAACTTAGACCTTAATGTATTTTGCAGCAGCAAAATTTAAAAATATTTGTAAACACATTAATTAACACGATGTCGATGGATGATTGCTACTTTCCAGTTCATTTTAATGAAATTGTATAACTGTTTAATAATAATAATTGCATTCCATAAAAACAGCTTTATCATTAGGTAAAATCATTTTAAATGTATGTTGTAAATAAGAAGCATCGTTTTATATAAATTCGTTTATGTAAGGTAGCTCTAACGATCCTGCGAAAGGTAAATACGAATAGCAGCAAGTGTGATAGAGATAATTAGGTTTGTTTGTATATTTATACTCTAAAAATTACTGATTTATGATGGGGAAGCCAACAACCAGTTTTATATCAACTATGCATTAGTAAAAAACACAAAACGGATTTAGTGAACTGTATAAATATTTCAATATTCAGTTTAGTTCACCAACACAGTTATTATTATTAGAACAGCCGAAAGAAAAACAGATCTGAAGGTATGCGTACTATTTTTAATACATATTTTACTTAATATTGTTCAGAAAAATGCCAATAAAGATTTTTAATATATTATTATAGGAGGACGACGTCATAAACCAACTCTGCAACAATTATTATTCTACAGACTCGATCTGAACCCATTTGTTTAGTTAATTAGATAAAGATGTGAGTGTTACCTATTTTTTAATTAATAACATTATGCGGGGACGTAGTTGTGGATTTTAAACTTTGTAGTTATTGATTCGCATATAATAACAGAACCATTAAAACCTTTTGTCTTTTATTTCCATTATAGCAATTTGGTATTTTGAACTGTGACTGATTTTAAGCAAGGAAGCTGTAATTACTTAAACCAAATCAGTATTTTTGAACTGTAAGCTGGTTTTCGCAAACTGGAAGTTATGATCTGGTTTTATTGAGATTGATCTGACTGATTGATTTAATTGCGTACCATTTGTTTGAGATTGATATGCTTAATTAATTTGATTTGATCTGATTAATTGATTTGTTTGTTTCAGAAAGAGCCGGGAGAGAGAGAGAGAGAGAGAGAGAGAGAGAGAGAAATAGATAAATGAGAAAGAAAGAGAGATGCGTGTATGATCAACTTCTATTACAGAAAACACTCGCTACTTAAAAAAATACACCAATAGATTACACCAAAAACAAATTCCAATGTCACTCAAAAATATACCACTAGGTAGAGCCACCTCTAGTACTGAAAGTATGCATTGGTCTATATACAATTAGATGGCTCCACAAACAAACCCTAATTAGTCCTAGCAATATACTAGGCGGCGGCACCTTTATTGCAGAAAATATTCATTAGTAATTTCACCTGTTACGAATTCTTTCACGCTTCAGATCAAAATTCACTCATCAATCAATACACATTAAAAATGTGTTACCTAAAATTTCAAATTTTGATGAAAGTTAACAAAGATGGTCATTTAAACATCGAGAAAAATAAAAATAAGAGGATTGTGGTTTAATCAGTCATTAATTGGAAATACCTTGTAGAGACACCTGTAAGCTCTTAACTGACATACTCTTACTCTTACTACTGACTACTATTAAATTTTTTTCAAAACATATTCAAAACGTATTTCCTCCCCCATTTTTAAGCTCGTCAAGAAGTAAATAATCACCTCAAATAAAAAAATGATCTCCTAGAAGTTCCATAAAAAGCAAGGATATAGGGTAAAGTGTCAGTGTCCTGCTTTATGGCTCACGTATTCATTTTACAATTCACATCTTATTCTTACGTTTTGTATTTAGGGTGCGAAATGAAGTAATAGTTACACATAATTTGACTACTGCTTTTAATAGTATTTACGGTGATTGAGCATTAAAATACTTTGTTAATCATTTTTTGTAAATTTTAGAATGTCAGATGGACGCAAAAAGCTATCTGGTGCTCAGTATGAAAGAGAAAGGCTCGAAAAGCAATCACAAATTAATGACCAACCTAGGAGTTTACCGAAGTATTTAGGAACTAAGGAAAACGAGGTTGGCAACCCAGAATTAGCAGATTTATACTTAAATTACGAGGATACTGTCGATCAGGTAACCATAACCGATAATGAGACAAATCTTGAATAACCTTCTTCGGTACACAAACACTAAAGAAAGAAAATTCACAACCTGTGGTTATCTTAGATTACGATCCAGAATTTGGTCAGCGATTAGAATCTCCTAAAACTATTGACATTGCGCCACAGTGGCTTATTGCTGCAGAGTCAAATTATTGGTATGAGGTGTTTTTATGTATTATGTACAATAAAAATACTTGCTCAAAATTGTTTAGCTGGTACGGGTAAGTGACAAACTATGATTTTAATAATGAAAGTTTTTTATAAATCATTCAGCTACTAGCTGACGTTATCATTAAGATTAAGGAAAGCATTTTTGGCTTTCTTCCAGTTGAGAGATCGACAAGACGAAAACTTTCAAATGTAATAATTGAAAAACTTGTAAAATTAGGGTTAAATTTGCAGGATATAGGATGCCAGACTTACGACAACGGAACCAATACGAAAGGTGATAAACTAGGGGTACAATCTAGAATAAGGGCAATGAATCCACGAGAATTTTACTTGCCATGTAGTAGCCACTCATTAAATTTAGTCGTCAACAGTATGGCAAAGGCGTCCTTAGAAGCTGGTATTTTTTTTAATACACTTCCAAAAATTTACTTGTTTTTTGCTTTGTCAACCTTTAGATGGGTCATATTAATAAAATATGTTAAGGCACTAACTTTAAAACCACTGAGTGATACTCGTTGGAAAGTCGAGTGGAAGCTCTAAAACCCTTAAGGTATCAATTGGGAAGTATTTACACTTCTATAAGGCATAAGGCTTCTAGCATGTTCCACTGCATTAAACAATTTAAGTTCATATCCTCCACTGTATTAATCGGATTAGCAAGCTGCTACAGATCAAAGACAATAACGGATCATCTGCTATCGAGCTAATAGAGAATTGTATAATTTTTAAATATCTTTATTTGGATGAGGCTTTTAATCTCTGTAATGCAAAGGAACTCGCAGACGTTATTGATATTCCAGCTGATTTCGGGTTAACACAACTGCGTTACAGAGTTGGACGAGAATCTGTTAACTTTCTTTATGAAGCGCGTGATGATCCGGTCACAGATCCCAAATTAACGTTTGAAATAGGGAATACTTTTTTTTACAATAGATCAAGCTATTAGTACTTTAGAATCCAGATTTGATTTGCTGAATACCTACAGCATTTTAAATTTTTGTTCAACATATATGATTTGAAAAATTTACCATAAACAAGTTAATTAAATATTGTTAGGACTGATGATGAATCGGAAGATGTGAACGCAATTGAGCTAGTAGATAACATAGAATCCGTTTTAGGGTGTGTAAATACAAAACAAAATTCTATTGAGGTGTATCTTATGCTTACGGTCTTTACTTCCAGTATAAAAATTGTTGAAGTTTTTTATTCTTTTATTGCGAAGGGGGAGGAGGATTCTTACTTTTTTGCACCGGGCTGCAAAACTGCAAGCGCCGGTCCTGATCTTTGTATGTGAGTTGTTACAACAATCTCCAAAACTAATAGTAATCAAACACAAAGACACAGTTCAAGTTTTACTTTATTTAGTTTATGGGTAAACGAAAAGCAAATGACATTTTCATTTACATGAAATAACGGTAACCCTTAACCCGAAACATGTCTATTTCTACCATGTGTCTGAGGAACACCTACTTTGTATAGCAGACATAACTTTTGCAACTATGCAAGTTTTCTGCTTGTTTCTTTTTTATTGTAAGTATACACTAAAATAAAAGCCAGAAATATTTTTAACTCAAAGCTACATTATGATTACACAAAATGACCATTCAAAATAAAAAAAAATCATAATATAAAAATGTTTTACAAGTCCTTGCAGCAAGTATTGCAGAGCTTCTTGGAACATTGTAAGCATATTGTTTTCTGACATTTAATACATTTGTATGCAGTTGTTCGGACACATACTGTACTTCCTTTTTTTGTCTAACTTGTCAGTTTTCTCAAGCATACTGTTTGGTTCTTCTTCAGTCTTTTCAATATTCAACACACTTTCATTCAAAAATTTTATTTCAGCGGTAAATTTGGAATGGGAAGTCTTATCATTTAGGAAAGGCTCAATTACTTTGAGCGCTAACTTCTCTGTTAGTTCAAACCGTTTTATCCTTTGTACGTCTTTGAAGCATAAGTATAATATGTGCTTATTAGCAGTTTCTTCTATTGAATCGACACCACCTTTTGTAGAGTTGTAGATACAGTGACACTGTTTTATTTTTCTTCGGAACGTAACTGACCAGTGTCATATTTTTAGTAAAACCATATAAAGCTGAGCCAATTTCCTTGAAATTCGATTGAAATTTCTCTTTTTTTTAGTGCCCCAGCATAGGTCCAATTACGTTTTAGTAATTCCTGAACTAATTCAAATTGATAATAACCAGTTGTCTGTCGTTATATCTCTGTTTGAATTGATAATAGAAGGTATAAGTCTGAGAATAGTTGGAGTCGGAATAGAGTGCTTTTTGTCTTCTTCCGATAAAGAAAATCCATCAGATCCTTTTCCACAATAAATTTATGCGTTATAACATAGCTTGTTCGCCCATCTGTAAGCGCCAATAACGGATCTGCTCTTTTCTTTCATTTCTTGTAAGAGCATTGTCAAATCTCAAGCATGTAATTAAAATTTCAAACCTTTTGACGGATAGTGTTGCTCGAAAAACTGGACGTTCTGTTAGTTTAGTGGAAAAAAGTGAAAACATGCTTTCGTGATTCAACTTGTAAATAGTGGTCAATAGAAATAGTGTTTATTTCTGTGAATATTTTCTCTAATGCCATCAAGTTTGATATTTGTCCATTGGATAATGTCCTGAATAATTTTCGCATCAAACAATTTTGACCAAATGTTCTCAACCTGTGGAGTTCTACCAAGAGATTTTAAAATTTGTGTTATTCCTGGTGTGTCTCTTATTATACTGTGTTTTGGAGTTTTAGTTTTTATTGGCTCGGAAGATCTCCATTTGAAATTATCATAGATATAAATGATGTAGGTACGGTAGTTTCCACATCAGTAGTTATACCATTGTTACTCTGAACTACATCATCTTCAACTTCCGAAGAACTTCCACTTACATGTTGCGTAACAATTTCTTCGTCTTCTAGGTAATCCCGATCCTCGACAGAATCATTAATGGGTATAGTGTATCCATCTGCATTTTCATCAGCATCTAAGTCATCATCCATCTGCATTTTCATCAGCATCTAAGTCATCCAAACATTGCATTACTTTTTCTTCAAAATTAGGGTTATCAAATCTAAACGTATCTATTTTTCTTTTTTTTGTGTATCGAGGCCTCTCTTCATGTACTTGCAACTCCTTCCATTGTAAGAAAATATGACTAAAAAATCTCAAAATGGTAGCAACATAATAATAAATAGAAACATTTTATTTTTACCGCTTGTCCGTAATGTAAACAAAAATGATTCAATCGGCTAATAGTTGGATGCAATGTAGCGACAAATTTAAAAATAGTAGGTGTCTGACAGACACGTGTTTCGGGTTAAGGGTTAAGCTAACCCTTTTTGGTTTTGTTTTAATAACGATTGATAGTTCTTCCAACTTTTCGACAAATGCATAAAAAAGTTACTAAAAGTGTAGCAATATAAGTTTAAAACTTGGACACTGTTCCAAGCTGAAGTGATTTTGAAAAGAAAATTTTGGTATAAAGTGCATTAAAATCTTTTGTGGCAAAACAAAATGTGCATACATAAAGTTAAAGCTTTAAAGCAACTATACAGCACGTACAATGACAAATCTGGTAGTATACAATTTTTACAATCCCAAATCCTACCCTTAACGGTGTTAAGCAAGCTATTTACATTCCTACATAATGAAGAGTTAGGTACCTTTTGTCTCTTCTCTAAAAATATGTACATAAGAACAAAAAGCAAATGATTTTATTGACATATGATATTATAAACTTTACATATTTTTACAAAATGTGAACTTTACTTATTGCTAATAATCACAGACGATCATGGTATTTTTAGTTTTCAAAAATTGTTGAATCTTCACCACATTATTGCAATTGATTTCATGACACATTTTGGTACTCAATCGTATAATCCACTTATTAAAATTTTTAATTTTAGTCAACAAACATGGTTGACCATGTGTCTTGGCATCAATAACATTCAAATGAATTTCAGTAAAATAATTTTAAAAACATAAAATTAACTAGTTATACAATTTCTTCATAAAAAATTTCTAAATCACTTTGAGCATGTGCTATTCCTCCGGGTCCAGCAATAGCAACAGCTTCAGGTTCGTAAAGTATATCAACATTCGTTCCTTGTCGTACTAAAGCTTTAGAAACAGGGGTCGCGATGGCTTTACCTTCTTGTCCAGCAACTGCTTTAGCCACAGGTTTTAAGATCATGGTGGTAATATCATTCGCATCTACACCTTTATTTCTGATATGAATCACTCTATTATTACCTAAATTTCTTAAATATACAAATAGTGGATTAGATTTGTAAGGAATTACATGATTTGCATTTTTTTGTTGTAATCTTCTCAGATCAGCTTCGACAATTTTCGATAATGTTATATTCTGGCGTTCACTTATAACTGGTTGTTTAGCTAATGACTGAAAAGTAGTTGTTAATAATTTTTGTTGTTCATGATGGAAAGGGGTTAATTTTATTGAAGGCTTTGAAGACTGCGATGGAAGATGAAAGTGAAGAGGAACCACAACCCATCTACGAAAAAGAAGATTAAGATTAGTTCAGATTTGAAAATTATTTGCAGTCAAGAATCTACTATCATTTTATTGTTAGAAGTATAATCTACAATAATACTAATAAAAACAAACAATTCAGTAAAACTCTATTTAAGATGGTACGTACAATATCTCTGATCTAATAAAATATACTTAGTTTAATAGGATATTGTAAACTTATCTAAATATTTATTGTAATTATCACCATTTTAGTGGAACAAATCTTTTCTCACAATATGCTTCACAGGTTTAAACACCTACAATGATTATCACATAACATTACAATAATAATTATCAGCCTTTGTTATAATATACAACTGGTCCAACAGCAACTATTCTTCCAATTCTTGGATTAATTTCACTTGGATTCTTGTCAATAGTATTAATAAGCTCAGTTAAATCAATTCCAGGGTTAACCGCAACTACTTTGGTTCCAGATCCGGCAATTGCAATACTGTCGGGCTGTGTGTAAGCATAACCATCAGGACCCACAATTGCCGTACCACCACTTCCTGCGGTTGCAATACCTCCAGGCCCAGCAATGGCAACACCACCTTCTCTCACACGTAACCTTTGCACAAAAATTCCATTACCTGTATTATTCTGACTTACTTCCTGCTTTTCTTTTAGTTTTAAAGGAAATACATTAGCTTTGTTTTCACCTTCTTTAGTTCTGTTTAGATCTTGTAAATTCTTTATGGTTAAAGAGTTTGCTATTGAAGGAAGTTTATTGTTAATTCGTCCTATTGTAGTTATTTTTGAAGGTTTTATATCACGTGGCAAATCACCGCTTGCATCGACTTTGACGGTGAACTGCAAAGGATTTTCTTTATCACTTGTTAATCGTAGATCTTCTATTATTAATTGTTTACCATTTCCTTCCTTATTCAAATGTGACTTACTTTCTTCTTTATTCTGCCGTTTCAAGTCATTTGAACAAGGTGAAGCTGCTGTATTACTGTTTTGCTCATTTGGTGGACCATACTCGACCATAGTAGTTATTGCGTTGAATAAGTGTTGCAAAGGATCCTTTATTATAATAGGAAAGTACGAAGAAAGTGGCGATTGCCAAAATCCTTGACGTAATTGAGGAATAGTTTCTGGAGTATGCATTAGATTACTTACAGGATAATAACCATTATCGTAAAATGGAAGTATGTATGGTATTGGTGGAACTTGCATATTTATAATATTTCTCACGTTCTCAATTGTTTGATTTTCAAGAGATTGCTTTATATTGGAGTGTTGTGGAGGTTCTCTTGCAAAACCTGGTTGTATTAAATAACTAGGAACTTCATTGTTGTACATCCCCATATAAGGATTCATACTGGGAATCATTAAAGATTGTTGATGTGTAATCTTTCTTTTAATATATTGTCCTGGAATCTGATCATTCAGTTTACTATCATCTCTTACTGGTTGAAAATGTGATTGAGCATAAGGTTGATTTGGAAAATACCCATAAATGGGATTAGGAAATGGAAATTGTCCCATGGGATACTGTTGTTGTTTTGAGTAATCCAACCTTTCATCATTAGGAACTTTTTCTAATTTTGGTGACGACTTCAGATTTTTGTTAATTTCTTTAATTTTTTCCATAATTTGGTTAGTTCTTTGTTGTTTCTCTGGAACATGAGCAGTTATCTCACGTATATCTTGTTTTTCGATCCTAAAAAAGCAGAATTAGTAATTTTCCAAATAATATAAGTAATATATTAAAAATTAGTATGAAGATTAGATTGGAATTAGTAATCAAACTTACCCAAAAACTAAATACTCCACCACTGAACAGACACTGCAATGCCGTAAGTAAGAAAATGTACATTGAACAGGTAAGTACGAAATTACTCCACACCATTTTTAATTACACCGATTAGTGATTACTGATAATATCCTTAATTAATTTAACTTACTGAACATTTTCCTCTTGTATGTGTGGAGATCCTTGGGGCTTTGAATGGACTGGGGCAGCCAATAAAATCTGAAAAAAATTAGACATGTATTTCTACTCTTGAATGTAAAAGGTATTAAACAAAGCTTTTCATAATAAATAACTGCTACCTCTCCCACCCAACAAACAAACAGAGATTGCACAATATTAATAAAATTCTCATTAACACTTTCACTGCGATACCAGTCATATGAGATTGGTATACTGCATTACGTTACGACGGGTGCTAATTGTGCCATCTATCACGTTATGCCGAAAGCTGTATCTTTTAAACCGCTTGCCTGAGAGTAGATTTGTAGATAGCTATCTGACCACCGCGATAAGATCTACTTTTCTAGAATGCGTTGTATTTATCTGACCCATACGGCCAATATCACACCAAGCTAAAATAATTTTAAATCTGTGCGGTGCCAGGCACGTGTACCTGTATACGTTGTTTACAGTTTGTGTGGTGTTATTGAAATTATTTGATTATAATGGCTTCACGACGTCAAAAAACATTTGAGTTATTGAAAGAAAATAGAAATTTTGATATATTAAGTGTTGGTGGTATATGTTATGGATTTACCGAATTACAGGTAGGTTCTAAAACATTAAGATTTAACATAACCTATATTTTAAGTCGTAAGTTTTTTTAATATAGGGGTCTACAGAACAAGATACCACTTAGTCCACTTATTTACAGGTAATTTTTTCAAATTGATTTGCCTATAAAATTGTGTAAATTATTTTACAGCAGTCAGCTGAGTTGGGTCCTGTGAGGAGTAAGCCAGATTTGTCTGAACCCAGTGAATTACAAGATGACTGTAATCAAAAACACACTCGAAAAGGCACTAGAAAGTAGCAGTTCTAGTGAAAATGAAGACGTCGAAAGTGAGCCAGAAGATCCATTTGCCGGCACTCACTCAATTTCAGCTTCAGATTATGACCCAGCTTCTCCTTCAGATACCTCAGACTATTGAATAACTTGGTGACGAATCTATGTGTGAAAGTAATGCAGATGAAGTTTTAGATTAGGCTTATGAATTTTTAGGTAATATATTTGCTTCTTTCGTGTTTTTTTCAGTATTATAAAATTTAAAAAAGTATAACCACCATGAAATTATAATTACTGTCATTTTACAGAAGATCTTTAGACTGATGTATGGGTACCAATGGATACGAATAATGCGCTGAACATGAATGAGTACTCACTCCGATAAAGTATTAATGTGGATGCGACAGTGTGCAGTAGTCCCTTAGACACATTTAAACTTTTCATAGATGAGGAAGTTATGGGCTTAATAGTGACTGAAAGACACAGGTACGCTCTACAGCAGATAAATACTGGAAGTCGAAGGAACAAGTCTCGCATCAAATCTTGGGCAGATACAAACACACAAGAAATGTATAAATTCTTTGGGATAATTGTATGCATGGGATTAGTTAGAGTTCCAACAATTAATCTTTACTCGTCGAAACATGACCTTTATCATAGTAAACATATTAGCGCTAAAATAACTAGAGATCGATTCTTGCTACTTTTTCAATATGTTTATTTTAACAACAATGAAAGTTTACCTGGTTCACAAAAACAACTTTTTTGCATACGACCTGTTCTGACTCTACCTAGTACCAGATATCAAAATATTTTAAAGCCAGGAAAAGAAGTCATTGATGAAAACATGATTCCTTGGAAGGGGCGTTTAGGTATGCGGCAATATATAAAAAATAAACGACATAAATACTGTGGTAAGTTGCATAAGTTGTGACCCTTAGAAGACTATACTATAAATGTAAAGATATATTGTGGCAAAAAGGACACTCAACATAATTCCAGCGACCCACATACCGTAAAAGTGGTTATGAACCTCATGGATAATATGTGTACTTCAGGTCGCATTTTATATGCTGGTAACTTTTACTAGTGTCCCACTTGTAAAAAAACTTCAAGCGAGGAAATCTTTTTATTGTGGAACACTTAGATCGAATAGAATAGGTTATCCAAAAGAATTTCTTAAGTGTGGTATTAAAAATAATGAAGTAATAGGGGTACATAGCGGAAAAGGCGTTAAAATAATAAAGTGGTAAGATAAAAGGCCCATACTTATGATATCTAATAAAAAAGACCACGATATCACATACGGACAAAAAGAATAGAAGTTCACACCCAGTTCTGAAACCTAAATGTAATTGATTACAATAATACCAAAAAAGGCGTCGTTTTGAGTGATCTTCTTACTACACAGCCTTAAGAAAAGGGCTCAAACGGTATAGGAAAACGGCGTTTGAATTATTAATAGGAACTACAACTGTCAATTCTCATGTAGTTTTTAATGAAGCTAATAAAAACAACAGGAGACTTAGCATGCGATACTTTAGAGAGAACCTAGAGATTGCGCTAGTGGAACAAGATAGCGAACAAGAGAATATAAGCTCAGCTTACACTCCTAAAAGAATACATACATTGCTTTCGAGCGGATTCCAGGGAGAATACAACGTCTGAACTGTTAGGTTGCTGTAAAAAGCTAAAAGCTACATTATCCAGTATGGCTAAACCGTCTCGTTTACTTGTTTGCGGCTAGAGTCTATTATTCTTGCTACAATTTCAAAGAAAAAAATAGTTAAAACATTTGTCGATAGTGAAAAAAAAGTCATACCTACGAGGAACATGTGTCTGGTAGCGGCACCTAAGAAAAGTTAGTCACCAGACGCATGCACCTCGTTCCGCATTCTTGAACAATATCTCTTTGACTGGTATCGAAGTGAACGTGTTAACTTAATGGTGTTAACAAGAGATTGAAAAAATTCAATTGATGTAGTTTGGTATTATCATTGACAAAATAATACTAGTCAATGGTATTATGCAAGAAGAGCAATAGTTGACAATCTGTACACATATTATGATTTTGGAACAAAGCAGAATGACAAGCCAATCTTGAGGAAAATTGGATCTTAGAGTAATATCAGGCCGTACCGAAAAAGAACAAAATTAACATGTTGGTATGCAAAAGTGCGATATTATACTCTTACAATACCTAATTTACTTCCAAAAGCAAAATCAAAATCAAATTGTCACTTGATACCAAGACTAAGTAATAATCACACAAAGAATCCAGTTGTAAAGGAATGCACACCTTAAAAAATACGCACACTAAAATAAAACTTAAATTATTAATAGAAAAGCAGATGTTGATGTATAGACCGAGCATGGACCGAGAAAATATGGTGTTTCACTTTATCTGCTATCATGATTTTGATTCATTTTGTGTTAATTCTTATCAATTCTTATCAAAAATCATTTTTTTTACACAATTCTTTCTGTGCAATATAAGATTTTCAAGTATACAGTTATGTAGATTAGTAGTTTCTAACTCAAAACTGTTCTCATAGGAAAGTAAAACCTATAAACACCTAGAAATAGTAATTATATACCAAGGGAGACAAGACAATATTCTAGCCTGAGCGAATTAGATCAAGGGAAATTAGAAAGCCAGGGCCAGAGAAGTTTTTTCTCCCGTGGTTTATACATTTACATTTTTCACTTCTAGCATAATTACGTCCAAATATACGTAAGTTTAATAGTATATTATGTTATTAGGAGGAAAAGTTATAGTTTATGTGGCGAAGCTGAATGTTTATTTTGCCGAACGAAGTAAGTAATATTTTACAAAAAAACAAATAAAAATTTACAAAAAAACTAGCACTTGTGCAAATTGACCACCACCCTGTTCAAGGCAAGGTCTCTTCTTCTAATATACCTGCCTGACTTCTGATTCTCGTCTGGATTATTGTCTATTACTGGAAAGACTCCTTGAATCCGTTCAAGAAGTTCTTCCCTACTATTTACGTCCTGGTCGTAAACTTTGTATTTTAAAAATCGTCAAACGTAATAATCGACAGGAATAAAATCACGTGACCTTGAAGGCCAGGCATGAGGAACACTTTTACTAATCCATCTATTGAGTAAATTGTCGGATAAAAAATTTCTGACTGTAATGTGGCGGAGCACCATAATGTTGAAAGTATATTCTACCGGTATCGATATTTTCATCATCTGGCTGTACTGGTAAAATATTTTCCAGAATATCGAATTACACTTCACCGGTTAGGCTAGGTGGTATAATATATGTGGTTCTATTAACTTATTATCAAATATGCCACACGATACATTAACAGAAAAACTATGCAACGAGTTGCTTTGAAGTAAATTGATTTTGCTCTGTCCAAACGTGTGAGTTCTTTAGATGGTATACCCCATCACTCGTGAATTGTGCTTCATCCGTGTTTACTATCCTTGGATTTCGGGTGATCCACCTGCTAAACTTGATTCTGGGTATTTCATCTTCTCCTACTAACCTTTGTACTGCCTGTGCATGGTAAGGTTGGAGGCGATTTTTTTAGGTCTTCGCCAGACAGTAGTATGCGGAATTTGCAAAGCATGACTAATTCGTCGAGTACCCACTTTTAGATTATTCTCAATTAACTTGAGACTATTATTTTCCATATTTACGTATTGTCTTTCATTACGTTCGTTTAGTCTTACTGTTGGAAATCGACCATGTCGCCTGGAATAATAATATACTTTTCCAAATATTGTATTACTTGGCGTTCATCGTTGGGCAAACCGCATTTCATACTCTCTTCTGGCAACTCTGCCATTACTATCACAAAATACCGTACACATAAACCATATCTGCATATTCTTCGTTGCTGAACGCATGTTATTAGTTCTTAATGCAGACGTAACTTATAAAAACTCAAAGAAGTATGTTGATGCAGAGCAAAATGAAAGAACATTAGGCATTTTTGACAGTAGTTAATAGTTTAAAACTAATAACAATCACTGTATAATGTACTAGTGTAATTGTCTTAGCCTCCTATGTTAATAATTGCATTTAGGAACAATAAAATTGTCTTATGTATTTAAAAGATGTTAATCCGTATTGACATTACTCTTCTTTCATTCATTTTTAGGTGTTCTTCGTCAATTAAAGTTAATTGTTTTGTGTGGCTTCTTTGATATTTATTCGTTAATCAAACATGAATGTTTTTTGTGGACTATTTATCGCAAATAATGAAGAAATATTGAAATGTTAAAATTTTATCAATTTAGGTTAAATAGTCTCCATTAAAACTAAATCCCATAAAAAAAAATAATTTGGTTTCTATTTTGGGCCCAACAATTCACACCACTTCAGAATTCGAACTCCAAAATTTACAAGAAAAATTTTGTCGAAAATGCAAAATACATCACTAAATTCATTTTTTCGTGCGTCTTTTCAAATACAGAATCCATTTTAGAAAAAGTGGATATACCGGTTGTTGCTTTTGGTGGGATCGTTTTGTAATTTTTGTTTAAAACCGGATCTGGATTTCTTTTATTGGAAATAAATTAATCGATTGGAGACTTTGAAGGAAATATGCCTCGCAAATATCAAGAAAATATACATCGTGGTTAGAAAGTCATGAACCAAGCACGAAGTTTGCAAAATAGATAAAACTCATTAAGTATAGGGTTTTTGATATCGCTTAGGTGTCCCTTATCCATTATCACTTTCCCTAATAAATATATATATATATATATATATATATATATATATATATATATATATATATATATATATATATATATATATATATATATATATATATATATATATATATATATATATATATATATATATATATATATATATATATATATATATATATATATATATATATATATCAGCGTGTTCTAAGTCCTGGCACACCTGGATATAATTTAAACGGCTTGAGATATAAATGTGAGACCTTGACCATACCTATTACACAACTTTTTAACACTTTAAGGTGGTTCAACATTTGAACCCCCCCTTTTAAAAAAAGGGGGGACTGTATTCTTTAAATGGAAACCCCTATGTTGTGACATATCATTAGAAAGGTCTTTTTAATAGAAAAATAATGAAGCTTAGAAAACAGCTCTACGACGTCTCTAACGGAAATTACGGGCAAAATGGTTCATTGAACAGAGTAAAGAATATTACACAATAATAAAAGCATTTATTTTTTTTGTTCTGTTGTTAGTTACATGAGTAAATATGTTTCGGGATTTCCAGTGTTCTTATCTTAACAGTTTCAAATAATCTACTTTGGAATTTCTCTTGTGTCCTACTCACTTGCATTTTAGCAGTTCATAGCTTAGGTTGTCATCAACAACATCAGTTCAAGCTTACTTTTCTGGGGAATAGTTGTTAAAGTTTGTAAATACAGGTATACTTTTGTAATTATTTCATTCTTTAATTTATTTTGTGTTATGTGGCAACACTGACTTTATTAATGTGTTAAATATGATCAGATGATCAGGTGATTAATACATTTAAATAATTGTTGTCTGTCCATTACAATTTAAGTAGAAAAAATGAATGAATGAAGAATGAATGAATGATGGTTATAAATTTGTGTTTAGATAGGATAACCAAATAATGTTATTTAGGAAAAGTAGAACCACTTATTTTGAACGGTTTGGTTGTTAATTTTAGTGCTTATTTTCAGTTTTAGTTTTATTATTAAATCAAGACAATAGTGTTAGTTATTTTATTTCAATTATGGAAGTTTCTGAGTTTGAAAGAATTACTGTGTTGATGACGAGAGGTTATGGGGACCGTAAGAGATCATACAATGAAGTTACAAACTTATTTAATGAGGACTTTCCAAACCGAATCAATCCCGTAGCGAGGTTTACAGGTGCAAGAATTATTCAACGATTTAATGAGACACATTCTGTAAAACACAGATCCAGGTCAGAAAAGGCTCTTTCAATTGATGAAGAGAAATCATTAGATGTTATGCAGCCCTTTGTTGAAAATTCCCACTTATCCACGAGAAGAGCAGCTTTGGAGCACGACATCAGTCAATCTTCTGCAAGAAAAATTCTTAAAGGTAATAAATTCATACCTTTTAAAGTCCAACTTGTACACGAGCTTAGTGAAGACGACTACGATCGTAGGGTTGAATTTTGTGACATCATGATGGATAAACTAGACGCTGAAACTGAGTTACTAAACAGAATCCTTTTTAGTGATGAAGCCAGTTTCATGACCAACGGTACCGTCAGTAGACACAATTGTCGTTACTGGAAGGATACAAATCCACGTTGGTTTGTTGAGGCTCATACACAACACCCTTCAAAAGTTAATGTTTGGGCAGGAATAGCCCATGGTCGCTTGGTCGGACCATTTTTAATTGATGGAAATTTGAACTCTGAGAAGTATTTAGAGATGCTTCATAACCACTTGATACATTAAAGCAGGTAACAGTTTTAAGAAATTGCGTTAGTGTAGAGTCACGTAACTAACAACAGAACAAAGAAAATAAATGCTTTTATTATTGTGTAATATTCTTTACTCTGTTCAATGAACCATTTGATTCATGATGTTTGCATAGACTTATTTTTCAAATTTTGGGAGGTATTTTGCCCGTAACTTCCGTTAGAGACGTCGTAGAGCTGTTTTATAAGCGTCATTATTTTTCTATTAAAAAGACCTTTCTAATGGTATGTTACAATATAGGGGTTGTCATTAAATAAAATCCAGTTGCCCCCCTTTCCCCCCTTTAAAAAAAGGGGGGCAAATGTTGAACCACCTTAAAGTGTTAAAAAGTTGTATAATAGGTATGGCCAAGGTCTCACATTTATATCTCAAGCCGTTTAAATTATATCCAGGTGTGCTGGGTCTTAAAACTCACGCTTTTATATATATATATATATATATATATATATATATATATATATATATATACACACACACACACATATCTCCTTTGTGTTTATTTTGGAAATATTTGTATGCAAACTATATTGTTCCCTTGCTATACAGTATGGATTTATGTCCAAGTACTTCTGATGATCGAATAGCGTCTAAGCGCCGGTATGCTGATCCCAATTTTGAAGCGAAAATTATAAAGTGTTTAGAAGAACTAGAGGAAGACAACAATTCTACACAAAAAGAACACTGATGATTCGGATGATGATACCAATTACGAAGGACAACCTGAAGCACACTGTAGAAATGATAGTTTTGATGAAGACGAATCTCATAGCGATACGGAAGAAGACAATACTGGAAACCTAGACATCAACAGTTCGCATACTTTTCAAGAAATTCCTAGTTGAATACCAGAATATTTATTACACTAAAATGGATTCAAATGGAGAAGCAGTTGACCACTAATTAGACAAAAAGTAGCGCAACATAATATTGTGAGATATTTGGTCACTTTTATTTGAGCAGGTAATACTTGAGAAAATTGTTCACTGGACCAACGCTAAACTTGACGATGTTAGAGCAAAAGTACAAAAGCATATGAAAATCAATTACAGAACTACAGATGAAATGGAAATGAATGCGCTTTAACCCTTCTTATTTTCACACCAATTTATAGGTCCAATCGCGAACATATGTTATCACTTTTTTCAACAAATTTTTCTGGCCACCCAATTTTTCGTGCAGTAATGTCTGTGAAAAGATTTGAGACCTTTATAGGGTCTTTACGTTTTGACATTACACTTACAAGGGATGCATGTAAGAAAAATAACCCAGGAGCTGCATTTACAAATATATTTCAACTTTTTATAAATAATTGTCAAAAATTGTATGTCTAAGGAGCATTTGTTTGCGTTGACCAAACACTTATCCCTCTTCCTGACGCTGTAAACTCAAAACTTACATGCCAGCAAAACCCAAATAAATACGGCCTCAAATTTTTGGCTCTGACAGATGGTCGAACAAGGTATTAATATAACGGGTCTCTCTATTATGGATCGCTTGCGTTTATCAGACGAAGAAAAAACTTCCAATCCCCACACAAACTGTACTTAGATTGGCTACTCCAATTGTTAACAGTAATGGAGGTTCTCCTCAATGGAATTAATACAGGAGCTGCAAAGCGAAAACTAACGTATGTTGGAACTCCCAGGAAACGAATGTGTTTTTACTACACAAAAGCCGTCAAACTGGCTCTTCGCTGTACGGATTCGCTCTCGGTCTTACTCTACTAAGTTACGTACCGAAGAAAAACAAAGCGGTTTTTGATATCAAAAATTGAAACTTTCACCATTGGACATAATTAACGCTTTATTTGGGAAAAATGGTGTAATAATTTATATATTACTTATTCGCAAGCTTTCATACAGCAAGCGTATACGAAAGTGGCAAATATTGACAAGTTAACAACAAAATGACAAATATTAATAAGGTAAATAGCAAATAAAATGAAATCACTGTGCAGACCTTAAAACTTTCAGTTCTTGAAAATAGACACCCAGGTATCGGATTGTTCATATCCATTATCCCTGTTCAAGTTGTTAAGCTGTTTCAGTAGCTTCTCGAATCTTCTTTGTACATCAATTCTAATCGTCAGCCAGAATTCCTGTGTTTCCAAATTTTGAAGAATTGCTGACTTAATAGGATGAAGTAAACGTAAGTGTTTTTTGTTATTTTAACCTGGTGTTAATGCTTCTTCCAGTTTCACCAATGCAGATTTTACCACAAGAGCATGGTCTTCGTAAACACCTCATGTATGTAATGGTATTTGGTCTTTAGCAGAATTCAGAAGATTTCCAATTGTAATACTGCTTATTTGAAAGTTATAGTTACCTGATTAATATTTGTCATTTTCTTGACCGAGCGAGTATAATAGTAGTGAGACGATCTGCTTAGCATTCGGGAGCTAATGGGTTCGATTCCCGTTACCACCTACCCTGTATGAGTTTTTTTCAGGGGACTTTCCTCCTACATGTAGCGGCATGGTCACTCCGTATACGCACACCACGTGCGGCTACTTATGCTTGGCATGATTATGGCTGAAGGAGCTTGGAAAGCTCAATCAGCCCGTCCTCCCCTTTGGAGAGGGAATGAAATATGTGGCCTTTCATTTTTTTCCTTTATCATTTTGTTGTTAACTTGCCTATATTTGTCACTTTCATATTATGCTTGACGAAGGACAGAGTATCTGTCTGAAAGCTTGCGAATAAATAATATATAAACTATTGCATCATTTTCCCAAATAAAGAGTTAATTACACCTGCTTTGTTAATTTCAAGCATGCATCTGGAAATATATAAAGCGACTAAAGGAGGTATTGATTCGACGCAACAAAGTGTGCAAACTACTCAGGGGAATAGTAGAGATTTTATATGTCGGTAAATATATCAGTGGCCAATAGTTATATTTTGTATTTATACTTCAAAGATATCCCCCTTCTGAAGCGATTTCATTCACGTAAATTTAGCACTTGCTCTTCTTAGAATACATCTAAAACTCAGACTTTCCATTCCTTGTCCATATCCAGGATATAAACGTATAAAATGCGCAAAATCGATTTGACTAGAATGTTCCATATGTGTATAGTAATAACTATTTTTAATTCATATATTCATTGGGTTAAAATTTAGATCAAATTCATTATTTTTTTAAACGCGCGTTTCTAGACACATACTTTTAATAATAGACTAAAAGAAGATACTTCGGGTTAAGTGTCAACATTTGGTCTTAATCCGGTAACTTAGCCCGTCTCTTATGCAAGGTGCAACGAATGCTTAGAGCTTGCTACACCGAGTACACATTTATGAATTTAGTGTAAATATTTACTTTGAATTTGTACATTTTAGGTATTAAAAAAAATTATCACTATAAAAAGGGTTTGAAAAAAACAAATTATATAGAATGAAGCATGTTGGTTTCAAATTCGACGTCTTCTAGAATAACCAGTAAAAGGCTGTTGTCATGGTTTTCCCACTTTATGAACAGGACAACTTAGTCCACTTTGATCCCAGCTTAGCGACAATATTGTTTAAATTACTTCATTTTCAGTCACTACTCACAAAAAGATTTAGAACGAACAAATGATAAACATTACGGAAGCTGTAACTTAAGATTCGATACAACGTTTTAAGAAAGCTATTGTAATTGGTCAAAACATTGTAGAAATTCAACTGAGACTGAAAATATCCATTTTGAGTTCAAAAAGGGGGGGTCGAAACTGTCAAGCACGTATGTGTATGCGTGTTTCTTGTAGGCTTGTGAGCGAGCGCTTGCATGTGCTTGCGCGCATGCAAGTGTGCGTGTAAGTGTGTTTGTATGTTTGCGTGTTTATGTGTTTGTGTGTTTGTGTGTTTGTGTGTTTGTGTGTTTGTGTGTTTGTGTGTTTGTGTGTTTGTGTGTTTGTGTGTTTGTGTGTTTGTGTGTGTGTGTTGTGTGTTGTCGTGTTTGTGTGTGTTGTGTGTTTGTGTGTTTGTGTGTTTGTGTGTTTGTGTTTGTGTGGTTGTGTTTGTGGTTTGTGTTGTGCCGTGTCTGTGTTTGTGCTTGTGCTGTGTGTGTTTGTGCGTTGTGTGTTTGTGCGTTTGTGCGTTTGTGGTTTGTGCTGTGTGCGTGTTGTGCGTTTGTGTGTGTTGTGTGTTGTCGTTTGTGCTGTGTTGTGGTTTGTGTGTCTGTTGTGTGTTGGTGTGCGTGTGTGCGGTGTGCTGTCGTGGTTGTGTGTCGTGTGTGTTGTGTCTGTGTGCTGTGTGTGTTGGTGTGTGCTGTGTTGCTGTGTGTGTCTGTGTTCGTGTGTCGTGTGCTGTGCTTGGCCCAGTGTCTGTGTGCCATGTCTGGTGTTTGTGGTGTGTCCAGTGTCTGTGTGCGTGTTGTGTCTGTGTGCTGTGTTGTGTGTGTGTGTCGTGTGTGCGTGCTGTGTGTCGTGTGGTGTCTGTGTGTGTGTGTGTCTGTGGTGTGTGTTGCCCGTGTGGTGTTGTGCCCAGTGTGTGTTGTGTGTGTCTGTGTGTCTGTGGTCTGTGTGTTGCTGTGTGTCAGTGTGTCTGTGTTGTGTGCGTTGTGCGTGTGTGGTCTGTGCATGCCAGTGTGTGCTGTGTGTGTCTGTGTGTCTGTGTGTGTGTGTGCCCAGTGTGTTGTGTGTGTGTCTGTGTGTCTGTTCGTGTCTGTGTGTCTGTGTGTCTGTGTGTGTGTGTGTTGTGTGTGTGGTCGTGTGTGTGCCCATGTCGTGTGTTGTGTGTTGTGCGTCGTGTGTTCTGTGTGTCTGTGTGTCGTGTGTGTCTGTGTGTCTGTGTGCTATGTGTGTGTGTTGTGTGTCTGTGTTGTTTGGGTGTGTCTGTGTTGTGTGTGTGCGTGTGTGTGTGTGTGTGTTCTGTGTGTTTGTGTGTGTGTGTGTGTGTGTGTGTGTGTTGTGTGTTTGTGTGTCTCCAGTGTGTGTTGTGTGTTGTGTTGTGTGTGTGTTGTGTGTTTGTGTGTTGTGTGTGTGTTGTGTGTGTGTTGTGTGTTGTGTTGTGTGTTTGTGTGTTTGTGTGTTGTGTGTGTGTTGTGGTGTGTGGTGTGTGCGCGCGGGCGTGTGCGCGCACGTCCGATGTGCATGCGTGCGTGCGTGCGTGATTGTGTGTTTGGATGCGTTTGTGTGTGTGTATGTGGGTGAGGATGGTCATGTACGTGTTCGTGTGCGTGTGTGTGGGCGTGCGTGCCTACTTGCGTGCGTGTGTGTGTGTGCGTATGTGCGTGTGCGTGTGTGTGCGTGTGCGGTCATTTTCATGTAGGTATTTTGTCTAGAGCCGAGTGAATCTTTGTGGAGGTAAATTTGCGGAGTAAGAAGTAAAAGGGGTGAATATAATTGTTTTGCAATGACTCAAAATCTTGAAAAGTAATTGAATTTAGTTTTCACACGTGTTTTTTGGTGGTGTTAAAGGTGCAGGTAAGAAGTGAGGGGGTTAATACCATATTCTTTCGTCCGCAATAATTTAAATTTGGCATAAGTGTTTAAGGATTAAATAACTAGACCCCAGATATTTGCCAATGCAGTAATGGAGCTGCGAGGCATGGAAAGCGGTGCATTTTTCTTTAGTTCCACGTAACTCAAGAGCTTGAAAAGCGATTACATAAGTCAGATACAAGTATGTGAATGAAAAAGTCTGCATTAATTCTTGCCCATATGCTAATTAACGACCAATGTTTGCAATTATCAGTTCCTTTGGCTTCATCAGTAAATCAGCTTCTATTTCTCAAATAATCATTTAATTGCACACGTGATGTTTTATTAACAAATATGAAACCTTGACTGTATCTCTTTTTGAAATATCTTTGAGCAAAATTAATCCTTCAACAGCCGGTTCTCAGCTTATTACAACATGACATAAAATCCTTTTACGTTTGTCTAGTTCCATGATCATATTTCACATTACGAAGATATATTTACTGCAAAGTACTGCTTACTACTCTGAATATGAACCGTAGGCAGTAGAAAAAATTAGTAATTCCAATTATAGACGCGCTTTAAAGGTTATCTACGCCAACGGTCAAGAAATCGCCTAGCTTGGCCAAACGACTTATGATCGTCAAGAACGATAACAGTAACATTTGTACTTTTAATATATCCCAGTACTTACCAAATATATACAATTATTTCTGTACATCCGGTAGATTTGTTGCCTAACAGGTAATAAACGTGCAGTCACATGAAACACTGAAAATGCCTACAGCTCTAAGAAATAAATAAACTAAACTTCTCAAGTAAGGCCGCTGCAAAGCGAATACATTTTCTGATTATCATATATATATATATATATATATATATATATATATATATATAATGTTCGTTATAATGTTTATGTGTGCACGCCTATTAAAATTATTGTCAAAACAAATATTTGGCTAAGCATCTCACGGAATACTAATCACGAACCAAAATTGTGTCATTATGTTGATGTAATGTTATTAGTCGATAAAACATATCGTTTAATATGCGTTACGAGTATATGGTTTCAATACTTTCATTAATTTGCTTGAAAGGCTACCTTCTTAAGGTATTTATAAATCACTGTTGGATTCAATTTACAAAAAGTAGAAACCTTATGTACTAATCAAATATAATGTAATGTAATAATAAACATACTTAGCTTTTGTTGATTAAATCGTAATAATAAGATCGTGAATGTTTTCATGGTCATGAAATATAGTCTTCAACGTTTATACTCCTGGACAGACCCTCTGGTATACAGATAAAAGCTGTATTTAATTTTAAATACAATAGTAATCGTGGGTTATAAAACGGTAGTGCTGAAGTATCTTCCTAGCGGTAAAGGCTTTAGATTCAATTAGGATTAGTGAGCAAAAATGTACGTAAAACAGGAACTTTAGAATGTGGTTTCAAAGCTTCAAAGGGAAAAATCAGCATATTACGGTGTTGAGTACATACTTGCTTGAGTACAATGAACACTGGTTTGTTTGTCTTATTAAACTATTACCTACGATTAGCAAAAAACACAAATTAGGTAAATCAACCAGCACAAATTATTCCTTATGACTTAAACTGCCAATGACTTTTTAAACTAACAACCAATTATTATTTTAAAACATTACTGAACAACCCTTTTTATTCGGATTTGGATAATTAGAAGACTTGAGAATAAACTGATTGAATTTTAAGCGTTTAGTAGGTGACGTATAGACCTATATATGTATAGACGTATAAACGTATAGACGTATAGACGTATAGGCGTACAGACGTACAGACGTACAGACGTACAGACGTATAGCCGTATAGACGTATAGACGTATAGACCTGTAGACGTATAGACATATAGACCTATAGACGTATAGACGTATAGACGTATAGACGTATAGACGTATAGACATATAGAAGTATAGACGTATAGACGTATAGACGTATAGACATATAGACGTATAGACGTATAAACGTATAGACGTATAGACGTATAGACGTATAGACGTATAGACGTATAGACGTATAGACGTATAGACGTATAGACGTATACAGACGTACAGACGTACAGACGTACAGACGTACAGACGTACAGACGTACAGACGTACAGACGTACAGACGTACAGACGTACAGACGTATAGACGTATAGACGTATAGACGTATAGACGTATAGACGTATAGACGTATAGACGTATAGACGTATAGACGTATAGACGTATAGACGTATAGACGTATAGACGTATAGACGTCATAGACGTAGACGACAGACGTAGACGATAGACGTAGCGTAAGACGTAAGACGTAAGACGTATAGACGTAAGACGTATAGACGTATGACGTATGACGTATAGACGTATAGACGTATAGACGTAAGACGTATAGACGTATAGACGTATAGACGTATAGACGTATAGACGTATAGACGTATAGACGCATAACGAGACGTATAGACGTATAGACGCATAGACGTATAGACGTACTAGACGTATAGACGATAGACGTATAGACGTATAGACGAGACGTATAGACGCTATAGACGTATAGACGTATAGACGTATAGACGTATAGACGCATAGACGTATAGACGTATAGACGTATAGACGCATAGACGCATAGACGTATAGACGATAGACGCATAGACGCATAGACGTATAAGACGAGACGCATAGACGATAGACGTATAGACGATAGACGTATAGACGAGACGTATAGACGTATAGACGTATAGACGTATAGACGTACAGACGTACAGACGTATAGACGTACAGACGTATAGACGTATAGACGTATAGGAGTATAGACGTATAGACGTATAGACGTATAGACGTATAGACGTATAGACGTATAGACGTATAGGCGTATAGACGTATTGACGTATAGTCGATCTTGGTGAAACATTGTCAAACGTTGTAAAATGAGGTATTAAGTAGATTTTTCGAGTAAAAAAAGTAGGTTATATAACTTTCTACACCTACATGTGATAAGAAGGCATCCGTAATTTGTTTGAATAACTCATCGTAGGGATTAGGTCGTTAGTTCGGCAAAGGGCACAGTACAGTGCTTTGTGAAACCTGTTATATGTTGGATGCAGAATGCAGGTGTACTGCCTCATACCTGGCATTCGTCGTAATTGTGTTGTAACACAATTTACTTCCAAGGTATTGTTTTTTATTTCATTATTATGTTTTGTGGATATGTTTGTTTAATGTAGGATACTATTGTGAAGTGTAAGGTGTTTAATCTTGACTGTGTCTCGAATTCGTTAAGCACAATCTTTTCGAATTCAAGTAACCTTAAGGACATGTCGCACCCTCAATTAGTGTAGTTATGGAGATATTTTCATTAAAATTGAATAAAGTATACTAAAGCAATCCGACCATTACTTGACCATTAAGTGGACTACATAACTAGAACACTGTTTTTATTTATTTTGAGCAATATTAGATTATGAGATTTATTAGATGATGATTAATGAATTTTGTTTTAACGTTTTAACGTTTAAAGTATTGCCCTTCTATGGTAAAATTTTTAGTTATCGAATTATGAATCGCTCATAGTGGCTTTATTACAAAACCGTAAAGCTGTAGTTGATTTTAATTGAGCTCCTAGATAAGTAAATTTAAAATAACTTGTACAGGTGTTTATGCAAACAATGTTAGATTACATTTATGGTTTATTTCCAGCTAAAGTTTCAAATAGGTGGCCCCATATTGAGTGTTTAATTTATGATGTTTTATTGAATAACGAGTGCCTCCGTAAATATACAAGCTGGTCCAGATCAATACACTGATGTTCGAGCTAATGTCGTAACAGATGATGAGTTTATTATGTCAGCTCAAAGGCACAACTTT
>JARFJB010001615.1:1277500-1360000 GCA_036346205.1 Vesta saturnalis | reverse complement strand
TTCGAATTCTCACGTCTGTCCAGTTCGTCTTTTCAAAAAATTGAAAGAAAGGAGAGGCAAGCTAGTTACAACTGACAGATTACTTTTAACCCCAAACCCAAATTGGAATGATGCACAGTCAAAGGGTTGGTACAAAAATTGCCCTGTTGGAAAAAACACTATTCATATATGGCTTAAATCTGTTGCAACTAATGTCGATATTGATACAAAAACAGTTAAAATTACTAACCATTGAGCAAGGACGACCCCAGTTTCGAATTTGGTAAAAGCACGTGTCAGCGGACAGTAACTAATTAAGATCACAAGTCATATTAGCAGCCAGTTATACGCATTGTCCCCAGAAATTTTGAATACGGGCATTTGAATGCATTATTTGGCTCTTAGCAACCACTCTCATTTTTTGTATAGCTTAGTGAAATATTTTAATTCACTAGGCAACGGGAAATAAATATTAATTTCTAATTTGTAATTTGTAATTGTAATTTGTAATAAAATCAAATTGAAAAACAACCATATTTTAATATAAATAATTATACATGAATTCTATAATACAATGCTAACCTAACGAATAACAATTAACGAAGATTATCTTATTAAATGTTCGAAAACATCTCCTTGTTGAGCTAAACAATATCCCAGACGATTGTAAAATTCTTGTCTCATTTTTCTTAACATCTCAGGAGTGATATTTTGAATGGGTTCACGAATTTTTAGTTTCAGGTCATCCAAGTTGTCAGCCCTTTGCTGCTGATGCGTATAAATTGCTTGCTTTATATCGCCCCAAACAAAAAAGTCATTTGGGGACAAATCAGGAGATCTTGGTGGCCATTTTATGTCCCCTTTGGTGCTAATAATGCGACCAGGAAATATTTGTTTAAATATTCCGTTGCGGCATTATGAGCAGGACATCCACCATGCTGATACCAGATGTGGGCCATATCAACATCCTGTAATCCTTCAACTGCTGGTATCGCTTGGTTCTGAAGCAGTTCCAAATAGTTTTGCCCATTGAGATTCCCGTCAATAAACAATGGTCCTATGATATGGTCCCTCAGAATACCGGCCCAAACGTTTTTGGGGATACTGAGTTCTTAAAGTTATTCTTCGGTGCTTGTTCGCTTGGGACCAGTATCTTACTACGGAAGGATTGTGACGACCATATAAGGGGAAAGTCGATTCGTCACAAAACAGAATATTTCTAATAAATTCGTGATTATTGTTTACTCTTTCCATCACATCTTCACAAAATTCCATTCGACGACCATGGTCATCCGCGAAAACCTCTTGTGTCGTTTTAACTTTGAAAGACTTAAAACTATTCCTTTTAAGTATTCGACACACTTCTGATTTTCCGACATTAATTTCGGGATTTTCTGCAAGCGCCCTTGTTGATAAAGTTTCATTTGCTGATATCATATTGCGAACCATAATTTCTCGCATTTCAGCTTCTTCACTTTGAGGTCTCCGTTCCTTTGAGCACTTACATGGTGGATTTACAGAACCAGTTTCCTCAAATAAATGTATAACATAAAATACCGAACTGGTATTTACTGTCACATCGTATGCCAAAACAAACAAATTATTTGAGATTTCATTCATAAAATGACCTCCATAAAACCATTTAATAATTTGGATTTTTTGTTCGGTTGTTAACATTTTGAAAACAAGAACTTCACTTAAGTGTAGCAAATTTGAAGCTATCTACTATAAAGTCTAATTGATATGCATTTAGCAGTAACAACCATGGCAACCTGTTGTAATAATTGAAAAGAACAAAATCACAGTGCCTGGAAACATATTTTACATTATTGCTCGTATTCAAAATTTCTGGGGACAACGTGTATAAGCCTTATTTACAAATGGACATTGATCATCACACAAACATCATTGAAGCTATGAGAGACAATATCCCCACTGGCAGTCACAGTGCCCTTCCTGATTTCAAAAACGAGAAACATCTGTTTCAATTCCTTATGCAGTTGTTTATAATAACTGTGTATTTAATGTTAATAACAACTATTGTGACAACAAAAATAATGTTAATAATAATTAATTTAAGGTTGTACAGTTTTTATTTTAATTTATGTTATTAGATATTTTTAAATATGTTTCTGTTTCTTTTTTATTTTATACCTATACGAACATGTATATAGGGTGATTAAAAAAAAGGTGGCCCTATTGCTAGGATCGGTAGAACACCGAAAAAATATTGTTTTATACAATTTATCACATTATTCAAACACAAAAGTACTATTGTACAACTCGATTGTACCTGTTTTCGAATATTTTGATTTGAAAATGATGAAGTAATAACTGAAGCTGGTATAAAGTATTCTTATTAAAAACCAAAAACAATAACATTATTCTAAGGCTAAAATTATTAATTAAAAAAAAAATCACAATAAGAAAATTAAAATAAATTTGACTAAAAACATGAAATATTCGATCAGTTAGAGTAAGTCAACAGTTAACCATAGAAAACTGACATTTATTAATAGTTAAGACGCTAATGTCAACAACATTTAATATTGTTGATAAATATGTTAATTAATCATCAAAATGTATTCAGACATGTTATTAACCTTAGGAGAGTGTTTAGGAAACGCTAGCATAGGGGTTACGCGTTATGCAGAAAAGTTTCCCAGAAGAAACCTACCAAATAAAAAAACAACGTTTAGAGCCATGGAATAACGTTGTCGAGAAACTGGGAATGTGAGACCAAAAAAAAAATTAATTCTGTTAGGCACAGAACAACAAGAACCATTCAGAAAGGGAATACCATTTTAGATTTAGTTGATCAAGATCCAACAATTAGCGTAAGGAATATGGCACGACATACAAATAGGTCTTCTACAAGTACTTGGTGGATACATAAGGAGCAGGAGATACATCCGTATCATTACAGACAAGTCCAAGAGCTCTCACCAGACGATCTACCGGTTAGAGTGAATTTTTCTGAAACGTTACAAGAAATTACAGTCCTCAATCATATTTTTTTTAAATATTTCCTTTTTACGCGACAAGGAATGTTGAACGCTTATAATGCACACTACAGGTATGATGAGAACCCACACGTTAAAAGAGTATCACATCACTCATCACTTGTTTAAAGTTAATGTTTGGCCAGCAACTTTAGGTAACAAATTAATTAGTTATCATATTCTACCTGGAAATTTAAATGGTACTGTGTACCTCGACTTTTTAGATTATGATGTATTTGAGATATTAGAAGATTTAACGCTAAAAGAGCGAAGATCTCTGTTTTTTATGCATGATGGAGCTCTCCCCCGCACTTTGATAGAAGGTGTCACTATCCGAAGAGATGGATTTGTAGAGGTGCAGAAGCTCCGATTCATTGGCCTCAACAGCCATGCGATTTCAACCCTTTGGACTACACAGTTTGGTAGTTTAGACGGTTAATGTGTTCTTTAGAAAAAAGGATAGAATTGTGAATTCGTGAAAACGGAAAACATTTTGAACACTTACTCTAACTTAATGAATATTTCATGTTTTTAGTCAAATTTATTTTCTTCTTGTGATTCTTTGTTTTAAAACTACTCGGCACGAACCGTATAACTAGCGCCTTTTACGAGAGCCAGATATAAAAATAAATTCATGGGATGTGTCAGCTTCCAAAACATATTCATACAACATTTCATTACAATGTTGCCACCAGTTTCGATATAATCGTAATAAATGTGTGTAAAAAAATTTTTTTTAGAACCTTAATAAGCAAACCCCACTTATTTTTAAATGTTCTACCTATCCTAGCAATAGGGCCATATTTTTTTAAACACCCTGTATATTTTGATAGTATTGTATATAATAATATATTTTCCTTTAATTTTAGTTACATGAAATAATCATACATAAATTAGAAATAATACATAGTATAATTCTTTAGCAAACCTCTGGTACTAAAATTAAGGGAAGCTTTTGGATTATAAAAATGTCTTGTATTGCAATAGAGTTGTTCTTGTTGGATCTGATTTCGCGTGAAACAACCGCAGATATATTAACAATACTCTAAACTATAAATTATCTGAGAACTACTAGAATAAACGGAGGATCTGCTTACAAAACTTCTGATTTTATCATATTCCGTATAGGTCAGTTCACTTACCTAGTACATAATAAAGTAAAATATATTTCTGGAATTTTATTTTTATAAAAAATTACAAGTACATTTTTATTGGTGTAAATTATTAAATTCAATTACATTGCGGTTACTAAACTCAACGGAACATTTAATTTTTGACAAATTAATAAGTTTTCTGCAAATACCTAGGCACTGTTAAAGAATACGTAGTTGGCTTTGCGTTTGACAGGTCACAGAATATTAGACGAAATTCTTTAACATACGTTCCCATAGTGTAAGCGAACTGGTGGAATTGTGGTAACACGACCTGCTTAGCATTCGGGAGGTAATGGGTTCGATTCCCGTTACCGTACAGTCTTATGAAATTTTTTCAGGGGTTTTTCCGCATACACATGTAGGAACATACATACATTAACGTATGTATGTATGTTGGGAATCCACGATTGTGACTGAAGAAGCAGGCCGCCCTCGTTCTTGGGGAGGGAATGAAATACGTGGCCTTTTCCATTTTTTTTCCGACAGTGTAGTTTAGTTAGTTAATGCTAAAAACATAATGAAAAACTTGAAAAAACATAACTTATGTGTGCTGTGTGAGGATCTAGATGATATTAAAAAGCTTCAAGGTAATCACAACGTAACAAAATATGTTTAGATAAATTCAAGAAGAGAGAAGACGTGTAACACCTAGTCCCAGTTACTTGATAGTCAGATATACTTACTAGTGGAATTTCGGAAGCATTAATTTTTCAACTTTGACAAAATTGTTTTAACATCTCAAACAATTTTAATAGATAATATTACTACTGATGACGATAAATGTAGTGTTATCGAAACGTTTAGATTGTATAATTTAAGATACACTATTAAAAAACCCAAAAGAGATTTCTAAGTATTTTATTATATGTAACAATGGTGAAAGTTTACATTTTCATACATAATTTGGTAGTTGCGAAATTTGTAGAAGGTAAAAGAGCCAATTTTTCTTTAAAAGATTCGTACCAATTGAGATGAGAAATGGCCGCGATCTCTTTTAATAGCAAGGGAAATTTATTATAGCTTTTGCATGAGCACCTTTGTGACAGACCACCGGGGCACTACATGACGCATTTTTTAAACTCCCAGATTAATCGTCGTAGGAAGAAGGTAACAAAATGTATGTATTATTTTAATAACGTTTTCTTCTATGGAAACTTCTTCATTGCAGTAGATGCCTATTGCTTTGATTTCAGATCACTCTCAAAATAAGACATTTGCACCCGCGGATAATGATTATGGATTGGCAAATGAATCCATTACACCAGACCTTTCAAAAGATGAGTACGAATTGCCCGTTAGTCAATTTATGATTTGTTTGGAAAATGTCGACAAAAAAAAAAGGTTGAAGAAGGCACCTTGACTCAATCAAAAAGTGACTTGTGGAGAGTAGAACGTAAGAAACGTTTAACGGCATGCAATTTTGGGACAATTTGCAAAATGCGTAAAACAACGTGCGCTTCCAAAACTGTTTCCTCCTTACTGTACAACGTTTTTAAAGGGTATACGTACACAGCCTTTGGCCTCAGCAGCGAGTCAAATGCAATTAAACTATTTCAACAATTAAAAATTATTATTAATTTTATTAAATACATAAATAAAAAGTTCACCTCGAGTGAGATTTGAACCTACGACCTGTACTTTGCTAGAGTACCGCGCTAACCAACTGTGCTGTCGTCGAGATTCAAACTCCAATCGATATAAGCTTTGTGTGTTTATGTATGTAGAACCGATGTGAATTTTAATATAAGGAGATTACAATGAAGTTACTTATATTAATGGAATGTGAACCTACAATATCGCAAGGATTCACACATACCAAGGTAACTTAACTAATATTAATTTATAATAAGTTTTTGTTATGAACGAATAAGTTCAAAAGTAAATAATTTCAACAATTATTCAAGTTAAAAGTTACTACATGCAGACTTCTTGTAGATGAAGAAAAACCATTTCTAGCATGTTCGCCTGACGGACTAGTAGTAGGAGATGCAGTGGTGGAAATAAAAAGCTCTTTAAAAAGCGGCGACATCGATCCTGTGGAGGCATGCAAGGTAAATTTAATTAATTATTGTGTTGTAGATTCCGAAAATAACAAAATTAAATTAAAGAGGAACCATAATTATTACTATCAGGTGCAAGGAATATGTCTACACTGCAACAGGAATCCATGTTGAAGAAACTGAAAGGTACGTAGTAACAATAAATGTTTTGAACATTAAATGAAACAATATGTTTTGTTCTTTATGGGGATGATACATTTTGGTAGGATAATATGGTAAAAAAATCAGAAGAATTGCACTATAAGTTTTTATTACCGGAATTAGTGGATCCACGTAGATGTCGTTATTTAAATCTTCGAACTGTACGGGGTGGCCACCTAAGAATGCGAGAGACTGTATCTGGGAAACTATACATCGTAGAGACTTACGGAAAAAAAGTTACTAAAACAGCCAATACAAAAATCTGGAAAATATTTTCATGTTTCTGAAATGGCCGCTAGGGGGCGTAACTGCAATCTTGAATCTAAGAAAGTGATGTTTCTGTGAATTCTGCTATATTAACCTAATAAAAAAATAGCTGATCTTTGAAGTCGAGGATAATCTGAACTTTTTTTGTTTGGCACTTTTTGACGTATCTAAAAAAATAAAGTGGTGGGGGGTATTCAAATGATTCCTTACATCACCCCCCGTATCTTCGAAATGGCTTATCCTATTTTAACAAACTTGGGCGCGTTGAAAAGAGCTTTTCTTGGGCTACAAATGTTAAAATAATTGAAGTTTCGTTAGTTTCACATGTCGTCGCTAGATGGCTTTGTTCGACATTCGGACAGAAGTGGTTAATTTTCGCAAAAAAATTAAATGCATTGGTATGACTTTTTTTCATGAACAAGTAGCTAAATGATACCTAAACAGGCTCGAGAAAACCGCATTTCGATATCTTGTTCCTAACCTAAAATATCGGCCAAAGAAAACTGTACACGAAAATCCCTTAAATTTTTATTTTTTTTTACTATATTTTTCTGGAATTGTTTCTATTATGTAAGTTGTAGCCCTAAAAAGGACCGATTTATGCAGCAAGGTTTTTAATGCCCCCCGTAAATGCTCACCATCACGCTCTATGCATTGCTGAAACCTTTCATGACTAGATAAAGCTGCATATTCAATTTCGGCTCTCGCTATGTTACATATTGCGTTACGAATCCGGTTTTTCATATCTTTTCTAGTAGCAGGTTGAGTCCTAAACACGATGTCCTTTAAGCGCCTCCATAAATAAAAATCGAGGCAAGTTAAGTCTGGCGATCGCAGAGGCTATGGAAACAGACTTCCTCTTCCATTCCACCGCTGTTGAAATACTGCATTAATATGCTCTCGCACATTAATAGCAAAAGGTGCTGGGCAACCATCCAACTGCAAAAAGAATTTTTGCCTTGTTTCCAGAGGAACATCTTCCAACAACAACAGTAATTGATTGACCAAAAAGTCAAGGAATACATTGTCATTTAGGGGTTGCACAAAAAAATATGGCCCAATAATTCTACCTCCCAGTATGCCACACCATACATTTAAACTCCAACGTCTTTGCCGCTGAACTTCATGCAACCAATGAGGATTTTCTGCAGACCAATAATGCATATTGTGCAGATTAACTCTCCCGTCACTACTGAAGGTGGCTTCATCGGTCCAAAGAATTTGAAATAAAAATTCTCTATTTTCGCGTCTCATGCCTAACATCCAATGGCAATAGTCTAACCTTCGATCAAAATCTTCCTCTTTCAAGGTCTGATGCAAAACGACATGATATGGGTGCATTCTTAAAGTAATTAAAAAAAGTTTAAACCAATAACTATATATTTCGATGGCCATTAGAAGTTACCTATGGTCCTTCAAAATATTTTGAATCGTTGTCCGTGACATGCCCAACTCAATGGATAATGCTCTTGTGCTAACATGAGGATTTCCTTCAATATAGCCCAGTACAAGGTTAATATTTTCTTGTGTTCTTCCAATTCTTTGCCGTTGAAACGTAGGCCGAAAACTACCATTGGCTCGTAAGTTCGCCACTAATCGGGGAAAAACTCTTACATCGCAAGGACGCCGATTTGGATATCGAGCCGCGTAAACTCTTTTAGATACTGCGGCATTCTGAAGACATTAAAAATAAACCGCAAGCATATCAACAGCTTCATTATTCGTAAAACGCATTTTGAAAGCACAAAAATTGCTCAAAGTAACACGAAAGTATTGACAACTATTGGCAATTTGAGGATTATGTATGTTTTGTTTAGGTATCTGTTTCCATTGCCTGCTTCTATTAATTGTATTTTTCGTATATATCCATAGTGAATATGCATTTAAACAAACAAAAAATAGGCCTTTCTTATAACTCTAGCATTGCTTACTTGCCCGTAGCAATTTCAAAAATGGTGATTTTATTCTGGTGTATAAATTTACAAACATTTAAAATCGCAACTTCTAGGTAACCTATTCAGAGCCGAAATTGAAGCTGCAGTTTTGTCTAACCATAAGAGGCCTCAGCAATACACAGAGTGATGGTCAGCATTTCGAGCATTTACGGGGGCATTAAAAACCTTCTTCCTTTAAATCGGTCCTTTTTAGGGCCACAACTTACATAATAGGAACAATTCCAGAAAAATATAGTTTAAAAAAATAAAAATTTAAGGGATTTTCGTATAAAGTTTTCTTTGGTCGATATTTTAGGTTAGGAACAAGATATCGAAATGCGGTTTTCTCGAGCTTGTTTAGGTATCATTTAGCTACTTGTTCATGAAAAAAAGTCTTACCAATGCATTTAATTTTTTTGCGAAAATTAACCGTTTCTGTCGGAATGTCGAACAAAGCTCTCTAGCGACGACATGTGAAACTAACAAAACTTCAATTATTTTAACATTTGTAGCCCAAGAAAAGCTCTTTTCAACGCGCCCAAGTTTGTTAAAATCGGATTAGCCGTTTCGAAGATACGGGGGGTGATGTAAGGAATCCTTTGAATACCCCCCACCACTTTGTTTTTATAGATACGTCAAAAATTGCCAAACAAAAAAAGTTCAGATTATCCTCGACTTCAAAGATCAGCTATTTTTTTATTAGGTTAATATAGCAGAATTCACAGAAACATCACTTTCTTAGATTCAAGATTGCAGTTACGCCCCCTAGCGGCCATTTCAGAAACATGAAAATATTTTCCAGATTTTTGTATTGGCTGTTTTAGTAACTTTTTTTCCGTAAGCCTCTACGATGTATAGTTTTCCAGATACAGTACCTCGCATTCTTAGGTGGCCACCCCGTACAGTTCGAAGATTTAAATAACGACATCTACGTGGATCCACTAATTCCGGTAATAAAGACTTATAGTGCAATTCTTCTAATTTTTTTACCATATTATCCTACCAAAATGTATCACCCCCATAAAGAACAAAACATATTGTTTCATTTAATGTTCAAAACATTTATTGTTACTACGTACCTTTCAGTTTCTTCAACATGGATTCCTGTTGCAGTGTAGACATATTCCTTGCACCTGACAGTAATAATTATGTTTCCTCTTTAATTTAATTTTGTTGTTTTCGGAATCTACAATACAGTAATTAATTAAATTTACCTTGCATGCCTCCACAGGATCGATGTCGCCGCTTTTTAAAGAGCTTTTTATTTCCACCACTGCATCTCCTACTACTAGTCCGTCAGGCGAACATGCTAGAAATGGTTTTTCTTCATCTACAAGGAGTCTGCATGTAGTAACTTTTAACTTGAATAATTGTTGAAATTATTTACTTTTGAACTTATTCGTTCATAACAAAAACTTATTATAAATTAATATTAGTTAAGTTACTTTGGTATGTGTGAATCCTTGCGATATTGCAGGCTCACATTCCATTAATATAAGTAATTTCATTGTAATCTCCTTATATTAGAATTCACATCGGTTCTACATACATAAACACAAAGTTTATATCGATTGGGGTTTGAATCTCAATAGCACAGTTGGTTAGCGCGGTACTCTAGCAAAGTTCAGGTCGTAGGTTCAAATCCCACTCGAGGTGAACTTTTTATTTATGTATTTAATAAAATTAATAGTAATTTTTAATTGTTGAAATAGTTTAATTGCATTTGACTCGCTGCTGAGGCCAAAGACTGTGTTCGTATACCCTTTAAAAACGTTGTACAGTAAGGAGGAAACAATTTTGGAAGCGCACGTTGTTTTACGCATTTTGCACATTTTCCCAAAATTGCATGCCGTTAAACGTTTCTTACGTTCTACTCTCCACAAGTCACTTTTTGATTGGGTCAAGGTGCCTTCTTCAACCTTTTTTTTTGTCGACATTTAATATTTGTAGCCTAAGAAAAGCTCTTTTCAACGCGCCCAAATTTGTTAAAATCGGATTAGCCGTTTCCAAGATACGGGGGGTGATTTAAGGAAACCTTTGAATACCCCCACCACTTTATTTTTATAGATAAGTCAAAAAGTGCCAAACAAAAAAGTTCAGATTATCCTCGACTTCATAGATCAGTTATTTTTTTATTAGGTTAATATAGCAAAATTCACAGAAACATCACTTTTTTAGATTCAAGACTGTAGTTACGCCCCCTAGCGGCCATTTCAGAAACATGAAAATATTTTCCAGGTTTTTGTATTGGCCGCTTTAGTAATAACTTTTTTTTGCGCAAGCCTCTACGACGGATAGTTTCCCAGATGCAGTACCTCGCATTCTGTACCACCCTGTACATATGACCAATTAAATTTTAAATTGTTTTGTTTGTTCATCGCTATAATTTGTTTACAATATTTTAGAAAACTTTGTTTTTTGCTTTGATTCAAAATAAATAACTAGAATAATTAATTGTTTTATTTTAATTTTTACTGATACAAAATCATTATAATTTAATAAGGTGCATACATAAAGTATATAACATTTTCGTTATTTTAATTTAAATAATAGTTTGAAGGATTAAAAGTTAATTCGATTACGTTTGTGTTTCAATAGAAATGGGTACTTGCTAAGGAATACCTGAAGATCTTTATGTCCGCGGGTCATTTAATGAGCAGACCATGCTGCTATATTTTCTAATGAAATTTCTACCTTGTTGACATCAGAACATTTATCGTTTTTATAATGTCTTAAATAGTACATTATAAGTCTACACTTTTTTCAAAATTTTAACAGTTCGTATTTCGAAAAACCTATGTCTGAATATATGGCTTTTGTTAAAAATATTATCAGTTATAACAATATTCCAATATAATCACTACTGGGAAAAAAATTAAAAAAATTATAGAAATTAAAATTAAAAAAAAAACCTATTTTCAAACATTTAGGAAGGTTTCGGGACTATTTTGACGTCGTACGCGTTTCTCTAAAGTTTCAGATAACTTCATAATAATATAAAAAGTTAGAACCTTTTTAACATTGCTCTTATGGGGGTTTGATGTGTTGCCTAAATATCTATCGAGACCCCCCCCCCCATTAAGTATTGATTGACGAGATACTTCCAACTTTAATATACCTATTTTTAAAATTTAGGCTGTGCATTTTTCAAATAATGTACATTTTGCGTTGACAGCTAGGCTAATTGAAGTACCTAGTTAGTAATAAATGACAACAATAGAAGTAAGCTGGGCGTTTGACAGAAAGATTCCCAACAATTGTTGGTGTGAAATTTTCACAATAGTCTCCCATAAGCAAATTTATCCATTCCCCTTCGTCATTAAAAATTCTAATAAATTGTAAATTTAAACTTAAAATTTTTACAAATTCAATTTGGAGGCAGATAAGTAAAATTCACAAAATCAAAATTGAGAAAGGCGCTTTAGAAGGTATAGTTTAGTTGTGACAATATAGGCCTTTGTTTACTTTTGAATACCACACAGGTATAAGTAAATAAGCATCGCCGGTCTTTATAAAATTCTTTGAATATTCTAAAGATTTGCTCAAAATCTGTTTTGTTTACGCAAATAAACCGATCAACAACGCGAAAATATTCCAACTACTAAAATTTACTTTGCATTTCATATCATGCTTAATAATATAATTAATTATTATGCAGCAAGAAAACATAATTATTCCTTGTAAATATCAAACATATTTGAGAAGGTACATTGTAATTTCGATAAAATGGGCTTAAAAATTGGGAAGGTCGCAGCTGAACATTTTACATTACGAATTATCATATTATTATAATAGAACACTAAGAATAGAAATCTAATTATAAGTAATCAATAAAATAGACCGGTCAGGTTAATATTTTTATAAATACTATGTCGTTTTGTCAGACTTAAGTAAGGTAGGGTACAATCGAAAGAAGGCAAATATTACAAAGTACTGTTAAATAGCCAAAAAAATTTAGAATTTAACAAAAATTTACCTTGAAAACCTCTAAAGGGACGCGTGTCAAAAAAAAAAAATTAATGATGGGTAATATATAGGTATTGATGATTTCAAATTTTAAAATAAATAATTCACCCTTTTAAAAATGTGGTAGTTTAGATCTATGTTACCAAATTGTGCACATACCAGAATAAATATCATGTTTGGATAACTGAAATCACCGATTGAACATATAGACTGCCCACTGAATATTGGATTAGCTCTTTTAAAACCAATGGAAAGTAATATTATTATCTTCTATCAAGTGAGGATGATACTCTTGTATTTATTCAAAATCAAAGTTTACTTCTTCTTCAATCAAAAGTAGGGACAGGTAACGTTATTTTAATTCCAAGACTGCCGCCGTGATTTTCTGCAACGGTAAGGCGCGTTGTTTACTAAATTGAGTGTAATCAGTTTTTAATGAGATTTCATTTAAACTATCGTAAATCAATATTATAGGTCGTAAACTGTACAGTAATACATATTCCTGTTAGATATACATTAACAATTTTAAACTTTATTCATTTTGTAATTGAGTTTTCCATATTGAGATGCATCTATAACAAAATAGTAACAGGTTCGACGAGAATTTTCTTTATTAGTCGCCAAGCCTTGACATTGCAAGTCGATGAACTGTGTAATTCTTCGCAAGCTGGCAAAAATTGACGACAAAAACGCCTACTAAATTTTCGAAACAAAAAGAAATGTCCAGTTTACGGTATTTATAATTAAAATAGGTTGAACTGTAATTTTCCTACAAACAGTCCTAGTTTTCCTTTTTCATATTTACCGTCATTTTTTCCATTTCTACTTGTAAATTTTTACCTAACTTGTATAATATACTTACGTTTCAACAGTACTTCAACGACTAAATAAATAAATCAAAAAATTTTACTAGGTATACCCACATTGTACCTACATTCTTTAAACGTAACATTAATTTTTTACTCTTAATTCAGCAACAAAAAGTTGTCATTCACAATGTTTGCTTTTTATTTTACCATTTTCGCATATATGAATAAAAAAGGTTTTGGATCAGATTTGTAAAAAATTGTTTGACCTCGCATTTTTTTACTATGCTTCACGGTTGCGGACCCACTGATCTAAGCAGCAAAGAAAAAATTGATGTTCGTCCGACCGGCCGTATACACGCAAGACCACTCACGGATGTGTTAACACATAGAGCTGACATTTTTATAATGTGTATATACAGGGTGTGGCGCGAAGAGTTTTGATTAAAAGTAATGCGGATACAGTTATGTTGAAAATCTGAAATTACGAAGCTGTAGGTTTTGGATGACGCTGAGTTCAAATATAATATTTTCCTGAATGTGGCACTTCCGGTTATACCGGAAGTAGACGTCAACTTTGTTATCGTAAATGGAACCTAAAATTTTTATTTTATTTTCGAATTCCTACATGAAATTCTAGATAAAATTTGTGCACAATGTCCTATACCAAAAATGATGTATTTTCGAGATATTTCGATTTTTTTAAAAAATTTGAAAAAATCCTAGTCCTCATTGAATAACGGTATCTCCATTAATAACGAAGCTAGTGACGTGAAATTGTAAGAAGCACTTGCCCGTTAACTCCATATATCCAACTGATTGATATTTCATACAGGGTGTTTTAAACTTAGCCGCCAACATGCACAATTTAAATCATTTATAAGTTGCTTACTTTAAGTAGAACACCCTGTATTTTATTACATTTTCCGCTGTATTTTTTTAAGTCAATTCGTTTGGTATCAGTATTCCCTATACCTAAATCCAACCACTTTTGAGATATTTCATTATCTTAGTTACAACATGACAACACTTAATTATTTCAACATTAGGAAAGGGTAAGCCATGATTTCAATTATTTAAGGTGATATTTTGTTATTTTTTCATAAGTTATTAATTCTGAAAGGTAACCAATAGCCGGCAAGGATTATTAATTATGGATATCACTAAAAACGTTGACTAGGTATTTTGTATTAATTTAATTGGATAACTTACAAACAAAAATAACTAAATGTAATATTAAACAAATAAAGTTTTATAATAAGTGTTCAAAATTAGCACCATCTACTTCTAAACATTTATGAATACTTTTCATTAAGTTATGTCTTGTAATTCTGGAAATGTGGTCGGGTGTTAGAGAATTAAAAGCAAGTAAGACTCTCTACATCATATCTTCCTTTGTCGTAACATTTTCCACTGTATTTTTTTAAGCCAATTCGTTTGGTATCGGTATTCCTTATACCTAAATCCAACCACTTTTGAGATATTTCATTATCTTAGTTAAAACATAACAACACTTAATTATTCAACATTAGTGATTTGATAGTTAGAACGTTAATTGTTTATGTTGTTTTGACAGTTTCCTTTACCAGTTTGTATTTATTTCATAGTAAATAATGGCAAATGTAAGATTTACTAACGATGATTTTTTAAATCTTATTATTATTTAGGGTGAGTGTAATAGAATTGTTGAACGGACTTGCCGTGTTTTTGCAGAAAGATATCCAAATCGACCAAATGCAACTGATGATATTGTAAGAAAATTGCTTAAAAACTGTCATCAGTTTGGTCAATTTATGACAAAAATTAATAAAAATAAACCACTAGTGGACAGTGACATAAACGAAATTAATGTTTTGGGTTATTTTACGGCCTCTCCAAATGCCTTCATTAGAGATTGTGAGAGAGATCTTACTTTGTCGACCAAAACAATTAATCGCATTTTAAAAAAACACAAATGGAAACCATTTTCATATCATTTGGTGCAACACTTATAATTAGGTGGTCTTCCTCGAAGGGTAGAATTCTGTGAATGGTTTTTAATGAAGACCCAAGAGGATGAAAACTTCATATTAAAAGTTATGTGGTGTGATGAAGCAAAGTTTAGCAAAAATGGTTTATTTAATCGACATAATTCCCATTTTTGGTCTAATGAAAATCCACATGTTAGTAGAGAACGCTATTTCCAAGATAGTTGGAGTTTTAATGTTTTTTGTGCAATAAAAGACGATAAAATTTTAGCATTCAAAGGAGGGGGCACGTTTTAAATGTAAAATACCTTTCGTTCAGAATTTAACCAAATTTTGATATGTTCTAGAACTTGACCAATTGATCAAATGTCTTCATTGCCCGAAAGCTCAAAGCTCAAAAGTTTTTGATATACAGGGTCTGCAATATCACTATTTGATACTTTCAATATATCATAAAATGGACATTTTTGCCAATATTAACGCAAAACTTAGTGAAATGTTATTTTTTTGTGCTACTGGTTACAACCTTTTCTTTACTCTCATTATTTTTGTACATAGACCTGATATACAGGGTGAGACCAAATATATGTATCTGAAAAGAATTATACGGTGGTATTGTTTTGATATTTCGGTGAATGGAAGTTAACACATATATGTCCATTTAAATTATTATTGCAAGTTAAGCCCCCTGGACGTCCGTTATACAGAGTGTTTCATTTCTTTAATAGATTTAATTGAGTATTATTATACTACCTAGTTAATTTTCTGATAACTTAATTGAAATGTCTGTATTAAAATAAACTATTTGCTAACTGTATATACCTACATAATAGTCACGATGTGTTTATACTGATACTGGGTGTCCAAGTACAAAGGACCAAAGCGATATCTTAAACTTCATATAGGCACGGAAAAAACCGTTAACATAAAAAATCCCTTGCAATTGGATGCCGTTGCGAAGTATAAAGCTTTTGGAGATTGACAAATAGAAAGGTTAGATGTGCTTCATTTATTATGCTCACTATTTTCTAATAAAGTTATATTTAGTATTTACTTATTCGTTTAAACCAAAACCGTAATGTGGTATTGCGCTTTTTCTTCTGCTTTTATTCGTACAACTAGATTTTTTTCTGATTTTGTACTTTTCTTTCCGTTTTTCATACTACAATTATTATGTTTTTCTATTCCCAAACTTATAAAAAAACAACAATATAGTAGGTAGCTATGAAACGTCAAAAATTAATCCACTAATTAAGTGATATTGTTGATGCTTAGTTGCAAATCTACTTTTTGAATTAAAATCGTTGAACAGTTTATGTGAAAAATGAATCGAATTCCATGTTTTGCTTGTGGAAATGCTTTAGTTCCTAGGGTTATGGTGAAAATAAGTGGTGAGGTAAATGCAAGAGAGCAGGAAATTGTGATTGCACGTCGCCGCGAAGCAAATCTACCAGAGTGGGTCATAATAGAAGAAACTTGAATCTGCAATGTTTGCAATATTTCTATTGTAAGGGAAATTCAAGCAATAACCCAAATTGTTTGCGATTAAATGTGCTACAAAGGTCAACTCACTTATGCTGCATTTGTAACGATGGGAATGATATACATAAAATATCCATGAAAGGTAGAATTAATATTTTTGTTGAGAGAGATATACGTGCCAGAAAATACGTACTGCTGTAATATTCATTTGGATGAGAATGGTAATTTTATTGAGTTTCTGCTCCCTGGGTTACGATATGTAAATCGGCCATTATTAGCAGGTAATGAGATTTATATTTTTTTACAAGCATTTCGTAAGGAAATTAAGAAAAAAAGCTACCACACGGCTTACGAAGACGAAAATAACTTCACAGATTCTCAATTTAAAGCAGTTCCTCCTATAACCAAAGATCAATTTAATAATATTTTCAACTTTTGTGACCCCGTTAGAATAGGAAATTCTTTGAGATGTGTAAGTAAAAAAGATCTCTTAGCATTCCTGTGCAAGTTACGATAGGTCTTAGTGATAGTTTTTTAGCGGTTATTTTTAATTATTCCACAAGACAACAAGTCAGTTTAGCTATATCTCTAGTTAGACAATCTCTTTCTGCAAGATTTGTACCACAAAATATTGGATTTACTGCTACAACAAGAGACAGCTACATCGAAAATCATGTAACTACTTTTGCAAATCGTCTATATAATCAAAACCTGGATCGGCCTCAAGTTGTAGTGTATAATGACTGTACTTATCTAGAAAGAGAGAAAAGTTCTTGTTTTAAAGTGTTGCGACAGTCCTCCTGTACCTATAAGGGTAAACATCTTATCAAGCCATCTCTGCTTGTTGCCCCGAGCGGATTTATTCTAGACATTCAAGGGCCATATTTCTCAAATTCTGTAAACAACGATGCTTACATACTTATAAGTGTATTTAATAGAGATGTGAATGGAATGCGTGAATGGTTTAATGAAGGAGATATTTTCATTCTCGACCGCGGGTACTTGCGTGCTATTCCAGCTTTAAATAGATTAGGTATTAATTTTAAAATGCCAGCCTTTTTGCCCAGAGGTCAGCTACAGTTATCCACAGAAGAGGCTAATGATAGTCGTCTCGTTACGAAAACCAGGTGGATCGTATAAGCACGCAATGGGCACTTAAAATCAATTTTTAAATTTTTTAGCTTTAAGATAAAAACACCCCACATTTGTATAAAATTGCAATTATAAATAAATATTTTCCACCCATTTTAATGCAAGATGCTACTATTGAGCTAGCTGAAAATATTCTTCAAAAAGTTCAAGAGCCAAATTAAATAGAAGGGGCAGATGGGTTGATTTAAATTACATTACTATCTTAAAGAGTTAACTGTAGGTATTTTTCAATTAAAGCTTGCTCCTTCTTATATACAGGACAATGAAATAGAGGACCGCCAGGTTCAATATCAATTTGATGAAAACTACGAACCCGGTTTTATACGGGTAAGGATATATTCTCGCCTCAGAAATGCTACTCGTTACCAGTTGTGGATTGCATTTGTGCCGAATAATGAGGAAGAAGAACCTAACCCAATATTAGGTACTTACTGCACCTGCAAGACTGGTGCCAGAACTTTAGGTACTTGTTCTCATGTGGCAGCTGTACTATGGTTTTTAGGATACGCTAGGTATCAAGAGCTAATCAAATATCCTTCTACAAATGTTTTAAATCATATACTAAATGCAAATAATGTGGAGGTGATAGACATTTAACATTTGATTATGCAACTTTTTGATTTCTATGACAATGGTTATATCAAGACCAAAAATTATTTACTATTTTCTGCCTCATCAGTTCAGTTAACTGATATCTTATTAAGCTTAGATATTTTTAATATATTAAAATACGTTCATTAACGTTTCTACATAAACATTTCTTATTTCCAATGGCTGTACAAAGCGGTAGTGATGATGGAGGTAGACCTGCAAAACCGGTCTGTCGATGGTGTGAACAGTGAAGACACTAGTATCTTAAAGAATTTTCTTTTCTTAGTTTTGCAAAATAAAGATGAACTCCGACAAGCGCCTTCTTTATGAAAAGAATCTACTGAACACTTTATTAGAAAATAGTGAGCATAACAAATGAAGCACATCTAACCTTTCTATCTGTCAATCTCCAAAAGCTTTGTATTTCGCAACGACATCCAATTGCAAGGGATTTTTTATGTTAACGGTTTTTTCCGTACCTATATGAAGTTTAAGATATCGCTTTGGTCCTTTGTACTTGGACACCCAGTATCAGTATAAACACATCTTGACTGTTATGTAGGTATATACAGTTAGCAAATAGTTTATTTTAATATAGACATTTCAATTAAGTTATCAGAAAATTAACTAGGAAGTAAAGAAAAGGTTGTAACCAGTAGCACAAAAAAATAACATTTCACTAAGTTTTGCGTTAATATTGGCAAATGAAGACATTTGATCAATTGGTCAAGTTCTAGAACATATCAAAATTTGGTTAAATTCTGACCGAAAGGTATTTTACATTTAAAACGTGCCCCCTCCTTTTATGATAGAACTTTAAATGGTACAATATATTGCCACATGTTACAAGAAACCATACGACCGGCGTTACATACTTTAAGAAATGTAGAGGCGGCTTCAGCTTGGTATCAGCATGATGGAGCACCTCCTTATAACTTTGGGTCAGTTGCTCAGCATCTTTACGACATGTTTGATGATAGATGGATTGCCAATCAGGGCCCGTTTCGTTGGCCAGCTCGCTCTCCTGATATAACTCCTCTAGATTTTGGTATTTGGGGTTACATAAAAAATCAGGTATTTTCCAAACCTGTTACGACAAAGGAAGATATGATGCAGAGAGTCTTACTTGCTTTTAATTCTCCAACACCCGACCATATTTCCAGAATTACAAGACACAACTTAATGAAAAGGATTCATAAATGTTTAGAAGTAGATGGTGCTAATTTTGAACGCTTATTATAAAACTTTATTTGTTTAATATTACATTTAGCTATTTTTCTTTGTAAGTTATCTAATTAAATTAATACAAAATACCTAGTCAACGTTTTTAATGATATCCACAATTAATAGTCCTTTCAGGCTATTGGTTACTTTTTAGAATTAATAGCTTAGGAAAAAATAACAAAATATCACCTTATATAATGGCCTACCCTTTACTAATGTTCAAATAATTAAGTGTTAAGTGTTATGTTTTAACTAAAATAATGAAATATCTCAAAAGTGGTTGAATTTAGGTATAGGGAATACTGATACCAAACGAATTGGCTTAAAAAAATACAGCGGAAAATGTAATAAAATACAGGGTGTTCTATCTAAAGTAAGCAACTTATGAATGATTTAAATTGTGCATGTAGGCGGCTAAGTTTAAAACACCCTGTATGAAATATCAATGAGATGGATATATGCAGTTAACGGGCAAGCGCTTGTTGTTTATTAGTTACAGTTTCACGTCACTAGCTTCGTTATTAATGGAGATATCGTTATTCAATGTGGACTAGGATTTTTTCAAAATTTAAAAAAAAAAATCGAAATATCTCGAAAATACTTTTTTTGGTATAGGACATTGTGTACAAATTTTATCTATAATTTCATGTTGAATTCGAAAATAAAACAAAAAATATTAGTTTCCATTTAAAATAACAAAGTTGACGTCTACTTCCGGTAGAACCGAAAGTGCCACATTCAGGACAATATTATATTTGAACTCAGCGTCATCCAAAACCTACAGCTTCGTAATTTCAGATTTTTAACATAATTGTATCTGCCATTACTTTTAATCAAAACTCTTCGCGCCACACCCTGTATAGTTCGGCCAAGGAAAACACTTATCTTACAGGTGTAGTTATTGAGGTACCTTAGACCATTGTTTTCGGTGACAGAAATCAAACGTTATTCATTGGTGAGCTAAAGTAATCACAAGCAAGTTTGATAGCTGTCAATTATAGTTAAAATTCATTTTTATTAATTTCGTGCAAATCAATGAAAATTGACAAAAAATAATGAATTGTTTATTTCATGACTATAACCGTTAGTAACTACGAAAAATGATACAACGATACAACTTTTAAAGACGAATATTAGGTATTGTTTTGAATGAAATTAATTTACTATTATCTTTGGTAAAAAATCCCTCCCCCCCCCAATCTACACTAACTCTACTTTCTTGTTTTTGTTTTTTTAACAAGTATAATAATTCAGATGATTTTTATGACAATAATTCATTCTACCAACTTTGGAATTGCTTTGGCCACAGATTAAGGGGGGTTCGGATAGATATCAATTACAATGTTCCGTTTTTAAAAAAAATGGATCAGGTAAGTTATATTCATATACGAAATAGCTATTTGTTTTGCTTAAGAGGAAACCATAACATTCCCGTCCGTTGATGAAGCTTAATGCCCAAACGAAGCGAGGGCAGTGATCATCTAAGGGAGGAAATATTACTTTACTCCAGAGTGGAATATATAATTCTTTCTCCAACTGCAGATTTTCGGGTTTATCTCTCAAATGCGGTTGCATTCGACAACCAGTTAACCAGTAACAATGGTTCATCGAAACGTGTTTTAAATGTTAGTTATAGTCATGCTGAATAATAAATTACTCAAAATATTTCGCTATGGTTTATATTTTTCTCATACAAGATATATTGCCTCTCGTTACTATATGGTAACGGGAGGGAATGTACAATGTCTTCCGCTGCTATTGGAAACCAATTACTGGTAAGCAAGTGCATATTTTATCTAATGGTTACATGGTAAAGTGATTGGACTGATAATGCAAGGAAGGAAAGGTTCTAACTCTCGACAAGGAAAACACTTTTTTTTCTTAACATTGCTCTTAAGATATGTTTATACAGATCTCACGTCAAAACATCGCAGCCAAAATGTCGTGTGACAAAAGATCGCATGCGACAAATGAGATCGCATACGACAAAAGATCGCACACAAAAAAATACCGCATGTAAAAAGAGATCACATACAAAAATAACATACAAAAGGATCCTAGCACCCATAAATTTAAAGAGTATTTAATTAAAAATTATTAAATTTATTTAAATTGAAATTAATTTAAATTTAACTAATTTAAATTAAATTTATTAAATAAATTGTGATTAGAGTAGGATTTGAATCTACGACCTGTACTTCCCTAGAGTACTGCGCTGACCAACTACGCCATTGAGATTCCAGCCCCAATCAACGTAAATTTTATCTTTATGTGCGATTGACTTTATAGTTTATTGGAAAATACTTTACAACCTGAATACTTTTTAGAGCGAATTAAATACGGATCTCCACTTTCAAACTAAGTACGTATAAAATGAGAGTAATCTAATTTCTCCTTCTGGAAGTAGATTTATACACGGTATACGATTAATTTTTATCGTCTCTCAGAACCTTATACAGGAACGGCAGAATTAAAGCGGAATAAAAATGGGATTTACTGTTTAAAGAAATTTTTTTTTCAGAAATTAGCAGGTAATGCGTAAATAATTTTCTGGGTAAAGACACAAAAATGTCCGTATTAATGACGGGTTGTCAGGATTTATTACCTAACCAAACGGGCTCCATTGGATAAATAGAAAGATGCCAGATCGAACAGTCCGACGCCTTTCGGACAAGCAACGGTAAAAGAAACGCCTCCACAGGCATACGCCTTAGGGGATGACCCCTTTAGGAGGTTATAGTGTAAGGCTATCTGTTTACCGCGGGCTTGCGCTCCAGGGAAGTATAAGATTATCAGGTATTGCGGTGTTTTACAGACAAGGTCGATTTCTAATCTACCAAATTAGAATAAAAATCTTCCCAACTGGAAACTTGTCTTATAGATATGATAGAAAATTACCCAGGTAGGCCGGCAGGTAGAAGTAAAATAGACGCGGCGATTCAGTAGGTCGGTGAAGACCTTAGGACGGAAGCGGCAAGAGAAGCTGGAGACTTCAGGATAGAAACGGTAAGATAATTAATCTCGCGTCACGATTACACTTATATAGTCCACGCTCTAACGTGATTGAATAATGATCTAATTCGCGGTAGGACGGGTTTGGACAAAAAATCAAGTGCTGTTCTAAATACACCGCAGCATTTTTATATAACATAAACGAACAAAATAAATAATTAGTTGTACAGATTTCTGGATCTTTACACACACACACACACACACACACACACACACACACACACACACGCACACATGCACGAATGTACGCACGTACGCTCGCATGCACACACACCAGACACACAGACACACACACACACACACACAAACAAAAACACAACACACACACACACACACACACACACACACACACACACACACACACACACACACACGCACATACATTCGAAGTGTAATGAGTATGCCAGTAGTGAATCAAAACATTTGGCAGTTATATCCCTCGATCAAGGGAAAGCCATTGACCGAGTAGACCATAAATATCCGTTTCAAATGCTATAAAATTTCGGATTTGGTCTTAAATTTATAGGAGCCATTAAGTTACTGTACATTGACCCTATAGCAGTTGCTCGAGTGAAAGGTAAACTAACAAAAGGTATCCCGCTGGAAAGTGGAATAATTGAAGGTTGTCCAATGTCAGGACTTCTATTTGTGCTGTGCATAGAACCCCCTCCTTCAAAAATTGAGGAACGAACTGAGCGGTATAGGGCATTCACACACTCACACTCACACACACACACATTCACACATCACACACACACACACCACACACTCACACACCACATCACTCACACACCACACACTCACACACACTCACACACTCACACTGCACACTTGCATGCACGTGCACCTCACGCTGCACGCTGCACGCTGCGCACACGTCACACTCAACGCTACACGCCACGCTCACACGCTCACACGCTCCACCACTCACACAGCTCAACACTACACTACACCTCACACACTCACACATCACACACTCACACACTCACACACTCACACACCTCACACACTCACACCACACACACACACACAACATCACACACCACACACACACACACACACACACACACTCACACACACCACACACTCACACACACACACACACCGCACACTCACACTCACAGCTGCACGCTCACACTCGACACACTACACTGCACCCACACCTCGCACGACCCACGCTCACACGCTCACACGCTCACACGCTCACACGCTCACACGCTCACACGCTCACACGCTCACAGCTCACACCTCACACGCTCACACCTCCACCTCACACACTCACACCTCACACGTCACACCTCACACTCACACACCTCACACCTCACACACTCACACCTCACACCTCACACACACACACTCACACCTCACACACACACTCACACACCACACACTCACACACTCACACACTCACACACTCACACACTCACACACTCACACACTCACACACTCACACACTCACACCACTCACACACTCACACACCACACTCACACACTCACACACTCACACACCCACACACCACACACTCACACACCACACCACACACTCACCACACCTCACACACTCACACACCTCACACACTCACACACCTCACACCTCACACTCACACCACACACCACACACTCACACACTCACACACTCACACTCACCACACCCACACACTCACACATCACACACTACCACACACTCACACACTCACACACTCACACCACCTCACACACTCACACACTCACACCCACACTCACACACTCACACACTCACACACTCACACACTCACACACTCACACACTCACACACTCACACATCACACACCTCACACACTCACACACACTCACACACTCACACACACTCACACACCACACACCTCACACACTCACACACTCACACTCACACACTCACACACTCACACACTCACACACTCACACATCACCACACACTCACACACTCACACACTCACACACCACACACTCACACACTCACACACTCCACACACATCACACACTCACACACTCACACACTCACACACTCACACACCACACACTCACACACTCACACACTCACACACTCACACACTCACACACTCACACACTCACACTCACACCACCACTCACACACTCACACACTCACACACTCACACACTCACACACTCACACACTCACACACTCACACACTCACACACTCACACACAGTATAAACAGGTGCAAAGTGGAAATGGGAAAGGTGGGTTTTGAAAGTGATGGAGTGCATGAAAGTGTGGAAGAGATGAGAGTGAGAGAATAGAAGAAGCAACGGAAAAAGTCAAAAGTCAAAAAAGTTAGAAGATGGAAGAGGGAGAAAATGGGGTGGAAAAGATGGCGTGATGGAGAATGTAAGTAGAAGGCAAGAAGAACACTAAGACGATGGAGACGATGGAAAACGGGAATAGAGGAAAAAGAAGAGCATGAGGGCAGTAAAGATATACAGAAATGCGAAAGTAAAAAGGAGAAGAGTAAAAAGAAACAGGAAGAGTAGATTAAGGAGATAGAAGAAAACGTATGGAAAATTTTAAAGAAAGAAAATCGGTGAAGAAGGACACAAAACAAAAAAGGCACAGTAAGGAAAGACACGACGTATGGAAAAAGAAGAAGGAATAAACGAAGAGGAAGTAATAGAGGCAATAAAAAAGGTAAAATTAGAGAAAGCGGCTGGAGAGGGTGAGATACAGTGTGAAGAGTGGATACACGGAGGAGAAAAGGCGACAAAAAGGATGACGGAAATAATAAAAAAAATATGGGGAGGAAAAAGGATTTCCGCAAAGGTGGAGGAAAGGGAATATTTGCCCAGTGTACAAAAAAGGGGACAAGGATCGGATGACAAATTACAGGGGAATTACATTGCGAAACACGTCCTACAAAATATACGCGAACGTTCTGGAAAAAAGTTAAAAAGGAGGTGGTAGAAAAGAAGCCGTTACCAGACGGACAGGCAGGATTCAAGAAAGGAAGAAGAACAAGGAATTAGGAAAGAAAAGATGCAAATTGGAAGCGGTATGCGTAAACATATCAGTGGATTTCGATAGGGTGAACAGGTAAAAGTTGTGGGAGTACATTAGGGAAAAAAAAGGTAAGCGAAAGGACAATAGAAAGGATAAAAGAAATATACGAGGAACAGGGTGAGAGCAAATGGGGAACTTAGTGAAAGATTTGTAACGAAGAAGGGATTGAGAAAAGGACGCCCACGGTGCTCAAGTATGTTCGCGGTATATACTGGAGATCTGGAGGAGACATTAAGGGGACAACAATAATATTAAAGTTACGTTATTTTAATAGAAAAAAATTATACTTGTGATTAACCCTAAAACTTAACGGTTCACGAGATAATCGCATTTTAGGGACCTGCTGGACGATTTTGAAAGCAAAACATTCTGGTTTCAATATTATCTGAGTTTTGTAATATTTAGTTCGTATTTGTTTTGGTTAATTAAAGAAAAGCGGAAAATGCCGAGGTATAATAATTATTCTAATACAGATATGAGAGATATGGTTGCTATTTACTGCAAAATTCAGCAAACATTCAAAAATCTATTTAGGAATTTAGGCGAAAGTGGTTCGTTTCGTCCTAAGCGTGATAACGTAGGTGGACCAAGAATAATTACGCCTAATGAAGACGACGAAATAATCGTTCACATTGAAGATGATCCTCAGGTTAGTATACGACGTTTATCTGCAGCTTTAGGAATCAGTAAAGGTTCCATCTGCACCTTGAGAAGTATTACCCGTACCACTTTATTCCGGTGCAAAATTTATTGCCAGCGATCTACCGTTAAGGTTCCAATTTGCAAGTGCTATCCGAAAGGGGTAAAATCTTTATCACACCTTCGTCGACAGAATATTATTTACCGATGAAGCTACCTTCACCCCCCGTGGTATTTTTAATTTAAGGAACAATCATGTCTGGTAATTGAAAATCCCCATGCTAAAAGAGAAAGGCATTTTCAAAATGAATTTAAAATAAACGTACGGTGTGGGATCATTGGTAACACTTTATTAGGACCATACGAGTTACCCCGTAATTGGAACGGTGAGAATTATTTAAATTTCTTGCAAAATGACTTCACTGATTTATTGGAAGAATTTCCACTGAATATAAGACAAAATATGTGGTTCATGCAAGATGGTGCACCGCCGCATTATACGAGAGAAGTCAAAGCATATTTAAATAACAACTTTCCTGAACAGCTTGTTAATAAGGATCCCATAAATACCCGCGACCAACTTTGTGAAAAATAAATAGAGCAGCGGATTCTTTTGGCCCAATGTTTAATATGAGACGATCTTTTATGGAACGGGTAGATAAATGTGACACACATATTTCTGATATATATATATATATATATATATATATATATATATATATATATATATATATACATCTTTATTTGCTTATTTATGCAGTATTGCAAAGTTAATATGTTTTTTTATGCTATTTACATGTGCCAATCTACAGTTTCTCCTTCTCTTACATACCTTCCACTGTCTTCTTCCCCCTTGTCTCCTTTCTCCTTAACTGCCTTCTTTTTTTTCACATTTTTCCATCCAATGCGCCCCCCTTCCTTTTTCCTCTAGTATCGCTTCTATCATCCTCTTCTCTTCTTTTAACTCCCTGCATTCTTTCACCATATGATTAATCGTCTCCCCTCACAACATTCATTTTCTATATTCGTCCCTTCTCCAATACTTGTTTCCCCTTTCTTCGTCTCCACATCTATCAGTTTCTTTCTTTCCTTCCTCCCTTTCGCATTCAGATATCGTGGTATCCCTTTTTCCCTTAATGTTCCTATAGTTTACATTACATTTTCCTTCTTCCTCTTTGTCCCTTCCAATTATGTCCTCTCTCACGCTCACCCCTTCCCCTTAGTCTCTCCACTTCTTCTTTCGCATAACCGTTTCTTTCATATCCTTTTCTGGATTCTTATCTATTCTTTATTCTTCCTTCTTTTATTTCTTTCCAGCATTCTTGAAGAATTTTACACCCCGATCTTCTACTGATTTGCAACACCACACTTTTCATTAGTTTCTCAAATAATGGTTTCCTTTTCCTTCGGTCCATTCCGAACAGTCTTTCTCCTACACTCTACATTTGTCCTATTAATTTATTTCCTTTTCTCTCTCGTTCTTTTACATGTTCCCTATATTTGTGGTCGTGTCTCATCGGATATCCCAAGTAGGTAAATTCCATTTCCACTTCTCCTTTTCCTTTTACCTCCCCTTATCTCAGTCCCATTAGCCTAGTTTTGTTCCCATTTACTTCCAGATATTTTTTTCAAATATCTGGCCATCGTTTTTAACATCACCTTAATTTCCTTTTATTTCTTTGATATTAGCACTATGTCATCGGTGTGTGCTAGCGACCACACCTTCCTGTTCCCCACCACCAAGCCTCTTTCTTATTGCCCCCTTAATGTCTCCTCCAGGTCTCCAGTGTATACTGCGAGCAGGCTTGGGCTCAGTGGGAATTCTTGCCTCAGTCCTTCCTTGTTACCCTTCCTTGCGAGAATTACTGAGTGTTCTAATTTTAATGAAACTGAAACGAAATGTGTAAGGGAAATTATGCATTTAGACTTATTTATGATAACTAATTCAAAATGCATGTAGTATTACAAACTTGAAATCGTAATGGGGCATGCTGTAAATAAAATTAATTAACATTAAAAAACACACGCGCGCGCACACACACACGCGCGCGCACACATGCACGCACGCATGTACGCACGCACACACATAACCCGTAAAAATACTTATTGCTGGATTACATTACAATATAGCTCAGTTGATGGTAATACATGCAGATATATAGTGCTACCAATCCTTCCAGTTTAATAATATCTATTAACACCATATGAAACAGAAATTTGTTAAAGGATGCTACGCAATACATACGTTAGTAACACCGTAATTATATTGTTTCTATTTTAACCTCTCAGACATGCACATATTCACATTAGTTCATTTTAGGAAGTGATAGCATTTCACAGTAACGCAACATTACAATGCACCAAAATTTGTGGCGATGCAGCAAAATAGAATCCTTGGATGACCAAGAGTCCATGAATGTTAGTCAGTATTGGGGCCGAATGTTGCCCAAAATCTATGTTTATACACCATTTTGATTAGGATTGCTGCAAAACGGATGTTCTCGATAACCTAGAGCTAAATTATGTGCCCCATGAGTATTTGTTCGAAAAATACATTCTTTCGATTAATAAGAAGCCCGTCAGTGTTAGACAGCATTTGGGTCGAATGTTGTCCAAAAATCTATGTTATATTATATCAATATCGTTCGCATTGCGGCAAGATGGATTACCGGACGACACAAGTGTCCACCAATTTTGTTGGGGTCGCGGTATATTGGATTTGATCGATACCCAATATCTAAATTATATGCCGCATGGGTGTTTGTTAGGATTTGGGCCCAATTTCGTTGTTAATCGGTGAAATAAATTTGATAGCCTAGGGTAAAATTCTGTCGTGCTTGTGTGTTGGTCAGCATTAATGACAATGTGGTTGTGGTTGCGAGAAAATCGGTTACGTCGATTACCAAGAACTAAGTTTTGTTCCCATAAGTCACTATTTGTGCCGAATAAAATATCAGTTATAGAGTATATTGCCACAGGAGTGCACGACAGAGGGTGGCCCGACTATCGACAGGGTCTTTAGCAAATTGCAAGAAAGGAAAATTTACTTTACTTAAATAAGGACTTTTTACTTGTTTTTCTTTTACTTTTACATCGCATCTTCTTACTTTAGTACAAGGTAAGTATTCTTCATGCACTAATAACCTTTGTGATTTTTAACGAGTGCTATAAAGTGCCACGTGCTATTACATAAAAAGAATTATGGTTATTCAATGCATTAACATTTTTTTGTATCAAATTTATACGAGTAAGTCAGTATTTTCATATTTCAATTACAGTCCCAATGTTTATAAGTGTGAGGGAAATGTTTTGAGTTATTATTTAATTAGTTTATTTCAAATCCCCATTTTGGGTAAATGCTTTATCGTAGCTCTATTTTATCTTTTGAGTATAAAATGGAAATAGCAATATGTTGCAATTAGATTTACATAAGAAGTATCACACATTTGTTGGCATTTTCCCTAATTCAATCATTTTGGTCAAACCTGAAAACAATTCATGAAACATTTTATTGTCAATTAAACTAACTTGTAGGTTGCAGTTGCATGTATCATGCGATTTATTCTTTTCTTATTATTTAACTGACAAGGAAGTGATCTACTTATTTTTATAACGAAATTTACTTTTGTAATTACTTTTTACGATATACTTTCAATACTACGGTTATACACATGATTTGAATATAATTAAAATTAGTAGCTTAACAGTTTTAGAACGACTGTAATTACGTAACTAATTGTGATATTTTCTATGGCCACATTTCCAAATTTATTTTTAGACTTTCACATAAGTACATTTAGTGTTAAAGGATATTCTTATTATCAGACATTCGTACAAGTTAAGATAGGTACCTGTTGTATGCGATACACATATTTTAGATATAATCTTGTAGGTATAAATGCAAACATGTATGTACAGAATATGGGATTTTAACATTATTTATTTCGTTACATAAAACTATTACCACAGCTAACTATTTAAGCAACATGTTGTAATCTTAGGTAAACCAAAATTTTTTTGTATTAATTTATGGACTCGGAAAGAGTTGGAATTCTATAATAAAATTATTTGTCCACGACTGCTGTATAACACCATACATGCGTTTCCTTTATAATAATATCCATTATACACTAGTACAAATGAAATCCATAAGAATCTTTTGATTAGATATGCCAACAGCATATTGTTACCGTCACATTAAAATATAACAGTTATGGTAGTATTTATTCTATAACTTTCACCTGTATAAATAATATTACCGTATTCGTATACAGGGTGGCCCAATATGCGTGGGTGGAAGATTGTGGGTTTATTAAAGAATATTTCTATAGTTTGTTGATGGGATGTGGTCGGGTATCCTTAAGCCTACAAACCTAATATATTTTCACTTGAATCGCAAAGTTTATACAGGGCGATTTATGTCAAAGTTACATTTTTTTTAAATAGAACCCCCTGTATATTATTGCACATTTGGATTCCTTGGTCAATTCTAGTGCGACTTTATGAATCACACACAGTACTAAAACGAATCGGTTAGCCGCAATTCGCCATTTTTACAAAAAGTAGATGTCTGAGAAAACTACATATCTCTGTGATCATAAAACTTAGAAGATCATGACTCTGCGACATGAAATGCACTAGCGTAAACCGAATGGTCAAATTCGAACTCTTTTTGTGTTTAGAGAAATTACTTTGTCAATTTAGAAAATTTCAATCAATGGTAACTTGATTTTTTCAAATGCAAGGGCCATTTTTTCATTTTTGCATCAAATGCGGAATTTTTTTACCTTTCCAACGATATAAATTAGTCTGTATCTATCATCGGTAGATTACTTTTAATTTCACAATTTCTGATAGATTTGCTCTAATTTTCTATTTTTATTTTGTATTATCTAGTAACCCGTGGAAAATGAACAAAAAACTATTCACATTATAAAATATTTTTTATTAAGTAGAAAAACACATAAACACAAAACAGAATTACGAGCTAAATTAGAAAATAAAATAAAAAGAAGAATAATAAAAAAAATTTCATCCTTAGCACATCCAACTAACTACATCTACAGCTCAAGGAGACCGATTTTCAAAACAAGATTAATCTTTGCAATAGGGTAGAACAAAAGTAAAATGAAAATGCACCGGGTGTGTCATTAAGCAAGGACGCAGGCTATATCCCAGAAACCGCTTATATTACAACTTCAAAAAAAATTCTTCAGTAAATGTGGCCAAGAGAAAATGCTAGGTTTTCAGTAGGGGGAGCTGCGAAACTTGTCAGACAAACACGTCATTATCTTCGGAACCAGTTATCGAATCTTAAAAAGCAATATTTCGTTGGAAAGGTCTTTTCTTGTGCTATTCGTTGATGTATTAAAAAGTTAAGTTTGATTAACGAACAGAAAGCTAGAGGACGCTTTCCAATATTGCTGAAATTTTAGCGATGTTCTTCAAAATATTAAATAGAATGGTATGTTTTTTATATTTAAGTCAGAAAAAGTATAAAATTTCGCCTATACCCTGAAAATTTCAAGTCGATATCTTTGTTGGTTTCAATTTTATACCTACTTTAAGTTCAGATCCATGGTAATGATTTTGTAGTGTCACGATCATCCAATAACACTACCAGACCAACAATGCGTAATGACGATTTATCCACAGTAACATTAATTTTATCAATTTCCTTACAAAATTACCTCCGGTTTTGCGGCGTATGAGGGTGTACTGTGATACGAGCTTCTTTGACTTATTGCCACATTCTTTTTGCCAACAATGCCCTCTAACCAGGAAGCATATGATATGCTTGCAGTATATTTCGAGTGCATGTAGAATTCTACTGTTGCTGCACGACTGTATACGGCTTGTTTTACAGAAAGACGGCATTACGAAAAGAGACTTTTTACTCGATTATACAACGATTGACAGCTACAGGAACAATTCATCCCCCAGTTACTCACAGAGCACGCAGATCCCGAACGGAACAAAATGTTATAAACGTTCTAGCACATATCGAAATTAATCCACATAGTAGCACAAGAGCAATAGATCATGACTTGGCACTAACACAAACTACTGTTCAGCGTATTGTCAAAGAACATAAGCAAGTTTTAAATAAAAGTTAGCTATTAAAAGTAGTAAAGTTATAGCTATTAAAAAACCATAACTTCAATTTTAATCTAGATTACATCCATACCATGTAGTCCTTTATCAATCACTGACTGCAGCTGATTATGAGCAACGTTTAGACTACTGCTATTGGCTGTCGAATATGCTTATAGATAATCAACATCTGTTATCGCAAATATTGTGGACTGACGAGGCTACGTTCCGCCGTGATGGTGGAGTAAATCGTCATAACGTGCACTATTGGTCCAGAACCAATCCTCGTTGGATGCAAGAAATTCAACATCAGGGCTGATGGAGCGTCAATGTTTGGTGCGGTATTTTAGGAATTCAAATTATTGGTCCTCACATTTTTGACGCACCACTTAATGGTGAAACGTACCTTAATTTCTTGCGGAACGATTTGCCGTTACTTTTAGATGATGTGCCGTTGCTTACTAGGCAGCGGATGTTTTTCCAACAACGGCTGTCCGGCACATTTTTCAGTACGCGTGCGTCAATTTTTGAGTAACACTTTCCCTGATGCATGGATAGGAAGAGGGTGCTTTTTTCCATGGTCAGCTAGGTACCTACATTTCCTTATTCATTATTAACTTCAACAGCTTAATAACCATTACCATTGTTACCTTCTAGGTCCCCCGATCTAACTTGTTTAGATTTTTATTTTTGGGGAGAATAAAGGACCTTGTTGAAAATATGGTCATTAGGATAAGAAATTCCATTCGCACACTCTCCACAGCGGAGATAGAAACCTCTGTTTTGTCAACGCAACAGCGGTTGCAGCTGTGTATTGATAATGATGGTAGACAATTTGAGCATTTAGATCGCCACTGAGTAATGGCGTACTACTCATCTCTAGTTATTTTCCATGGTCCACCCGGTGTAATTATTAACCAACGGTAATAAACTAACCCCAGAAACTTGATGATAATAACTGTCAGTATTATCGAATCTCTGGGGTTAACTCTCGGGGCAGGGCTAACCCGTGTTTATAAGTTTTATTGTTTTAAAGTAGGTATAAAATTGAAACCAACAGAGACATCGACTTTTTTTTTCAGGGTATAGGCGAAATTCGATACTGTTTCTGACTAAAATATTAAAAAATATACCATTCTATTTAATATTTTGAAGAAAATTGCTAAAATTTCAGCAATATTTGGAAAGCGTCCTCTATCTTTTTGTTCGTTTATCAAACTTAACTTTTTAATACATCAACGAATAGCGCAAGTAAAAACCTTTCCAACGAAATATTAGTTTTTAAGATTCGATAACTGGTTCCGAAGGTAATTACGTGTTTATCTGACAACTTTCGCAGCTCCCCCTACGGAAAACCTGTGAAGTTAGAGAAAAACTTCTTATACAAAGAAAATTGTCCCAAAAATACAACTACGATATTTCCAATACACCTTTTCCTTAAGTTTCTGTTACTTATTAGACATTTTTTAATTTACTACAGCAGTTACGCCACCTAGCGGTCTATTTACAAACTTTAAAATTATTTCCAGCATTTTCTCTTGGCCACATTTACTGAAGAATTTTTTTTTTTGGAATTCGTAACATAAGCGGTTTCTGGGATATAGCCGGCGTCCTTCCTTAATGACTCACCCGGTACAATTTTTGGATAGGATCATGTTTACAGATGAGTGCACCTTCCACCGCAATTTTTTAATTAGCCCAATTTTCATTATTTCTCAGATTAAAACCCTCACTATTTACGAGTTCATAGCCAAGAGAAATGGTCGATTAAGGTTTGGGCAGACTTTGCGATTCAAGTGAAAATATTTTAGGTTTGTAGCCCCCACCACATCTCATCGACAAATTTTAGAAGTATTCCTTAATAAACCCACAATATTTCACCCACGCACTATTGGGACACCCTGTGTATGTATACAGTTTTGAAGAGAACAGGAAATATACTTTTTAATGCAGGGAAAATGATACACTCTTCCCCCTTAAAAAACATCAGTTTTGTTTCTAAATAAAATTAAGATCGTAACTGACAACTACTTTTTTGGATAACTCGTGTTTAAAACCAAAAGTAGAAAAGTGTTGACAAGCATTTACAGTATTAATGTCAACGGAATTTATAACATGAAATCGCAAACAATAATAATTAACTTTTACAATTGTATTGAGATAGATAATGGTAATTGTTATTGAGTTTAAAGCTTGCAAATTTTATTTTAAATACGAATATTCCCAAATAATGATGAATGTTAGTTGTGAAAGTTTCAATTTTCACAAATCCCATTACATTGTATTGTTGAGATTAAAAAAAACACCCACATATGCTTTCGATTCGCGCACGAGTATTCCATTATCATTAACTGTTCATCAAAGGCCGATTGGAGGAGGATGACGGAGTACAAGTTGATTGCCCAAACACGACCGAATACAGTATCTTAAATATGATACAGAAAAGGTAGACATCAAAGCATTGGAGTAGTGCCAGATACAGTAAATAAATAAATAATAAATACGGCATTCCATTCGTATTAGAATAAGCCCACTCCACTTCGGAGTATATAATCCGCTTTTTGGGGTGGATCGGTCCCCATTTATTCTTTCTTCCTTATTTCTTCTATAGTTGTTTGTGTGTTTTTGCTTTTTCTACTATTCTTTTCCATTCTGTTCTATTTCCTATTTTCTGCCTCCAATCCCTGATGTTCATTTTTCTTAGGTCTTGTACTACTTCTTCATATCATCTTTTCTTGGGCCTTCCCGTGGGTCTATGTGTCATAGGTTTCCATGCAGTTATTTCCTTTATGTAACTTGTTTCTTCTTTTATTTCGCTACTTTATTCATTATTATATGCCTTCTGGACTCCTAGGTAGTTGAAGTTTTATACTTTCTCGAGTTTGTAGTTTTCTATCTTGACTTCTTTGATTTCGGCCGTTTTCCTCTTTTACATCTCATATATTTTGTTTTTTTCTCATTTATTTCGAGTCCGATTTTTTGTGTTTCTTTTACGAATTTTTTAAATGTCTGTTCTAAACTTTTCCATGACCTTGAAACAATGACAGTATCATCCGCGTATGCTATGATTTGTGTTTCTTTCGCCTTTATCATCCCTTTCGAGTTAACTTTTTTACGGCGTCTTCAATCGCAAGATTAAACAGTGTTGCTGATAATGCGTCTCCCTGGCGTACTCCTTTATTGATTTTGAATGCTTCGGTTAGTCCTTCTTCTGTTTTTACCATTGCTTTTGTTCTTCATTGTCATTCGAATACATCTTCTTAATCTTTTTGGAATTTTCATTTTTCCTTTCATCATTCCTTTTTGGTTAACTTAGTCGAATGCCTGTTTATAGTCGATGAATATCATGTGTAATTCTATATCATACTCATTACTTTTTTTCTAAAAGTTGGTGCATAATATGTTTGGCGTTTATCGGTGATCCTCCCGGGCGAAAACCCATTTGATATTCACCAATTTCTCTTTCTGCGTGTTCTTTAAGCCTTCTTTGTATTATTGCTGTAAACACTTTATATACTGTATATAGCAATGTTATTCCTTTATAATTGCTGCATTGGTGCAGGTCCCCTTTTTTTGGTCTCGCTATTATTATACCTATTACCCATTCTGCTGGCATTCTTTCATGCCTCCAAATTTCCTTTATCATATTGGTTATTCATTTGTGTAGTTTAAGCCCTCCATATTTCAGCAGTTCTCCATTTATTTCGTCGCTTCCTGGCGCCTTACCATTCTTTATTTTTTTATGACGTCTATCGTTTCTTCATAAGTTGGTTCCTCTGTTCCTTCTTCTTCCCGTTCTACTTTCTCATGTCTTTCTTCGTGTTCTTGTTCTCCTTCTTCCTCCGTTTCCTCGTATAGTAGTTTATGAAAATGCGCTTTCCATATTTCCTTCTTTTTGTTCCCATCGTACTCAATATTATCATTTTTATTTCTTATTCCCCTTGTTCTTATTGTATTTTTTCTTTTTTGCGTGTTTATTTGCTTGTAGAACATGTTTGTGTTGTTATTTTTGTTGGTATATTCTATTTCATTCATCAGTCTATACATTCCTTTTTCTTCTGTCTACAGATCTTCTGGGCTACCTTTTTATTTTTTTATAGTTTTCTAGGTCCTCTTCTTCCTCCGTTCTTAACCATTTTTTCCTTGCTTCGTTTTTTTGTCTATCATTTCCTGACATTCCTCGTCGAACCATTGTTTCTTTGTTTTCACTTCTTTCTCCCCTACGATTTTTCAGAAGCTTTTTTCAATTGTATCTTTGATAATAATCCATTCTCTTTCCGTTTCATCTCATTTGATTGTTCTTTTTGTTCTAGTTCCTTATCAATTTCTTCTTTATATTTTTTCTTTTCTTTTCCATATTCAATTTCGTTATTCTTTTTTCTATGCTGTACTTGTTTATTCACTTTGTTGTATTCTTGTTTTATTTTTGTTATTACTAGAAAGTGATCGGTGTCTGCATTTGCACTTCTGTAGGACCTGACGTTTGTGATTATCCTGCTTTGATGCTCCTTTATTAATACATGATCGATTTGGTTCCCTCTTGTCGCTCCTGAAATCATTCATGTCTCTTTATGTATCCTTTTGTGTTTGTATCTTGTACTACTGATCTCCATATTTGTTTTTGCAGCAAAATTGCATGTCCCAGTTCCATTGCCATTCGTCTTATTGTGTATCGTGTATTTTCCTGGCACTTCTGCTACAAAATTTTCTTTACCAATTTGTGCGTTCATATCTCCTAAGATTATCATGATATCTTGTTTCGTTGCATCTTCATATGCCTTTCCTAGGTCGTTATAAAATTTGTCTTTTTCTTCTTGGTTATCGGTCTTGGTCGGTGCATATATACATATTATAGACATATTTTGTGGTTTTGCCTTTACTCTTAAATAACATATCCTGCCGTTTACAGATTTAAAGCATATTGCCTTTATTTCCTTGCTTACTATATATCCAGTTCCTTTATGTTCTTGTTTCGTCTGTCCAGAACAAAACATTTTAAAGTCGTTTTGGTTTATTTCGCCTTGTCCTCCCCATTTTATTTCTTCTTTCTTGGTTGTAGCAGTCTTTTTTGTTACATGTTGCTATTTTATTTATTTTATTTTTTCGTTTGATTTTATAACTATTATTCTTTTTTTTTTATTTTTATTAATATCTTTATTATTACCGTTACTTACATTATTTATTTTTACATGTTTCACATTCATTTCCATGTTCATTGCCTTATTCGTCTTCATTATTTGCTGTTCTTAGTTTTTGTTCAGTTGCTTTAGTTTTTTGTCTGTGCCACATGTTCACCTCACTCGCAAATTCTTTCATGTAGGAGCGCTCGTTCCTTATTCTATCCCATTTATACACTCGTTTGTTTATTATAATTTTTTGATAACCGTTTTTACTTCATTTCTTGTCATCTTTTCTTATCTAGCTATTTGTTCTATTCTACTTGGGATTTTTTTCTCATTTGCGTTAAGTCACCTTCAATATATAACTGTTTCCCTTCCAATCTCTTCTTGTTTTTCATTATTTGGCAATTATTTACTGCGTCTGAGGGGTTGAAATTCACCCTCAAAGTATTAAAAAATTCACATAACACCCTTGCAAAAAGGTTTCACAGTCTAACTCTTACAATGTAATTTGCATTACCAATTTTTTGGGGATAATAGTGGTAAATGCAAATTACATTGTGGGGGTTAGAATGTAAAACCTTTTTTCTATGGGTGTTATATGAATTTTTTAATACTTTGGTGGTGGATTTCAACCCCTCAGACGGACAGTAAATGATTGCCAATTTTTTTGAGGATAATAGTGGTAAATGCGAATTACATTGTAAGGGTTAGAATGCGAAACCTTTTTTCTAAGGGTGTTATATGAATTTTTTAATACTTTGGTGGTGGATTTCAACCCCTCATACGGGCAGTAAATTTTTTGGGGATATTAATTATGAATGCGAACTACATTATGGGGTTAGATTGTTAAACCTATTTTGGATAGGTGTTATATAAATTTTTCCATTTTTTTTGGGGGCGGATTTGAACCACTCCCACGGGTAGTAAATCATTGCCAATTTTTTTTAGGATAATAGTGGCCAATGTGAATTATATTGTAAGAATTAATGTAAAACCTTTTTTCTAAGGGTGTTATTTTGATTTGTCTTGGGGGTGGATTTCAAACACCCAGACGGGCAGTAAATGATTGTCAATTTTTTAGGGGATACTAATGGTAAATGAGAAGGGCATTGTAAGAGTTAGAATGTGAAACCTTTTTTCTAAAGATGCTATATGAATTTTTTAATACTTTGATGTTGGATTTCAACCCCTCAGACGGGCAGTAAATGATTGCCAATTTTTTGAGTTTACTAGGGATAAATGCGAATAGTTAGTGTTAAAATGTGAAACCTTTTTCATGTCAATTTTTTTAGGACACTAACGGTATATACTAATTAGCTTGTAACTGTCAAAACATAAAAGCTGTTGTATGAAAGTGATGGAAAATGTTTATTATTTTAAGTTGGTGTACTTTTTGAATCTCAAGGCTAGCTTGAATTTGTTGTTAAGAGTGGGATTTAAAACTTCCTATTTAGATGCTGGATAATTTCAGATTAAACGTGTGCGCATACGCAAATTTCCTTGTAGTGATAAACGGCGCACAACTGGTCGTTCTGTTGTTATCGGCATTTGGCTGCTGTATTTTGGCTGCCAACTTCACGCGGATGTAATTTAACTATTTTAAATACATTGCCATACATTGAACGGTGTTGTCATTAAAAGTCATAACATAATTTTAATTCTTCTTTTCAAAAATAATTATTAAAACACCTGACAATGTAGATTTAAAATTACGGACCATTTTGCATCTTATTTAGTTTCGAAACTCAATTTCAATTTAAGTGGTAGATAACACCTAATCTTTTTAACTTATCTTTTAATTGAACTAAACTTGCGTCTTGCAACGTGTTCAAAATGATAGTTACACTTTCCCCGATATACGTTACAGACAGAATAAAAAATAATCGTCTAGCTCAGCTAACTCTTTCAGGTACACTAATGCCGCAGCGCTCTGGATGAGTGGGAAATGTGACCATGCACTAAATAGATACCAAAGTCGCCACGTAATTTGACAAACCACAGCCCCTAAGCTACAAAAAAGGGTATCGTCACCAAGAGAGATGTGCGTAAATCAGTAACACGACGCTGTAGCCCGCAGAACCCCCTTTTATTCAGTAGTTCATTAAAGTAAATATGGAGCTTCGGTTTGAAGTTCAAACTAATTTGTTTAATAGTATATTACAGTATGAGTGAAGGAACTAAAAGTTTCACTCACACGTGTTTCGAGATTACACACGAGGCTGTATAGTGTTTTATTCAATCCCGATACTAAAACTTCAATAAAATAAATTTTAGTTTTTATAATCGCAAAAAAAAAAATTTACCAGGCAGTTTTCGTTGTTATGGTTTTCATCAAACAAACAATGAATTTGTCAACGAATTATAATTTTCTCTCGCAAAAGTGTGTGCAAGCCTTTTCCCTAGAGAACATGGAGGAAGATAATGATGTATTTGTTTCCGATGACACATTTAACCTATTCCAGCAAAAAAAAAGGTACGTCAAGGGTGGTTAAAACTTTTGGTCGTGAATGGAGAATAGAAACGTAAATGTTGTGATTAAGGAAGTAGCGTGGCTTATTTCAATAGGTTAATAGAAAAATATGCTGCCCCTTTCTTACAGTTACAATGTTAAATCCACCGTATTTGTTTTTGAAAAAATTGACATTAAGTAAGTTTCGTATTTAATTTACTGGTTGTAATCATATTATATAATTTTGTAGGTTCAAGACCTTGTTCGAGATTTTAAAAAGTAATTCGAAAGGTTATCAACCTAAAAAAGCCAAACGTTTGACCAGAAAGAAGTGGATCAGTTTCTAAATCCAGCATCGCACGATATTTACTTCCTAATGAAGATGGTTGTGGAGATGGGAGTTATAGGCGTCTATAGGTGTAACGAGTTAATAATAAATCTTCAAATCACTGATGATGAAGATAAAAATCTACATTAATTGTCAATATTATTAAGACCAAAAATGATAAACGACGTTCTTTTGTTGTGACTGATGCTGGAGAAAATAAGTTTTATTGTTTAGCGATATACCGAAAATATGCAGCATTGCGCCTAAAACTCTTGGCGATGGAAAATTTTTCTTCAATTGTCGGTCAGGGAAATATACAGTTCAACCCGTGGGTATAAATACTTTATACAAGATATCTAGATTAGTAGCAAGTTACCTGAAAATCAAGGATCTCGACCTATGTGCAGGACATTGCTTTCGGCGGACATCAGCACTATTGGCGAATTCTTCTGCTGCTTTCCTGACTCTTAAAAGACACGGAGGATGGCGTTCCTCACCCATTGCTGAGAATGATATAGAAGAGTCGGTGATGAATAAAAGCAATATAGCGAGAAAACTTATTATGAGTTATACTGCCTGCAGCACCAACAAGAAAATACGTTTGGAAGTTGAACTCGAAGAGTTTGGAAAAAATCAATTCCCTAGTATTAATCAACCGACCTTTAACAAGTGTGATGTTAACATTCACATTAGTTAGTAATGTTATTGATGAGCATTAGTGTTATGAGTGGACAAAGCAAACATTTCCACATTTTGTATCTAAGCAAGAAACAGTACTTTTTAATAAGAGGATTGAACAATAGTATATTATAAGTGAGAGAAATGCATCTTTATACGCGAGTGAGAAGTTTGATCTATGAGCGTGCGTTAGCACGCGAGTAGGACACCTCTCACGAGTTTCATAATGGAATTTCGCTCACGTGTGATATGCGACGTTTTATCCTGCAGGTGCATGGAAGAAATTAATTTCACCTAGTATTCGCCCATAAAAATTACATCGTCGTATGTATGATTTTTCGTAGTTACCAACGGTTGATATAGTTATGAGATAAACAATTCATTATTTTCTTCACAATTTTCCCTGATTTGCACGAAATTAATAAAAATTAACATTCTACCGGAGCACATTCGATTACAGGCCGTCTCCAGTTTAATTAAGGTCAGTCGAAACATATTTACAAGAAGGAGCATGGCCTGCTCATGAAGTGGAAGGCAGAGAATTGTTCGGAAATTAACACGGAAGAGATTTTACTGGCACTACTACGTTATGTATTGATACATGTAGTATTTTATAAAAAGTCACGAAAATACAAGTCGTCATCTGAGCGCAGTACCCAATGCTGAAAGCTGCGCTAAATGTACATGAGAATCTGGACATAGAGAAGTACCACAAGTTCACTGCAACAACATGTTGGATACGAAGAAAAAACTCAGTGATGAAATCGACAAGTTCATTTTTAATGCGTCTAATGACACGTTTTTATTAATCAAAGTACGTGTACATTTTACGTACGTGAACGAGGTATTTCACTTTCACATATAACGTGTAGGTTGTGACTGCTATTGCAATTCCTGGTAGCTGTAGGTGTAATGAATTAGTAAAAATGTATATGAATAATGTAGAAAGCAAACGCGATCTCCTGACTGTGGTGCCGATATGAGAATTTTGAAGCGTTTTGGTGGCTGGAGGAGTGACAGCATCATTGAGGGATACATAGAGGATTCTCTACCAGGTGTGACTACTTAGGTGAATACTGGGGTAGTATTTTCCTCCTAAGAACCCTAACTCCGTTCCTTCCGATCCTATCCTGACCACACCCATCCTTAATCCCACCATGCAGATATACGTAATGTACGTATTTCTGCTGGGAATTCATGATTGTGTCTGAAGGAGCTCGGAAAGCTCGAGCAGCCCGCCCTCCCCCTTGAGGAGGGAATGAAATACATGGCCCTTTCCCTTTCCTGTCCCAAATAAAGTTAGTATCGCGAAATTATTCTTGGAGGCGGGAGTAGCAGTTCTATAAGTTCAGTAAACCATGAAATCACGATGGTGGAACAGAACAAGAAAACATGTTTCAATGCTGATGATGGAATCCGTTTGAACAGCACGAATTGCACTATTCATGTTAAGATTCATAAGAATTAGAGATGAAGTAATCGTTTAAAGTGTTCAAGGTAAAAAATGTTAGTTCTTTATAATAATTTTAAATAAAAATAGTATTATCAAGACAAAATTACACATTTTAATTACAACTGACGGTTATCAACTTACTCACTTGTGAATAATATCTGATTTCTGTTACCGAAAACAATGGTCTAAGGTACCTCAATAAATGCACCTATAAGATAAAAGAATATATCAGCAATATTTTGTAAATTTATATAACCAAAATCAGTATTAAACAGAAACCTCAAGGTGGTACTAGTCCATATTAAGTATGGTCAATATAACAAACTAGCAGTCAGACTAAATGCTCAGAATTTTAACCCCCAACATATAAATATAACAGAAGAATTCAGTATATATATATATATATATATATATATATATATATATATATATATATATATATAGTACGCAATTGACGAATTCAGACAATGACCGAAATTTATACCCAGAACGGAGTTTGTGTTTTGCTTGGCAAAGTTAAGCAATGTGAGCTCTCGCTTTTAGAACTAAATACAAGGTTTTTTATAGCGTAATAAAGAGGGAACAGTGACAACAAAAAAGTCTATAGTTGAAGGAAGTGGTGATTAGTTGTAGTCTGCGCAAAGACAAGTATTACAGATAAAAAAGACGATTTTGGAGGTAAAATAATTATAATAATGCAATTTTATGCAAATAACTTGCTATTTACATGTATTGGTATACAATAATACAATACGTAGATATCGTGGTGACCTTACTGAATTGAGGACATGTAAAAAAACAGAAAATAAGGCAGATAAAGGAAATAGAAGAAGGGAATGAATAAAAGTGAAAGGGAAGAAGAGGAAGCTGACCGGCAAAGAGTATTTGGAAAAGGGAAGAAGATAATAAGATCGCCGGACACTAAAAAGGTAGAGGGGGAAAAAGTGGTAACAGCGTAACAGTGGAAATTGAATAGAGGAAGGAAGAGAAAGAAATGGAGGAAATAAAGGAGTTAATCCGTGAGATGAGGAAGCTGATGGAAGAAAATATAAAGGGACTAAGGAACGACATCAAAGAAGTGAAAGAACAAATGGAAGAAAGGGAAAAGGAATAGAAGATGGAAAAGCAAGAATTGATAGAGAGAATAGAAAAAATAGAAAGAAAAGTAGACGATGAGGAGAGAAGGAAAAGGAAGGGCAACATCGTGATAAATGAGTGGACATGCAAGGAGCCACAGAAAGAGCTGCAATGGATGATGGAAGAGAAACTAAATGTAAGAGCAGAAGTTACAAAAGTGTTAGTGATAAACAAGGAGAAGGAAAATGAAATGGTGGTGGTGGAAATAGAGAGATGAAGGGAGACAGAAGATTATGGCAGAGAAGAGAAAACTGATGGGTACAGGAATTTACATAGACCACGATCTAATAAGGGAAGAAAGGAGTGTACAAAAGAATAAGGAACAGGGCGGCGGAAAGAAAAGCGGAGGGAAGAAAAGTATGGGTAGGATATAGAAAATGGAGGTAGATGGGGAAAGATACTTATGGAATGAGAGAACGAAGGAGCTAATCAGAGAAAGGGGAGATAGAAAAGACATACAAAGACCAAAAAACTAAAGGAAGCGGGAGGGAGAGGGAAAGGAGCATGACGAAGCGGCAGCGAAATGGACAAAGGAGTAAAAGAAAGGGAAAAGAACAACAAAGGGAACAAAGGAAAAGTAAGGGAAAACTACAGGAAGTTATGGATGAACCAAAGATGGCCTTGAATGTGGTGGGAATAAAGAATAAAGATCCAAAGCTTTGGGAGTATTTCAGAAAGCAGGACGCGGTGGGAAAGGGAAATGCCAAGTGAATTCTCATGTGTGATTCAGTGCGCGGAAGGGAACAATACAAAAAGAAGGGCAAATGGGGGATAGTAGTAGAAATGAAAAGAAAATGGTTGGAAGAAGGAGAGAAAGTGCAACAAAGAAGAGGTATTATACAAAGAAACATACAGCGGGGTAAAGAAAAAATAAAAATAGTGACGGTATACAGTAGAAAGATGAAAGAGACTAGGAAAAATTTAAAGGAGGTGATAGAAGAGAGAGTGAAGGCATGACAATAACAGGAGCAGATTTTAACGCAAGAATAGGGGAATAGGGGGGATTAAAAGGAAAGAGAGGGACGGGAAAAGGGCAGACAAAAGATAAAGTGTTGAATACGGAAGGAAATGAACTGTTAGAAATGTGCAACGGGAGGAGGTGGGAAATAATGAATGGAAATAGAGAAGAAAGAGAGAGGGGGGAGTACACGTATATAGGAGCAAGGGGAGAATAAATAATAGATTATGTAAATACGAATGTTGAGGTTGGGGAAAATATGAAGATATTTAGGGTAGGGCTAGGGTTGAATCGAACCACCAACCCCTGGAAATAATAATGGAAGGAGGAGAAAGAGAAGAGTGCATAGTAGAAGAAGAATATATAATTAAGAAGATCAGGACAGAAGAGAGTATACAGAGGTACAAAGAAAAAATGGGAATGTAATGGAGTGTGGAAGAAATGAGAGAGAGAATGGAGGAAGCAACGAAACAAGTCAACTTTAAAAGACGGAAGGGGGAGAAAATGGGTTGGAAAAGATGGTGGAATAGAGAATATAAGGAGGCCAAGCGGAAGGCAAGAAGAACACTAAGACGGTGGAGAACGGGGAAAGCGGAAAAAGAAGAATATACAGAAGCAGTAAATATACAGGAAAACATGCGAAAGTAAAAAGAAGAAAGCAAAAAGAAACAGGATGAGTAGATAAGGAGATAAAAACAGAAGAAGACGTATGGACATTTTTAAAGAAAGAAAAGCGGAGAAGGACACAAAAGGGAATACAAACAAAAGAATGGGAGAAGTATTTCAGAGACGCTCTGGAGGGAGAGCAAATACAGGACGGAGAAGGAAAACAAAGTAACAAAAGACACGAGATAGGGGAAAAAGAAGAAGGAATAGAAGAAGAGGAAGTAAGAGAGGCAATAAAGAAGGTAAAAAAAGAGAAAGCGGCAGGAGAAGATGAGATACAAGCTGAGGAGTGTATATACCGAGGCGATAAGGCGATAAAAGGATGACGGAAATAATAAACAAAATATGGAGAGAAGAAGGTTTCCCGGAGAGGTGGAGAGAAGGACATATTTTCCCAGTGTACAAGAAAGGAGACGAGAATCGGATGACATATTATAGTGGAATTACATTGCTAAACACGGCCTACAAAATATACTCGAATGTTCAGGAAGAAAGGTTAAAAAAGGAAGTGGAAGAAAAGAATCTGTTACCAGATGGACAGGCAGGATTCAGGAAAAGAAGAAGATATTGTAGCCCATGGCAAACAAAGAATTAGGAAAGAAAAGAGGTAAATGGTAGCGGTACTCGTAGACACAACAGCGGCATTCGAAAGGGTGAACAGGCAAAATTTGTGAGAGCTCATGAGGAAAAAAAAGAAAAGCGAAAGGATAATAGAAAGGATAGAACAAATATGGAGGAGACATTAAGGGGACAACAATAGGGAGACCTGCTGGTAGGGAACGTGAAAGTGTGGACGTTGGCATACGCGGATGGTATAGTGTTATTAGCAAGGGAGGAAAAGGAAATGAAGGGAACGTTAAAAACGTTGGACAGATATTTAAAAAGTAAAGATCTGGAAGTCAATGGGGGTCAAACTAAGGTAATGGTATGGAGAAAAGGGGCCGGAGAAAAGAAAAAGGAGGAATGGAAATTGAGGGATGAGGAGATACAGCAAGCAAAGGAATTCACATACCTGGGATAGACAATGAGACAAGACAATAAGGATGGGGAACATATAAAACAGCGAATGAGGAAAGGGAATAAGCTAATAGGGCATGTGTGGAGTGTATGGGGAAGACTGTTTGGAATGGATATAACGAAAAGGAAATCATTATTTGAGACTTTGATGAAAAGTGTGGTACTGTACGGGGCGGAAGTGTGGGTGTGAAAAGAATACAAATCGATAGAGGGCTGCAAGAAAAATACTAAAGGTGGATACTGGGAGTGTAACGAGAAACACCAGGATACATCATTAGAGAGGAGGTTCAAGTAAAGAAAATAAGGGTGGAGGCTCGAAATAGAGCAGTAAAGTACGAAGAGGAAGTGAGTAGAACAATGGAGTATAAAATTCTACAAGATTGCTGAAAAGAAAATAAGAGAAGGAAGAATAGAATATGGACAAGAAGCCAGGAAAGAATATTACGGAATAAACGGATATGCAAAAGAAGAAGTAGAAAGACTAAGAAGGAAAGAAGTGAACGTGAGAGAGGACATACTTAGAGGGATAGAGATGTGCAAAAGCAGGAAAGATAGTCGAAGGTAAAAGAAGGAAAATACAATGTAAACTATAGGAACATTAAGGGAGACGGATACTTGATTGGAGAAGGGAGGAGGGAAAGAAAGAAAATGATAACGAGGTTTAGATGTGGAAACGAAGAGAGGGGAAACAGGTACTGGAGAACGGACGAAGAGAGAAAATGTAGGCTGTGGAGAAGAGATAGTGTCGATTCAGCACATTTTGCAAGAATTCAGGGGATTAAAGGAGGAGGAGAGGACGGTGGAAGAGATATTAGAAGAAGGAGGAAGGGGAGCGGAGTGGATGCAAGAAGCATGGAACAGAAGAAAACAGTTAATGGGAGAAGAGAAAACAGAGAAGAAGTTAGTGTAAGCGAAGCAATGAAAGGAGATACTGTAAATAGAGAAGACAAATGTAAACAGTAAAACGCAAGACTACAAAATTTTTGTAAGTTAAGCAAATAAAGTATATTAGTATACTATACCCAGAACGCCTTGTGGACTTTGTAACATGCTCAGATCGCAGTGTGGGTATATTTATTCACTTTGTTTTAGCCATTGAGCGAAGGGTACTACTCACAACGCGTTTTGGGCAAAATAACAATATTCACTAGCCGATTTTCAGGCAAAGGTCGTGCAAATATGCGGTGTATTTTTCAGAATCAAAGTGGGTGTAAATATGAAAGAACTATTCGAAGCTAATGCAGAATCGAATGATAGATCTACACTTCTTTTGGAAACTGACTATAAATTACTGATAAGTGAAGTTAAGGAAACACAAAGATTACGAAATTCGTGGGAATCACTTTCATCTAAACTATACCGAAGATTAAAGAGATACGATTTGCTGAATATTGGACAAGATGAAAAATGAATATCCAAAAGATACACTGATAATGATGATAGATTTTATGTTTACCTGTTATTCTATACTATTTATGGACCTCACATAAATACTGGCCATAAAAGAGAAAAAGGTAAGACTTTTTACTATCCTCGCCAGGAAGGAATCGCCCTGCGTTATTAGTTTACGAATCTACTGTATTGATTTTAATTCTAATTTGACTAACTTCTATTCTAACTCTAATTCTAATTCTAACTCTCACACTTCTATTTATAAACATAAATATAATGAAGCTGTAGCAACTTACTCCATATTGGACAAAAATATTCTCTAAATATTTATATAAACTTGCCGCAATTAGTATTTTTTGAATACAAGAACTCAAATTATGACCTACAAAAACCATTAAGGTAAAACATCTGCTAGAACTCTGTTTGTTGCTTACCATGGTCTTTAATATGCTAATTATAATGAACAATTTTCATCGATTTTAATAAAGTAAACGTTGTTTTCCTTTATGGTGTAAATTTCGTATTGCTACTAACCGAATCTCAAATAAAAATTATATTTCTTCTAGGTATGGAACATGAATTGAAGAAAAAATACGTTAACATTATTCGGGAAATCATAAATTTGCATCCTCGAAACTGTAAAGCATGTCAGTTATTGAAAAAAATTCCAAAAAAAGGTTTGGTTGTGAATCCGATAATTTCCAAGTATATGAACTCTAGATGCCAGGTAAATTTAAACATAATAAGTACCTAGTCGACATTCGTAAACTGATGTAATTTTAGGTCAACCTCATCGACATGCAAACAGAGCTGGATGGTCCATACAAATTTATTTTAAATTATCAAGACCATTTGACGAAATTCTTATTTTTGGGACCACTTCAAACAAAAACCGCAGAAGAGGTCGCCTACAATTTAGACGACTGTAGGTTTGCCGTTTATATTACAGAGCGATAATGGTCGCGAGTTTGCCAATTCAGTTATTACGGAAATTGCTACTCTTTGGCCCGGTCTTACAATTATTCACGGTCGACCAAGGCATTCGTAGAGCCAAGGCTCTGTTGAGACAGCTAACCAGGACGTCCGTAACATATTAGTTGCCTGGGTTGAAGAAAATAATGACACGAAGTGGTCGGAGGGATTGAGATTTATACAGTCAAGAAAAAATTTATCATTTCAGGAATATGCAGAAGCCCCTGTGATGCTATGTTTGGTACTAGGCAGATAAACGGTTTAAGCGACGCAGATTTACCAAATAATATTGTAAATAACTTACAAAGCGAAGAAGGCTGGAAGCAATCATGAAAAGCAGAGAAAATAAAGATAATCAAGACGGTAACGTAGAGGTTGGAGTAAACGTAGAGGAAACGTCGCAAAGTACAGAAAATGTAGATGAGCAAGATGGCAATGAAAGTGAACTCTTAGAACACAATAACGGTAATATGATGGCCAATGACAGTTTAAAACCTGAAATGCTCGAAAGAAATAAAAGAATTCCTAATGAGCGATAAGAATCACATCAAAACATGAAAATTCAAACTACTAAGATGCTACAAGAGCCAAATCATCGTTTGGTTCCATTGCCAGGAGGCACTAATATTTTGGTAAAAATTCCAGATGTTGACAAAGCCCACCTTACTCCAAGAAATGTATTGGCCGTTGTTACCCATGTTAATAATGACGGGCTATACACGTTGAACACCCAAAATGGTCACTAATCCGATTATTTTCAAGAAATAAGCTTTTACAAGCTGATTCACAGTTTATTTCGCAATCATTGCATAGTAATAAGACCATTCCTGTGCGGACTGCAGCAAATATGTCAACAAAGCGTTCAGGGAAAGGTTTTCTCAGGTGCAATTGCAAGAGATGTTATACTGACAATAAGTATTCCTGTAAACAGCGAAATGTCAAATGTAATTCCAAATGCAATGTGTAAAACTAAATGAGGCATAATTATAATAACTATATTACGTATCATATAAATATTCAGTGAGATCAATGTAAATAAGCAATACACATTATAGAATCGTATATCTTTTACCAAATAAACATGATCAAATCAGGACGATTTTATTGAATTTTTTGAGGTTGCAATACAAAATACAATATTTCGTTAAATCGGGTGGTGGGTGTTTTTAATTTGCTCAAAACGACTAATGTGAATAAATATACCCACAATGCGATCTGAGCATGTAACAAAGTCCACAACGCGTTCTGGGTATAAATTTCGGTAGTTGTCCGAATTCGTCAATTGCGTACAGCATATATATATATATATATATATATATATATATATATATATATATATATATATATATATATATATATATATATATATATATATATACTGGGTTTCCCATATTAGACTATACAATTTAAAAGTCGAATAAAAACTTTCTAATCAAAGTAAATTAACTTTTAATGGACTAATATGTAGCTTATTCTGTGGGATTTATGACTAAAGTAAATAACAATTCAAGTTTTAAAGATCAAGGAGGCGCCTGTCTATAAACAACGACTTAAGTGTTTCTGTCAAATATGCGTTATACGCAAACGATATAATTGCTCCAGTTTAACAATTTTCATTGCATTATGAATTATTCGATTCAAGAGCGTGTGTTTTCTGTGGAAGTCTACATTAGAACTGGTTCATTTGAAGAAGTTCGGCGTGCATTTCGACGGCAGTTTGGAAACAATAATAGGGGCGATGCACCAACACGCTTTACAATTGCGGCGTGGGTTCGTCATTGGCGTGAAAATGGCTCTGTGCAAAACATTAAAAAACCTGGACGTCAAAGAACGGTGCGTACGCCTGAAAATATTGAACGAGTGAGAGCTGCCTTTACAAGAAGTCCTAAGAGATCGGCTAATCGGCAATCACTTGCCCTAGGAATATCTAAGGCAAGTCTCCACAGAATTTTGCATAAAGATATAAAATTTCACCCCTATAAATATCAAATGGCGCATAACCTCAGTGATCTAGACAAAGGAGCGAGGGTGACATTTTGTGAAGAATTTTTACATCAGCATCGTGGAGAAATTCATAATGTGCTAATGAGCGACGAAGCAAATTTTCATTTGGACGGTGTTGTTAACAAGCAAAACTTTAGATACTGGAGAGTAGAAAATCCTCACGAACTGTTTACCAAAAACCTCCACAGTCCAAAAGTCGTTGTTTGGTGCGGTGTAGCATCATTTGGAATTATCGGTCCTTATTTTTTTGAGGATGAAAATAACCGTTCTGTTACAGTTAATTCCGAACGCTACATAAACATGTTGCAAACGTTTCTTATCCCAGAACTAATTAGACGAGCACTAAATGGCGCCATATTATTCCAGCAAGATGGAGCAACGGCTCACACAGCCAGAAACACTATGAGAATTTTGCGAAATTTTTTTGACGGCCGTATAATTTCCCGATTTGGAAATTTGAATTGGCCCCCGAGATCTCCCGATTTAACGGCCCCTGATTTTTTTCTCTGGGGATACCTAAAGCAAAAAGTTTTTGCAAGTCATCCCGCAACAATTCCGGAGCTGAAGGAGCAGATTCGAAATGAAGTTGCAGGAATAAATGGAGATTTGCTTCGCCGAGTGATGATAAATTTTGAACTTAGAATTCAAAAATGCATTGAAGTCGAAGGAGGGCATTTGGAAGACATGATCTTTAAAACTTGAATTGTTATTTACTTTAGTCATAAATCCCAAAGAATAAGCTACATATTAGTCCATTAAAAAGTTAATTTACTTTGATTAGAAAGTTTTTATTCGACTTTTAAATTGTATAGTCTAAAATGGGGAACCCTGTATATATTGCGTGTGAGTGAGCGTGTGCATGTACGTGTGCGTGTGCGTGTGCGTGTGCGTGTGCATGTAATTTATATACACAAAGTGAGCAAGATAGCATTTTTCAAATCATTGGGCATACTCACAAATAGTTTCTGACGCAATTTTTGGAAATAGTAGTTCTGCGATATCCATTGGTGCATCGTCTGAGCGGAATACTGACACTTTCATGATACCCCACCGGGTGGCGTGAGGTCATGTGGATGTAAAGGGTAATCGAAGTCTGTTCCACGAGAAATTGTTCAAATGAGCGTCTGACTGTGTCTCTTACAAAAAGAATAATGATGTTCTGTCTCTTGAGTAGTACTAACGGTGTGTTGATTCAACAAAATAAAGACCTATTATACCGTGCCCCGGTGCAATACACCAAATCGTAGCTCAAGCAATGTGAAGGGGATTTTCTACAATGAAGTCAGGGTTTTCAAATCCAAGAAATCGAGTTATTTGTCTATTGTTATAGCCATTTATGTGAAGCTGAAATTCGCCTGAAAGCCATACATTCTTCAAGAAATCCACAATTAACGTTTCTTGGTCCACAGCGTTTAGACGTTGCCCAATTTGAATACGATGCCCCATCCACTTCCGTATGGACTGAAATAGTGTTCTACTATAGATACCTTTTAAATAGAGTTGTCAGAATCATTTTCAGAACGATTTTAACACGAGAGTAATATTATTATGACAGTTAATCGCAGGCCAAACATAATAAACAGACGTCGCCTAAGCCATTCCATAAAACGGTTGCATATTTGAAATATTTAAAAATACCGCCATAAAGATCTTGAAATTACAAATCCATTGTCGTCTATGCACTATTTTGATACGATGAGTGACAAATACGATGAGCACAAATTTCGTAAGATGGAATTTCAATCTTTTTCATTATCTGAATAACGATAAACTTTATAAGAAAATGTGCAAACATATTTTTAGTGATAAATCAATGTTACATAACGTTTTTTTTAAAGTTTCATATAAAGCCAAATAATCCTTGAAAATTAAAATGCCCATACTGTATAATATTTTTATACAAGCGCTTTGGATTTTTTCAAGTTGGCTCCTAGATCTCTATTAATCTCTATCCGACATGAAGATTTAAACTCTTATCTGACATGATATAGATTGTAGCTGTTGTTTTTGCAATGTTGCCTATTTTCGTATTATGGAGAATTATACTAAATAAATATATTATTTTGTTTTTTTAATTTCCACTTTGTGGGTTGGAGGGTCGTATGTTGTTTCACACCACATATTTTTTCATATGAAAAGTTAAATTTTAAGCAATGTTACCACATGAAAAATACACAGTAAATAGTTCATACACGGGTGTACAGCTGATACACAGGGCATTTGTGTATAATCATTGTATATTTTATCAGAATTAAAAAACCCAGCTTTTGGGATTTCGAAATGGTGTATTTTTCTATTTATACTTTATATAGATTTATACGTTTAGATAACAATTGCAATTATTGTTCCCATTAAATGGTGATATCTGCAAGAATTTCTTGAGATGTTAGAACAAATTTATTGCGGTTCTTTGATGTTAGCGTTACGTTCTGTAGATGCTAACTTTACTCATCTATAATTCTCTACCCTCTTTAAAATAGTAATCAGTTTGTCTTCCTTGAATTTAGAATCAATTGACCCACGACCTTCTTGTTTCAAAACTGCATCTCTTTTTTGACCTACATCTAGAAATCGGTTTGTCATGGTTGTGCCTTTTCTAGAAATACCTATTTCTCTTAATGTTTGTAATAGAGCAGCTCCAGTGAAATATATGTCAAAATGACAAGCATCAGTATTCCTATCTGCTTCTGCATTTTCGTCACTATTGTCAGTCTTTTATGGAATCATTTTCACTATTATTGAATATTTTTGTATCTTTCTTACTACTATTTTCAGTGGATTCACCTTCTTCACTACTGTCCGCTTCATAGTTTGGTTGCAATTTTTTTCGAATCGTCGTCGCAATATCGCTGTCATCCAATTATCTGAATTAGTTCTTCACGTGTCAGTAGTCGTTTTCTTCGTGAAAGCCTAAACATGATTTGATACTAGACTTCAAAGGAATACTTAAATCGTTAATGTGAATCTTCAGTAACACGTTACCAAGACCAAGTGTACCCATACGTAGGAGCACAAGCAAATTCTAACCCCTACTCTATCCAGATATTATTAGATAATAGATCGAAGATATTAGAAATCCAAAATAAATAATCTGATTAAAGTGTAAATCATTTGTAATTCCTAAATTTCTTACCGTATCTGTGCAAAGAGCGGACACAATCACTGGAAACTGTAGCCAGCATTTTTTACAGTGACGTTCTGGAATTAATTTGTACATTCCTATCTCGCACTATTATTACCGGCAATAGAGAGCGGACTTTACCAGGTAAATCAGAACGGAAACTACGCTTAGAATTTAGTAAATAATTATTTATATTACGTGCACCAAGGTGGATTTTGGAAAATTCCAAAAATTGTAATGCAGTTCATAAAACTGGAAAATGCAAAGTTTTTTCTTTTCAACCACGAGGAACAGTTTTAATCCAACACGAAACTGTACATTAAGTCTACTCGACAGTGTCAAACGCGCCTGTTCAACTCAGAATTCCCATTTAAGAAAAATTGTCATTAGAGAGAATCATTCAGAAATAACGTTACTTGTTTTTTTTTATAGAAATTCAATTTAGGGGAAATTTAATACTTCGTAGGTTTATATCTAACAGAGTGTAACAAATTGTTAAGGTACCATCATAAGTTTGTCAACATGAATAAGGCATTCACCTTGGTAGACAGTCAATTTAAGAACATAGAAATAACATTCGAATCAAAAATAACTTTGATGAAGTGACGTAGAAACTGGGCTTTCCAGATAAATTAAAATTTTACATTAATTTACAATCATTTATTTTATGCACAATATTACACTATGTAAAATTATTTAAATTTATGACAGCATATGCATACTACGTTGCATCACTTATCTGGAATAACTCGTGCGTTTTAGAACTACATGGCTGATCAATCAAATATTATGAAAATAGTTAATCCAAATATTTTGGAAATGAAATACTATGTAAACTGCTTTTTAAATTATATTATGCCTTAATTTATTATTATTTATACAGATCTTTGAAACACAAACTTGTTTCTGTTTGGTTCAAGGTATTGCTTGTCGTTGTAGACAACAAATTAATAGGTTTGCAAGTATGGTTGCCTGCAGAATGATTTTTTTTAATTTAGTGTTTATAATTGCTATATACTTACATATTGACGATACTTATTACGCATCTATTTAAAACGAAATGTAATTAATGTTAAGTCAAGCGAGGTGTAGTGAATAACTACTACGGTAAATAAAGTTCTATTATTCTACTAAAACATGACAATGCCTAAAAGTCAAGAATAAATAATGTAAGTAACATATAAACATTTAAATTAAACAATAAAATTTCTGTACCATTCTTCTAGCTCATAATCGGACAAATAAGATGACGGTCTAATTATTCTGTATAAACAACGTATCACATTTGAATACACTCGACAAGGTCTATTACAAAAACTAGCTACTTCACTACACGATTGAATTTCACGCGTTCCTGTTTGGACTTTTTCTAAAGTTGTTTTTTCATGCACTGTAAAAATCCTTTAAAATCTAGAGATATTCTCCGAAAAGGTAACGTTGCATTGATTGAATGACTATAATTTTTACTGAATCTTGGTTTAATTTCGGCACAAATACTTGTACAGTATAAATTATTATTATTATAAATTAATTTATAATACTGAAAATTTCAAACTGTTTTCACTTATGTAATAATAAAATAACACTTAAGTTTTAGCTTTACGTATAGCATATTCTAAGTGCCCTCCATTACGTTGGACACACACTTCGTGTCGTTCTTGTACATTTCTGGCTATATTTGAAAATAGAGGCAGTTACACTTGTCGTATCTCTTGTGTAATTTTCTCTTTTAACTGTTGTATTGTAGACGGTGGGTTATCTTGGAAAACTCATAGTTTCAGCATCTCCCCAAACAAATGCATTCAATGATGTTAAGTCTGGAGAGTGAGATAAAAAAGAAAAATTGGTGAAACGTGAAATCACATTGTTTCCAAACGTCTCCCGCAGAAAAATTCTTGTGGCCTGTGCGGTATAGCACGTTGCCCATACTGCTGAATTCTAAATTGTAACGCATTTAGAAACGTAAATGTACCTTGTAAATGTTCATTTGTTCATTGAAAACAAGCGCGTCCATTTGTTACATTAAAAGGTATTATGCAAAATTAACAAAACCTCAAACATGCTTCTAAAGCAGTGTAGATTTTTTATTCAAAGGGATCGGTATTTGGGGGTAATTGCTTTTCAAGTCGAGAGTACTGAAAACTATGTACTTGGCAATGTTGCAAATGATATCTTTGATATATGGAAGGGAAAGTAAATCTATAACGATTCATAGTTTGTAAATAATCATTAAGCATACGGATTTTATTGTTTTCATTCTAAGTAACTAGAACTTGAGCTCTCAATGGTGATTGGACATGCTCAATGATTTCTGTATTGATAAATTTTTGATTATACTCAGCATTTCTGGGTGATTTCATGGCGCTGGATTTACACTTATGCGGTAGGTTACTAAGTAATTGCTTGAATGTATCAGTAGCTGAAGCAAGATTACAAATTCACAGTGTTTCTCCAGGTCGACCGACAACTAATTCTATGGAAAAATAATTTGTAAGAATATACGATGTCCAATAATGGTTTATGGGCATATGTTTTTAAAACCCAGTTTTTTTAATCGAGGAATTTGTTTCCATTAACCATAATCATAGCTACGAAATATGATAGAGCACTGGTAACAAACATCTTTGAGACCATAGTGATTTGTTCATTTGATGATCGAATCGTTATGTTACACTTATTCGCTAAAGCGCAATGCAAGTAATGTTACTTCCATTGTCAAATAAAACTTCAGCAGGTGTACCATTAATATATACGTACTAATATAAAAATTTTAGTAAGTCATCTAGCTATCGCAGTAGTTATGCAATTTTGAAACAACTTCATTCGTTTCATCAACAACTATAGAATTTAATTTACGCATTTTTAAGCTTTACACACTCTTGCAAAATGTTCTTCCTTTGAACACTTTGCACAAACATAATCAAATGCAGAAAAATGTCGCAAATTTCTATAAAAAGTAACACTTTTGCTTTTATTGCACAAATAAGGTCTTTTTTCTTCTTGAGGGCAATATCATTAATGTTGAAGCAAACGATTATGGATATTTTTACTATAACTAAGAGAGTGAAAGTGAACCGTTTCAAAAGATTGTGCTTTAGTTACTGTTTCATCCAAAATTTAATGAGTTACCTATGTTCAAGTAATGTGTTATTTAATGAGATAAAAGGCCTTATACAAATGGATCTTCAATATACCCTTCTTTACACTGTTGGGCTTTAACATCATAAAATTTGCATTCTTTGAAGATTTCTTAGATATATTATTACGTGCCATATATGCGTGTGTTTGCATTTTACAAACCGATTTAAATTAAATACGAGCAATTTTTTTTACTTAAATATCTAGTGTGGAACAATAAGGTGTGGAAGAACTGAAATCACTTCAGTAACGATTTTTTTAGGATAATTATGCAGCATCTTATACAATAAGTTCGTTACGAAAATAGGTAACAATGTAAAAACATTGTCAAACGGACGTTCTAAACTTCATGCCGGATAGAGGTTAATAGACATCTAGATACTAACTTAAAAAAAAAAATTCAAAGCCGCCCGTTTCTATAGAAATATCGATAATACAGTTATGTCATTTTCAATCATATTTATCTAATTTTTACTCTTATTTTGCTTTATATTAAGAACATTATAGAAAAAAGTTATGTAAAACTAATCATTATTCAGATACACGCACACGCACACGCACACGCACACGCACACGACACACGCACACGCACACGCACAGCACACGCACACGCACGCACACGCACAGCACACGCACAACACGCACACGCACGACACGCACACGCACTACGCACACGCACACTATACACGCACACGCAGCACACAGAACACACCGCCACGACACACATATACCACACACGAATACACACACCAAGCACAGCACACACACACACGCACACAGCACACAGAACACACCCACCACGACAGTACCACACGACGCACAACCACACACGCACACGCACGCACACGCACACGCACGTACAACCGCACACGCAACACGCACACACGCACCACACACGACACGCAGACACGAACACCGACACAAGAACACACGCACAGCGCACACGCGCACGCGCACACCACACGCACACACACGCACACACGACACGCACACACGCACTATGCACAACGCACGCATACACGCATACACGCACACACGCACAAACGCACACTGCACACGCACACACGTACACACGCACACGAATACACGCACACACACACACACACACGCACACATACACGCACACACGCACATACGCACACACGCACACAGCACACACGCACACTAGCACATACGCACACCAGCACGACACACACCCACTCACGTACAGTGACCCACACGCACACGCAGCAAACACACACACACGCGCACACGCACGCACAGCACACACGCACACACGTACAACCGCACACGCACACCACACACGCACGCACGCACACACGCACACAAGAACACACGCACACAAGAACACACGCACACGCGCACACGCGCACGCGCCACGCACGCACCACGCACACGCACACACGCACACACGCACACACGCACACACGCACATATGCACACACGCACGCACACACGCATACACGCACACACGCACAAACGCACACTCGCACACACGCACACACGTACACACGCACACAAGAATACACGCACACACGCACACACACACTACGCACACTTGCACACACGCACACACGCACACACGCGCGCACACACAAAGGCACACACGCACGAACGCCTCTCTGCCGGCACGCACTCACGGACACACGCACGCCCGTACGAACGCCTGCCTGCCCGCCCGTCCGCACGCACACTTGCAGGCATACACACCCACGCAAACATGTACGCACGCACATACGCACGAACGCAAATCCCCACACACACGCACGTACACGCACGCCCAAACGCTACCCTCCCAGCACACATAACACACACGTACACACAACCGCGCACACCCATACACATTATGGCCGATCTTACCGAAACTTGGCCAACCGTAAAATGGGATAATAAGTTGATTCCAAGAACGTGAAAAAAATCGACTGCAGAACCTGCTATAACTACATATGAATACATAGGTTAGAAGGTAAAAATGGTAAAACTGAAATTGTGTATGTGCATGTGTGTGTATGTGTATGTGTATGTGTATGTGTATGTGTATGTGTATGTGTATGTGTATGTGTATGTGTATGTGTATGTATGTGTATGTGTATGTGTATGTGTATGTGTATGTGTATGTTGTAGTGTGTGTATGTGTTGTAGTGTGTTGTATGTGTATGTGATGTGTATGTGTAGTGTATGTGTATGTGTATGTGTATGTGTATGTGTATGTGTATGTGTATGTGTATGTGTATGTGTAGTGTATGTATGTTGTATGTGTATGTGTTGTATGTGTATGTGTATGTGTATGTGTATGTGTATGTATGATGTGTATGTGTATGTGTGTATGTGTATGTGTATGTGTATGTGTATGTATTGTGTATGTGTATGTGTATGTGTATGTGTGTATTGTATGTGTATGTGTATGTATGTGTATGTATGTGATGTGTATGTGTATGTGTAGTGTATGTGTATGTGTATGTTGTGTATGTGTATGTGTAGTGTGTATGTAGTGTATGTAGTGTAGTGTGTAGTATGTGTAGTGTATGTCGTAGTGTGTATGTGTATGTGTAGTCTGTGTGTAGTGTGTAGTGTAGTAGTGTAGTGTAGTGTGTAGTGTGTGATGTGTATGTGTATGTGTATGTGTATGTGTATGTGTAGTGTGTATGTGTAGTGTGTATGTGTGTGTATGTGTATGTGTAGTGTGTATGTGTATGTGTATGTGTATGTGTATGTGTAGTGTATGTACGTGTACGTGTACTGTGTACGTGTACGTGTACGTGTACGTGTACGTGTACGTCGTACGTGTACGTGTCGTGACTGTGTACGTGTACGTGTGCGTGTACGTGTACGTGTACGTGTACGTGTGACGTGTACGTGTACGTGTCGGTAGTGTAGGTGTGCGTGTGGTGTGGTGTGCGTATGTGTAGTGTGTAGTGTGTGTGTATGTGTAGTGTGTAGTGTTGTGTATGTGTGTGTACGTGTAGTGTAGTGTGTGTGTATGTGTATGTGTAGTGTAGTGTATGTGTAGTGTAGTGTATGTGTTGTAGTGTATGTATGTGTATGTGTCGTGTATGTATGTGTATCGTGTAGTGTATGTGTAGTGTATGTAGTGTAGTGTGTACGTGTACGTGTACGTGTACGTGTACGTGTACGTGTACGTGTACGTGTACGTGTACGTGTACTTGTACGTGTACGTGTACGGGTGCGTGCGTGTTCGTGCGCATGCGCGTGCGTGTGCGCTGGGTGGCGTGTGGGTGCGTGTGCGTTTGCGTGTGCGTGTACGTGTACGTGTACGGGTGCGTGTGCTTGTGCGTGTGCAAGTACGTGTACGTGTACGTGTACGTGTACGTGTACGTGTACGTGTACGTGTACGTGTACGTGTACGTGTACGTGTACGTGTACGTGTACGTGTACGTGTACGTGTACGTGTACGTGTACGTGTACGTGTACTTGTACGTGTACGTGTACGGGTGCGTGTGCGTGTTCGTGCGCATGCGCGTGCGCGTGTGTGCGCGTGTGGGTGTGCATGTGGGTGCGTGTGCGTTTGCGTGTACGTGTACGTGTACGTGTACGTGTACGTGTACGTGTACGTGTACGTGTACGTGTACGTGTACGTATACGTGTACGTGTACATGTACGGTTGCGTGTGCGTGTTCGTGCGCATGCGCGTGCGTGTGGGTGTGCGTGTGCGCATGCGTGTGCGTGTACTTGTGCGTGTTCGCGTTCGTGTGCGCGTGCGTGTGTGTGTGTGTGAGTGTTTGCGTGCGGATGGGCGTGTGCGTGTGCGCACGGGTGCGAGTGTGCGTGTGTCCGTCCGTCCGTGGGTGCATGCGTGCGTACATGCCCGGTTGTGTGGGTGTATGTTAATGTCCACGAAAACACGTACGTGCATAAAATGTAGGTGGTGGAGATGGGGTTAATTAGGAGCTGCTTTTGACTTTTATCAAGTGTTTCTCAAAAAGCTGTGTGTTTCAAAGATATAAAGATACCAATATGTAGACCTCAATCGTATAGATTAATTATTAACGTCTACGCGTCTATCTGACGTAAAGTTTTAAACGTCTGTTTGACATAGATTATTTTTTTCTTACAATGTTGCATATTTTCGAATTTATAAAGAATTATCATAAAAAAATTGTTATTAAAATTGTCTTTGTTTGTATTGGAAATTTCATGCAAGCATTAACGGTAACCAATCTCCATTATCTTTTAGTATATCTTATTATGAGATATAGGTGCCCGAACCTGTAAGAATCTCTTTTATGTGTTGCTTCTTGGAAGCAATATATGTAAACGTTTTTGCAAAATTAGTCAATAGAATTCGATTTGTTAACTTATTCTTTTGTTTACATTGTGATGGACCTTCCTTTACAGTTTAACGTTTTAAAGAGAACCAATATTATATTCTAAGATTTCGTTGTTTCTTGGATGTGTGAAGTTACAAAGGATTACGTCGTTTAAAGATAATGAAACTTTTTACGTTTTGGCTAAATTATTGATTTTAGAGTTGTTTATTTTGAGTCACATCGATTAAAAAATTTAATTACTTTGCATCCATTAAAAGTCATTGTGTACACGTGGTCACGATTTATTTATTAAGTAAAGGTTTCAGATTTACGGTTCACACTTATAACGTTGAAATACAGGTTAAGGTAACGAATTGCAAATAGTATTTGAGAAAATATATGATTCATAAACGACACATTGATCGTTACGTTTATCAACTTTTAAGGTATGAATTAATGTTTCTGTAGTTAAAAATTAATAGACCGAATTATTATTTTTTTTCAAATTGGGTGATATTCGAATCTTTATGACAGTTATAAATATTAGTTTATATACGAGGATAAATTAGAAAGTATCTAGATAACGTCTTATTACTCCGATTTTATGAATATACAGGGTATGATCAATGAATTTACGACGTGTATGTTTCAAAATTTTATTAAGCTTTGGATAAATATATATTTAATGGTAATTGAACTTGAAGATTTTTAAAATTGAATAGAGGCGTATCTGTTTGTTGTTTTGGAATTAAGATACATTTACTAAGATTATTGTGACGAAATTTAACGTATTCTTTAAAGTGTAAGGGTGTTGTACGAATTCAGTATTAGAACTTTACTAGTGTATGATTTTACCGAGTAGGCTACAATTCTATCTTCGACAGTCAGGTAGGATTAACTTAACAACTCGCCTAGGACTATTTATTTCAGAGACATTTCAGATTGTAGTGTCGCCTAGAGAAAATTTTTCCCGTATTGAATGTTGTTATTTGTTCTTTTATGGTATGTGTAAGGTGTTCAAACCTAAATTTCAACCATTTCATGTCTTATATCCCGCTTACCTTGGTAAGCCTTCACTACGTCGAGTGCGGTTTGGTCGTGTAACATAGTGTACAATGCAACGCTCAACACTACAAGTAGAGAGTTTGCCGAGACTTAACTCTGATTTACACTCAAGGACTAATATATGACTTAAGGATGAACTAAGTAATGCTAATTCTGAAAAAATCATGCTCCAACAAATAAAAAAAGTAAAGTAGTGAAAGGCATCCCTTCAATTCATATAAGAAACACAACCAAGTCTTCTATTTCTTTCTGAGAGTTGTGGTCGTGGTGTCGTAAACGTTATTAAATTTGAAAATGTTGTTTATGATATAGATAACATCATTTGCCAAATTCTACTTTGTTGCGGTACTGACAAATACAAACAATACTATTACAAGAAATAAAATAAAAACTAATATCTTGCAACATACAATAACTTATTTGGGGAAAAAAACAACCTAACGTTTACCATTCCTTTTGTATGGATACAGTTACATTAAACATTTCTATTTATTGATATATATATATATATATATATATATATATATATATATATATATATATATGATTGTGGACCTGAACAGGCTACATTTAGCCTATCGTGCTAAAGCACTCAGGAACACTTAGGACGACGGATAGAGGGATAATGAATTGCCAATAGATCCCTATGAACAGCTACCTTAAATTTTCTCATATCATAAGTGAGAGGAAAGCAGGAACTAGAGAGATCATTCCAGAGTTTAGAAGCCGTGTAGAAAATGTGGATTGCGCCCGTTTGGTACGACAAGCGGAGATTTGTACTGCGTACTGATGATGTGAATGAGCGAACCGAGTGTTTCTCGCAAAGATAGCCCGAGATGGTATCAAAGACAAAATTTACATCGATTGGGGCTTGAACCTTGATGGCGCAGTTGGTTAGTGTGGTACTCTAGCAAAGTACAGGTCGTAGGTTCAAATCCTACTCGGGGTAAACTTTTTATTTATGTATTTAATAAAATTAATAATAATTTTTAATTACATATTTACCTTTGAACTTATTCGTTCATAACAAAAACTTATAATAATTTAATATTAGTCAAGTTGCTTTGGTATGTGTGAATCCTTGCGATATTGCAGGCTCACATTCCATTCATATAAGTAATTTGATTGTAATCTCATTATATTTAGAATTTGCATCAGTTCTACATACATAAAGACAAAATTTACATCGAGTGATAACGCAGTTGGTTACCGCGGTACTCTAGCAAACTACAGGTCGTAGGTTCAAATCCTATTCGAGGGAAACTTTTTATTTATGTATTTAATAAAATTAATAGTAATTTTTAAATGAAATTAATTTGCATTATCTCTTTAAGATCTAAACTATTATTTCCTTTCTTCTATTTGATGTCACATAGCAAGTAGTCAACAAATCACACGAAGATGGATCTGTGTTTAAAATTTCAGGTCTAAGGTATTTTTCCATATGTGATTTAAGGTTATTGTTATTTTTTAAGTAGACCAAATTATAGTGAATACTTAAAATGGGAAAGAAGGTTTTATTCTTCTACTCAAACATAACATTGTCTAAAAGACAACAATAAACATTGTAACAAAGTAAGACATAAATACTTAAACAACAGAGGTTTTCTTTCACAAGGTATGTAATGTATACAATATAAAACATTCCTCTTGCCTTGATATTTCGCAGGTTTTTTCCATAACGCAACATATGGCCTCGCTTGTAATGGTATATCAAATAATATAGGTGGTAAGTAACTACACGAGTTGCGTACTTTTTCTACTCTTATAGGGTGTACGGTGAGTGACCTATAAGTAAGATGGAACTACCAATTAGTAAGTTTTTTTATTACCATTCAACATTTTATGCATGTAGCGTCCCCCAGATACTCTATCTTGAAAGCGTAATTTGAACTTATTTGCAATAATGCAAATTCAAGAACAAAGCAATCGCTAAGTGATTTATTTTGATTTGACTGACAATAATGTCACTATTCCTCAAATTAATTGCCTGTCTTACTTTGACTTTCCGGGTAATAATTAAAACATTAGTCTGATATTTAATTACTCGCAAATCTCAAATCTGATCAAACAAAGTGGCCGTCTAGTGCTAGGTACGTTATGCTATCTAAATGAGATATAGTGGATGAGGTACGTGTTGCATCATGCGAGACAGGTAAAAAAATGAAGTTACTCAAATTACAATCAACGAACTTGGCGTAGCGGTGGTTCAGCCCGTTAATATACTATTCAGGGAAAGAACTACCAATAAAACTCACTTTATTCATAAATAAGCAATTGCACCAGTACATTAATCAATCAAATAACACAAAAAAACGAACAATGAAAGGGTATGTAACAAAAGACCATTAAATCAGGTTAAAGTGCGTACAAAATTTTAACATTAAGAGAAAATGAATAAAACGCAGTTTAATTACATAGAAACACAATAATAAAAAAAACACATATGGTCATACTCACAATTGGGTCATAAATAATCAAAATAAAAATCGTAACACAAAACATGTGACCCTTTTAAAAAACCAATCATGCCGGTCTTTAAGTAAATAAGTACATCACGGTACATATAAAATACAACAACAGTAAAATTGCACAGGTAATAAGGTAAATGCGAGGACAAAAGAAAACAGACAAGGAATTTAAAGGAATTTAAAGGTACCCAAACTAAAGCGCAAAATACATAAGACATATTGTAATAAAGCACATACAAAAGAGAAATCAGCTCACAGGCAAATAATCCAAGTTCAACAAACTGAAATAAAAACTCATTAAATCAAAGCCTCACAAGGGTATGTTATAAATAGATCACTAACATCGTGCCCGATATATAAGTTTGAGTGCCTTAGAAAAATACCGTGCCTCTCTCTCTCTCTCCAGTTACACATTCACCTATATAACAAATAAAAACAATAAAAATAAAATTCGACGTGTTTAATGGTCTGGCTTGGGAGTGTGCACCAACAGCCAATTGCCTTTTACAATTAATAACCCGTGGCATACTATACCCATTCACCAGCCACCTCTACACCATATAAATATAATCAACAATGCTAATTCGCACAAATACCAGACTGAGACGGCTCTGTACTGTCCTTTTATTATGGCAGATTTCAGCCTAATGAGTCCGCAAGACAATGTTTGGTATTTAATATGTTATCTAGACAGGCAAAACGATTTGCTGCGAGCTTTCAGTTATGTAAAAATACATACTTACACTATAATAAATATTCCCTTAATTGATCACAGACACAAATCGTTAACAGGTTCGGTTTAACCCCGAAAGAAAAGACAACTTAGTGTTGGCGAATTCAAAAGAAAATGTACACGCAAGAATTATTTTAAAGACAAACTGTTTACAATGAAGGTATTTAATTAACCCAAAAATCGATCTGGCTCGATTGACAAGCTAACTGTAACTGCATTTTCTCCCCCGATTGAAACCTAACTATATCCTACTCCCCACAAATCAACTCCCGTCTTTCAAAAGTAAAAAAAAACAAGAATCATTAATTTATGTTGGAACCGTTGCATAATAATTCTTGCACATCTTAATTTTAAAAATATGCATTCGTCTGTAACCTTATATTTACGTGTTTCGAGTTTTCCAGTAACAAAGATATTTTTTAATCGGGGCCCAAAATCTTTTTAAAAAACGAACTTCGAATACCGCCGTAACGAAAGTATAAAAAAAATCTGGCCTTATCAAAAAGATAAAATTTGATAATTTCGAAATTTAATATCTGGAAAAGTATTTGAGATACCGGAATATTGAATTCAGTACCGAACTGAGTTCGTTGAAACAGTTTGGTAACTTCTGGAATAGGATTTCATTTCCATTGCCCCAGAGTAATAAAGCGCTAAGCCGAAATAGAAAATCTTTATTTTTACAGACTATACTAGGCAAATCTTTAAGCACAAAGCTTGAAAAAATAGTTTTTGTAATAAAATAATTCCATTTTGTACGGCTGATTTCCTTTTTGAAGCTACAGATGGCACATTTTTGCAACGTAGACCTTTCTGATATGTGGCATATCTTAGGATAGCGAAGTTCTAATGGAACAACATTCTTAAACTTATTGGCAGGTCTCTTGTTTGATGACTTTCCACGTTTGGAAGGAACTACTTCCGCAACAAGACCCCTGACTACATACAAACGTAATGCTCTCAAAGTTAATTCTTTTTACCATTTGAGGGCAAGTTATCTCGTCAAGAAGCCCACCTTTTTTCTTCTGGGAACACGATACGTTGCTGATTTTGGTAATTTCCGAGGTAATACGCTTCTTCTATCAATCCACTGCATTCCGGCTAGTCCACAAGTAGATATGCGATAACCTTTATCACTTCGTTTCATATCTTTATCTGAGTTTTAGCGTAGGAAAATATTTTCTACCTTTCCGAATCCTATTGCAAGCATATATTTCATCCGATAATAAAGATATCTGTAATGCGACGGAATTAAAATAATTATAGAAAAAAACTTTATGGTGCTTGCCTACTAAAACTCTACTAAGGTCCTTTACGACTCATAGCCCTAAATTTTTCTCAGTAGTCTTCCTAGGACATATTTAATAATCATACATGAAACCAGTTGAGTCAGATCTAACCCAGACCTTATAACTCTGCTTGATGGGTTTGTTTGGCATGCATTGTCGAATAGAACTTCGTCCGTTTTGCACCTAATCATGGACTACTCTATGAATTGAAATTTATGCAGATTTAGGGCGGATAGAAATGTTTCCCGAACTCTAGACAAAAGGGGTTGAATTTTATAGTATTTGTCGAAATTTGGGCCATTTCTTTTGGTTGCACTGAATTGTCGTTGAGGTGGATGTAGCTTAGTAACTACGCGAACATATCCCGTAAGATAGCAGCGCTAATAAAATTATCCCGTAGCTCGTCCCTGGATTACCAATGGTCTTTGTAACTGGGCATTAGATGCCCATTAATTAGTTGACTCTTAAAAAAAATTTTATTTCTTCCTCCGACGTTGGAATAAAATTAGCGCCCTCGCCATGTTTTTGAAGATAGTACAAATTTGTTTGAAATACGATATCTTGATTTAGATCTTCGGGAAAAAGTGACAAAAAAACGTCTATCGGAGTTTCTACATTCTGGGACAGGCTAGCGCCGGTTACTTCCAAGAAACGATTTGTTTTTGTGACATAATTTTCATTGTTAGCCCAAACAACAGATTCATTTATTACTAACTTTGCTAGTGGTACGTCGCCCTCGCTCTCCTAATCAATGCCGCCATTATCAGCACCAACTTGCATAGTATCGCCATTTTCTTCTTCAAAAATAACATCCATGTTTTGAATGTCAGAAAGATCACATCGCGGACGGTTATTTGCACCAACATTTACTTATTCTCCTATACCGCTTTCTATATCTGACTCTTCAGATTCGGAATATAATGAATTTCATTCTGGTGCAGCTTTCTAGCTCTACAGATTCGCTTTTTTCCTAAACTAATTTGTCTATTACTACTTTGAAAGTGCAATAACGAAGGTGTCTAGTGGTTCCTGCAGACAACCACACATAACAACTACGAATAAAGAAATTAAAACAAGTTCTTCATTAGCTTTATAACTTATTTGTACAGTTGCACAACAGACATAGCAGTGCACATACCTGCCATTTTAAAAAAAAAACTCGTAAAAATAAGCCAGATTTTCATTATTTTACGCCGGCGCAAAACGTTCCCCACAAACAAGGGGCGATAACTGCACGTGTAGCCGGTAGAAACCATCTGGCGATACAATGTTTGTCACAAAATATTACTAATTAATTAGTATCTGTGAGTTACAGGAGGCACTGATATTTTTTGTATTTCAAACTATTAAAATGTTTGTAGTTTACGATAATGGACTATACTTTTTAACACTGAGTAAATGGCATATATATATATATATATATATATATATATATATATATATATATATATATATATATATATATATATATATATATATATATATATATATATATATATATATATATATATATATATATATATATATATATATATGCGTTTTGATGTCTTTGATATATTTAAAGTTAGTTTTGTTTCAATTAATAAAACAAAAAGTTACAGAAACTATATATAATATAATATAATTATAAATAATCAATGTCTCCATGTACGATATGCTTATTTCCATCTCTTCAAGATAACTAAAGTCATAAAGCCTTAAGCTAAATCAATATTGCTAGATTAACTTATATCGAAAGTTATAATTTTTTATTAACCACATAACCAACTAAATCAACTTCAATAAGAAGCACACAGTGTACAGCGCCCGCTCTAGCATTTACGCCACCCCGGACAAACTGACGAGAAGCCGCCCCCCTCCCCCAATAAACATATACATAAATGTATATATATATATATATATATATGCGCTTCATGTCCTCTAATGGGCATTACGTTCAATGAATAGATAAAAATAAATTGATTTTAAATTTGAAAAACATTTATTTGGAAAAATACATGTACCTAACATAAAATTAACAGTCAAGTAATACAAAACAGTAGAAATAGGAAAGTAACTCTTTAATCCCTAATTACAAAGATGCATAACTGCACAATGAAACAAACAAAACATATACAAAAATAAACTAAAGTAACATTAACTACGCTAAACTCACAAAAAACTTTTTTTTCTCACTTTCAGTTCTGCAAACTCTTATTATTTGTTTCATGTTTATTTGATCAGCAATTTCATGCTCAATTGCCAAAATAGCCAAACCGTTAAGACGATTTTGAGTTGTAATGGAACATAAGAAGTTCTTAATTAATTTTAATTTAGAGAAACTCCTTTCCCCACTCGCCACAGTTACTGGTATAGTGAGCAATATTCTTAAAGCAACACTAAGATTTGAAGCAAAATTTAACATTGTTATTAATTTTAGTGCAGATATTTCCTCTGCTAATTGCATCCCATTAATGTTAACAGAATCGCCATCAGTTAAAATAAGTTCCAAATCCTTGCAGTGTTTTAATAGCGTTTCTTTAGGCATGGTTTTTAAATTGTATATATTATATAAGAATTGAAAATTGTTACTATGGTGACTAAGATGTTCAAATCTAGCATCTGGTGCATTTAGTGTTTGATCAATTGTAAAATAAAAAAAATCTTATATTTTTCTTTGGGATCTTCAATAGCATCATCTCGTGCTTCATATGGGAAATTGGTTTTCTTTCCTCTTACGTAATGTCTTGGTATTGTTGATTCAAAATTACATTCAACGTCAATTTCATCAGCCAATTCTCTTGCATCAACAATAGTTTCATTGAACGCTTTATACGATCTTAAATCCTTAAAGAATGTTTTGCAGTTTTTTAGAAGGTCAAACGCAGATGCTAAATCGTAATCTTTTGTTTGCATCAGTTTGCTTATTAGATTAATACAATTTAATATTTTATACCAAATAACTATTGAACACAAAAATTTAAACTGTTTAATACAATTTAATAAACCCGAACCTTCGTCTCTTATTAAATTATCAATTTCTTGGTTTTCATAAATGCTTAACAAAGCGTCATACACCCCTCCCATATGAAATCTTAAAGACTTTAAGGCCTCTATCCTACTCTCCCATCTAGTGTCACTCAATGGTTTTAATGTTAAAAATCCTTGGACATGTTTAAGAAGTATTGACCATCGAAAAGTAGATGCCAAAAAAGATAAATATATTTTTTAGACCATATCGAAGAAATTAGCGGCTTCTAAGAATGCCTTTGCCATATCATTAACCACTAAATTGAGAGAGTGGCTACTACACGGAACGTAGAATGCACGCGAATTTAAACTTTTAATTTGACATTGCACTCCTGCTTTATCGCCCCTCATATTGGACCCGTTATCATATCCTTGTCCTCTAATATCCTGAAAATTTGAACCCAGAGCATTAAGTTCTCCAATTATAATTTCAGACAGTTGTTTCCCTGTGGATGTTTCAACTGGAAGGAAGCACAAAAAACTTTCATTAATTTTTATTTCAGCTTCATTGCAATCCAATTTATTAATTGAAACATATCTGATTTGCTCCACCTTACTAATGTCAGGAGTACAATCTAAAATTATGAAATAGTATTTGACTTTTTTTTATATCATTAATGATATGTGATTTCACACTCTGATGCAGCAGGTCTATTATCTTGTTTTGTGTATTTTTTCCGATATAGTGAGCTTTATTCTCCTCTTTTTTGAGTACTATGCGGACGCGCTCTTCCATAATGGAATCAAACTTAGATAGCAGCTCAATTATTTTTAAGAATATACCGTTATCAAACAACTTGTCGCTTGTACCTTGAAAAGCTAAACAACTTTTACCGAGCATGTTAGTGATTGCAACGATTTTTAGAAGCACCTCGTACCAATAATTTGTTTCAGCATTAATAATTTTTTGTGCAGCCGCATCTATAGTTTTACAACACTTTAATTTTTGACTCAGTTCTAGCCATGATTTTTGGGTCTGGATGTGGTTTTTAGAAATTTTATGGTCTTTTAATGTTTTAACGAGGTGTTTCCAACTTTTGAAACCTTCTTTTGAAAGGGAACTGATCACATGACAAAATTTTGTAGCAAAAGCAGTATATACAGTGTTTTGAAATAGAGTACACTAGCCAGTGTTTTGAAACTTGCTCTCCATTGCTTAAAATTCGAGTAGAATAATGTGCACTAAATTTTCGACCAGAGTCATCGGAAGGAAATTTGTAATTGTGCAATGGTTTAGATGGACCTTGTTTTACCAAGAAACTTCTTTCGCCCTCTTCTATAATTGTTGGCCACAATGCTGGATCTGTGCTTAAACTTTACAGAGCGCTGTCCGTAAGTGCCAGGTTGCTGCCAATTTTTATAGTACTTGGCGGCGGAATTGTGCCAATTCCTGTTGATTCCGAAATATCGTCTAGACTTTGGTCGTCATCACTCCCTGACAATTCCGATGTAGTGTTTTTTGTCTCCTCTTTACTTTTGGTACTACCAGACGAACTATGAAAATAGTTCTTTAAAGCGCCAGCTTGTTTTTGCCTTTCGGTTTCCTTTTCCATCCTGCGTCTTTCATACTGTTAACCAGATAGTTTTCTTCTTGCATCAGTAGACATTCTTAAACAGATTGAGATATCTTAAATTAAACAAATATAATAATAAAAATTAAACGTGAAGATTTATCCTCCCCAAAAAACAAGTGTTTTTTTTTTATTTTAACAAAAAAAATACAACAGACTTTTGAATTTTATTATGAACCACTGAGCTAACTTCGATTCTGGAATCAGTAAAACTTTCATATTTTGTGCGAAAAATTTCAGCCCTCTGGTATGAAACAGTAAAAATATATTTAAAAAATTTGTTAAAAAGTCGCAAATTTTGCAGGATCGTATTACTACAGGAGCGAGGAGCTGGTCATATATCTTTAGAGACATTTTTCTCCATATTTCCACTCGGAAAATCTGTCATTGAAATATGTATATATGTTTTCGAGAAAGCCTGCATACTTTCCGGTGTCATTGTTCTAAGCTCAATACCACTTAATCTGGACGCTAATAAATGAATTAAAATAAATTACCTGATACCTAATTACAAAGAGCAATTAAATGAAATAGAAACTTACATCAAGTAAGTAGCAATATGTAGATACTGGTAGTTATAAATAGCAACAGCAAGACAAAAGTTGAAATCGCTTTCCAATTGATCACTTCTAAATTGAGTCAGTTACGTTTACACCACTGAGACTTAATAATAAAAAACATCATTGTATAAAGTAATTAAATTATGAAATATAATACATACTTACATTTTTGTAGAATACTAAAAACGGACCAACTGTCGACGAGTTGCGATAAGTAAACTATAAGTGCAAGAGTGCTTTGTATTCGTCCTGAGCAAAAGAACTGAACATAAAATAGATCCGCGAACCGTTCCGTAAAGACAAGCGCATTAGAGATGCGCCGCCGCTTATCATGTTTTCTTAAACATGCGCGCCGCCGAGCCACTGCCGGTTTTAAAATCCGACTTAAGCCGGTTTTTTTTTAAGTTTTATTAAATTTTAACACTCTCTACATGTATACGATGCTGTAAACGTTTTTATTTAGCGCTATATTGTAGTCTCTAAAAAGCTTTGTATGCGGTCCGGTGCGACGTGCGAGTCGAGACTAGTTCGGTTGAAAAAATGAAGTGAATAAAGTGATAGAGTAACATTTTTATGAGAACTATATGACGTCATAATGCGCAGATACCAATATTCGTTCGGACGATTTCATTTTTAAAATTCTAGGGGAGTACAATAATTTGACAAACTTAGTTTGTTTTCGCGCGTATAAAGTTTTGTGATTATTGTTGTATTTGCTTGTTTTGTTCGATTTATAATAATCAGAGTCTTTTAAGGCTACAAACAATAATTTATTTTCTACGTAATGTAAGAATTGTTGTTATAACGATAGTGAATATATTATAAACCTTATATGCACCGGGACTGTTTTTTTTCCGCACTTATTTTCTTGCGCAGAAAATGGAATTACGTCATGTAGTTCACATAAAAAATTTACTCTGCGATTTCCGTCCCAATGCACTGTCAACAGGGTTACTATAAACAAGATTAATTCTATTAATAGTTGATAGAGGTAATCTTACTATAAATGGTCAGTAGAATATATTTCACAAAGCAACCACGCAGTGACATGTTCTTATATGGGTTAACTCGGGGAAGTGCATATTCGGGGGAAGTGTATTTTCTTACTCTGATAATGGTAACAATTACTTTTATGCAACAGTTGGTATTCTAGCGTGTTTCTGGATACTTATTTTTTAGTGTGATCATGGCCATGCTGCATCCCACGTGAACAAGTTTCGCGCAAAACAGTGTTAATTGTGGTGCTTCGCTTATAGAAGTTTCTTTCTACTCTAAAGAGACTTTTTGTTGTTCAAAATATGGTAAGTGGCTTAATTTTTTGGTTCTTTATAATTTTCTTACAAATTTTAATAATTTTACGCATGAAAATAGCAAATATGGTCTTTCTCCTCTAAAATACGTTATGGGGAAAGTGTGTTTTTACACTATGGGGTAAGTGCAAACGCATATGCACTTGTCCCGTTACCCACTTTTGGCGCTTTTTAAAAATTAAGTTTATTTTTGTCAAGTGCTTTTTTATTTTTTAGAGGTAAAATGGTACGCAATTGCCAAAGAAAAACCAATAGAGGAAAAAGTTATACCCCTGAAAACCTTCGCGATGCAGTTGATACCGTAAAATCTAAAAGACTCACATTGAAAGAGGCTTCAGTGAGATTTTGTATTCTAAACCTACCATAGCCGATCACGTTAAAAACAGAAAGGGTGTGAAATCAAAAACATTTGGAAGACCGACAGCTTTATCTTCAGAAGCTGATGATCAATTGGGTCGACTCATAAAATTAATGGAAAAATAAGGGCTACGGCTTGTCGAAGCAAAACATTTTGCAGTTCGTGAGGGATTACGTCATTGTTCAAAGATAACTTTCCTGGAGAAGAGTGGTGGTCAAGCTTCAAAAAAAAGACAACGTTTAAGCATTAAAAAACCGCAAAATAATTGGCCAGAAAAAAGCTCAAGATCCTTTTGTCATATTCAATTGTTTTGACCAACCAAAAATATGTTTGCAAGAACTCAATATTAAACAAAAAATGTATGGAACATTGATGAATGGCGTTCAGTCACGATCCTTATAAAACGAAAATAGTAGGAGGCAACTATCTGCTACAAGAACTGTAAGTGGACCTGGAAGAGAAAACACCACTGTTATACGGACTAGCAGTGCAGTGGGAGACTAGTGTCCTCCATTGTTTATTTTCAAAGGAAAGAACGTTTGGAACCAATGAATTCCTAATAAAGATGAAGGATTTCCCGGCTCGACATTTGCTGCTACTCAAAACGGGTGGATGGAGTCATCAGTATTCATCAATTATTTTGAACATTCCTTTCTAAAAGCACAACGTCGTCCGTTGATAATCCCGTTCTCCTTATCTACGACGGTCATGCAACTCACATTACTTTAAAATTAGTGTAATTGGCTGTGAAAAACCATCCTCATTCACGTCATTTGCTTCAGCCGCTCGATTTGGCAGTTTTCAAGTCAATTAAATAATCGTGGGATGAGTATTTTTGCAAAAGATTGAGACCACAGGTTGCCAGAACAATTCCAAACGATCAGTGACAATTAAAATAGGAGAACTATGAAAAAACTTAGACACTGACATTGTAAAAAATAGATTCAGGAAAGCTGGCATCTTTCCGTTTAATAAGGATGTCATTCGTAGAGAACACTTTGACCAACTATCTTTAGAAAGATGGGAAAAATCATTGAAACGCAAAATTGATCAAGCTGCAGCATCCGAAATCAACGAAGCTACAGCAGCTGAAATTGACCAACCAGTTGCAGCACCTGAAATGGACCTAATTACAGCACACAAAATAGATCAAGTTGCAGCACCCGAAATTTATCAGCTTTTATCACCTGAAACTGATCAGATAATTAGGTCTAAAGAGGATAAAAACGCTCACGTTACAGGCGTCGAAATCGATGACGTTACTACATCAGCGGGTAATCAAGAGCAGGTGCAGAACTCTGAATACTTTAGAAAAATTGCTACTATTAACTATTTAGTCCCATAGCCAGATAGATAAACCAGCTAAGAAAACCAAATTGTGTTTAGGGTCAATGTCATCACATCTCTAGAGTGTATGAAAATTTTGAAAGACAAAGAAGACACAGAAAACCAAAAAATAACTATGAAAGAAGCGAAAGAAAAACAAAGAAAAGCAAAAAATGATGAAGATTTGGGAGAAGGGATGCCAACTGAAATAGCGTATGAAATAAACGACCTACCAGTCTATTACGATACAGTACTGGAAATGAGTGAACCCGAAAGTAATTTATTTTCATTTTTAAAACCAAACGAATTAATAACTGTCGAAGTTGCAACTAATGTTGGTTTGTTTGAAACAGATGATCAAGCTCTTAACTCCAATAATAAAGAAAATCCCGCTGAAGGTCCAGTTTTGCCAAGAAAACCAGGTGATTTTGTTTTGGTCAACTACGAGTCTACCAGAAAAAAGTGCACACATTTACTTAGGCGCAATAAAAGAAATGTATGATTCAGAAGAGTGTTTTGTTAGAAGAGAAAAAGATTTTTCCATAAAACTGATCAAGATACCGCCCCAATGCATGAGATCATGAATACAGCTATTCCGGAGTTTGAGATAGATTCCAAAGGCCGCTATGTGTTTAAGAATTCAGTGCCAGTTGTAGAATAAGTATTTTTTTTACATACGAAGTATCCACCGAAGTTCCTATTACAAAGTTACTTATATTTTATCTAAGAGCTTTTAGAAGTTTGTTTTATTTTTTCATGCGATTTTTTTAATAAAGTCTTGAAGCTATTTATTTGACTCATTTCTTTCTTAATATACCAGATATTTAAGTTCTGTAAAAACTGGCTGATTCAGAATTTTATATATTGTGTGCACTTGCCTCGGGTCACGATATTAAACGCCTAAATAGAAAAATTGAGCTCTGAAATGCACTTACCCCCTAGCCTGGGGTAAGAGCATTTCTGTGACACTACGGAGCTAATTTAATTTTTTTAATTTTAATCTGAAGTTTTGTATAAAGAAACTTTCTGATTATCATTACTTAAATGTTGTAAAAATATTATTATGCTTAAATAACTACTTCACGTAATAATCTACAAATTGTATATTGATTTTAAAGTCAACTTTGCAATTGAGGGTAACCACTTCCCCGAGTTAACCTTAACTATGTTTTAATTATATTTTTGGTGCGCTGGGTCATTTTTTTTAAGTTAATGTCACTTTGATGATTTATTTCTATGTTCAAAAAAGATTCCAACAGATTTATTTTGTCAGTCACCAAAGGAATAAAAAACTATCAAAAAATATTTAATACACTAATGGCCCGCATACGTGTAGGCAACCAACATCCCACTTCGCCGATGCCTCACGAAAATGTTTGCATGGAGAAGGGATACAGTTAATCTTTTATTATATTTATTATTAATTAGAGAAAAACAACAAATAATATCGTTATTATCACAATTACGTATTTTTAATATCGGGTGAAAGTAGTATATTTATGTGACACAATACAGAATCTCTATACAACTTGTCGAATTTACTTAAGTAAACAATATGTTTACAAAAATATTTATATAAACACGTTACTAACAAAATAAGCTTAAACGATAAAGTGATAGACACATCCTGCTTAAATATTAAGTATTTTGAAATTACGTAAAGATAGACCACTTATTCAATTAATATAATATTATAAATCCATTGGAATATTATCAATTCAGAAAATGAATTAATGCGTCAGTGCTTATACTCAGTTATGTGATTTCAAGATTCGCATACAAATGTGTGGAAATACAAATAAGCGTTGAAACTTTGTAAAGGGTACAATATATAAATTAAGGTTTAGGTTCAATAAATTAAACTGAACTTTAAATACCTAAGTCAAAGAAAATACAAAATATAAACATAATGGTGAGAATTCCAAGCTAAACATTTTCGGGCGGCATCGGCGAAATGGGATGTTGGTTGCCTACACGTATGCGGACCATTACTTATGATGACCAAAACAGAACATTAAACAAACAAACAACAGTAACTAAAAACTTTTTAAAATGAACTGGTAATTAAAAGGACAACAAAAAGATATGTTTTAAATTTCACAGATTTTCATAAAAGTCGGCATAAAATCTTTTAATGTGATTAGCATGTAGAAGTGACAAGAGCTTCTTTTTTGCTGTCTTTAAGGGGCGTCGAGGTCCCTACACCACGCATGTTAAATTACTGATGTTCATGTACGCAAATTCTAATAGAGATAGAGGGCTAATATTTTGTCTAAGTTATTACTAGTATATAGTCAAGTGCTTGTACAAAAATTATTAATTTGAATTAAAAATTGAAAAAGTTATGATTTTTTTTATAAGTTTGTTAGTTTTTCTACAGAAGGTAGTAAACACATACAGGTTCTTAAAAAAAAAATCAACTTTCTATCCCTCACAGTTTTTGAGAAAAAGGTACGTACCTAAATATAAAAAACCCAGTTTTTGGGAAAACCAAAAATGTAAAACATTAGAACAAAGATTTTATTTTATGTTTACAATCCACCTGGGACATAGTCTGTTATTATTTTTCTTCTCCTAATGAGTCTTGCTTCCTTGGTAGCTTCCTGCATTGCTCGTTCCGCTTTCTGTAAACGTGCCTCGTCCGCTGCTTTCAGTGCTTTCAGAGTGTGTGCACCACAATATTTGAAGCCTAGTTCTTTAATAACTTCAATTTTCCCACAGTTGCCATCATCGAAGGTGACTAAAACATCAAATACTCCTAGTTCTAGAGTTTTTTTGCCAACAAATACATTTTTGGGTACGTTTGACCATATAACGTTGTTAAATTACTCATTAACATTTTGAGTCTTACCATGAAGGCATTTTCTCAAGAGGCCAGGGTGGGCTAGAGCAGAAAATATTGGTTTTATAGCTTCCATTATGGCTTTACGAATGCGTTTATGGCTATAAGGCTTGTGCTCAAATTGAGCTTTCCGGAACTTATACCAAGTATCCGGGGGCGGCGAACATAGCTAATTGGTTGGGTTTTCGTCAGTTGAAAGCTTGAGATGACCCACAAAGATTTCTTTCATTTTGTCTAGGTTGTCTGAATTTCCTTTGATTGCATTGCCGTAGTAGTCCTGAAGCCAGTCAATAATCGTGTCTGTTAGCCTGCCGGCTCCATTTACCGACTTACCATCTGACAAAGATGTGCTACCAAGTCTTTGTTTTAGCTTACACGATCGACAACCCATCCATTTTTTTACATAGCCTATACACACCAACTTTTGTACCAGTGTATCACCATATGGATTACTGTCACAAACTGCACTAAAAGCACTAGAGTGTCCAAGCAGCGAACACCCTCGTAGCAACGGACCTTTCACAAACAGCTACGGCAGCTACAGTTTCCATACCTCCACTGCTCGTTTCATAATTTTTTACCCAAAACTGTTGATGTGCTGTTCTTTTCTGCTTTATGTTTTATAGCTTCACAACCACTACAGTACTTTGTTAAAACTTTCACGTCTAAAGCTTTTCCTGTGTTGCTAGTTGCAGTACAAACAGCGTTGTTAGAAACGAAGCCTCGCTTTTGCCATGTACCATCAAAAGCCATAGGAACGTCCGTGGGAACATTTTCTTCAGAGCTTTCATCTACAGCTTCATTTACTGCATTATTCAATGATTCAATGACTTATGAGTCACAGAATACAAAGAATCTTTCAGAATATTTGTGTCTTTACTTACAGGTAGTCACAGAGCATTTTGCAGCTTCTTGTCCTTTACCAATGCTGTGAAGGCCATAAAAAGTCTGCAATTGATTTCAAAGGTTTTTATTCCAATTGATTTCAAAGGTTTTTATTCCAAACTGGTAATCTTTCTGAAGTTCAAAAGTTAGTTCTTGATTTACAGAGTCTTGATTCAAAATAGCAGACAAATATACCCATTGACATTATGATGTTCTTATCAATACAACTTTGTTCTTCATACTTTTCAAAAGAAGCCGCCAGTTTTCTCTTTGATGCACTAGTCACTTTTGGAATGCTAGACCTAGGACTAGGTGTAGCACCACTCTCATCCTTCTTGGTACGATCACCATCTCTGTACAATCGTTTAGAAGCCCACATAGTACTTGTAGGCGTGTTTGTATAACAGTTATACCAATAAAAATATCACTAAACACTTACAATACACAAAAGATACACATTATAATTTTTCAAAATAACTACAAGTTCACAAAACGAAAACAAGAGAAATAAAAGATGATTTTGGAAAACAAAACTGTTATTTTAGTTCATATAGCGTTTGAGCAAGTGTGGCCAACCTTGAACAAAATTATACTTCCCAGCAGCATCAGTTTGATGTACTACAACAATTAAAACTGATCACTGTATATATCTATATAGGGTGTTTCTAAAAGGTCTGTACAAAATACCTGGAAAAATTCTTGAGGGCAAAATATAATCTGGATTTCTCATCCTCTAGGTACCAAATTTCATGCAAATCCTGTTATTAAGATATTTAATCGCCTATTCCTTCGTAAATAGGCTATGCCGGTTCGAGCGCAAAATCCCATGCTATTCTTATAGACGTTATTTTGCCAACTTCATCCCCTAATTCTTTTACCCCTTACACACACCTTTTTTGCAAATTTCATTCCCTATTTCTTCAACCTGCAAAATACCTCCCTCTCACACGTACACGCAGGTACATCAACCAACCCCCTACACAATTTTCATCCCAAACGTATTTTTAAACGGATTATTCTAATTTTCATCCCCACAAATTTTTAAACGGATTATTCTAAGTCCAGCTTTTTCCAACAAAAAACCAATTTTCTCGTAAACGGGCCAGAATTAACCAAAAATAAATTACCCCCCCACCCCCACCCCGAACACCCGCTGTCGACTTATTTACGTATCTACCAGATACATCAAATTGGGGGAGCTACCCCTAATATTTAAAACTGTCCCTATCATAGAAATGTTTTTCCACCTTGGAGTTATTAACACCTGGTATGAGTGAAGAGTTTTTCTATTGCCTTTGGGATTTGTGATTAGTCCATTTAGTACTTGGGGATTATTTACGAATCTGAAAGTTACTTGAATTTAAAAGCTATAGTTTGCGCTATCTGGTAGGGGTAGTTTTTGTATTGAAGGTAGCTCCCCCATTTTGATATATGTGGTAGATACGTAAATAAGTCGACAGAAGGTTGCTGTCAGGGGAGGTTAAATTTATATTTGGATAATTCTGGCCCGTTTTCGAGAAAATTGATTTTTGTTTGAAAAAGTGGGCTTAGAATTATCTGTTTAAAAATACGTGGGAGATGAAAATTGTGTAGGGGGTTGGTAGTTGTACCTGCGTGTAGGTGTGTGAAGGAGGTATTTTGAAGGTTGAAGAAATAGGGGATGAAATGTGCAAGATGAGGTATGTGTAAGAGGTTAAAGAATTAAGGGATAAAATTTGCAAAATAAACCTCCATAAGAAATAGTATGGGATTTTCCTTATCTACTAAAGATAATTCATTACGTTACGAGCATGCACAGTTAAACAATTTTTTAAATCTTTCGAGATCGGCGTATAATACACCTGAATCAAAGTTTTGATATCAAATATCTATATATTTATTATCACCATTTGGTAATGTAGCGTAATACTGATGGCAGTACGCAAACACTTTTCTAAAGCAACGTACGCCCAGAAACGATTAGATAATTGTTTTCAAAATAAAGCTGACAGGTTTCTAATCCATGCAAAATGGTGCTACGTTTCTTCATCATTAGATAACATTAAACGATTTATGTATTATCAATTACTTTGTTGGGTACCCAATATAAACGGTACAATTTATTCATTTTTTATTCAATACAAATTGATCTCACGATTAGTTCACTTACAAACTTTTAATAACAGTTGTTTCAATAAGAAACTGCACGGAATCGCAGTTTAAAATTTTGCTAAAGTAAGGATAGCTAAATATTCTCTCCTAATGTTTGGAGGCAGGGTATAAAGTTGACACAACACTGCAAAGAAAGCAATATCCACAATCGTTTCTGACATTAACAGCCGTTCACTTCTTAGTTATGGAATTAACGTACATTCCACCTTTCAAAGGAACGTACTAGTTAATAAATACTAAAATTTCTTGAAATACTCACCATAAATCCGTTTCCGAAAAGCTTAGTCTTGTTTGCAGTTTATTACAAGTGATAAATCGTTTACTACCATCAACAATTTTTGTGTTATAGCACTTGAATTGTTTTTAACGAATTGTTTCACCAATACTAATTCTTTTATTAATGCAGAAATGAGTCTAGCAATATGTTCTTTAATGCGCACCAATTTCAGAGCTCTGCGAAATAGCACACTGCTCAGTACATACAAGTCACTAACAAGAATAGTTTAACTGTCAATCACGATGACTAACACCTACCAAAAAACTATCCACTCTAGCTAAAGAACTAACCGGATGTGAGTTCATGAACCTAGCTGTGAAACAAACCACCATATATTTCCTGCTTATTTTCTATGACGTCATAGGTGGTATACGAAAATCTATTTTCATTCAACAGGTTATACCTTACAAGCTCTCTAGAGATACACCATAACTTGAGATCGGTTACTCGTTCATCAATCAAAACCTTTAGACAAACTTGTTTCTAGGGATTGGTTCTATCTTTAGACAACCTTGAGGGATGAGTGACGCACACTATTTGTTTCTTGGTTATTACACTGACCTTGAATAAATGATGGATGGTAACCTTGAAGAGACCAATGAGTTTTGTATTTCGGAGAATATCTAATCCCGTTTTCCTCCTTCCGGTAGATAGAGCCTCGTATCCGGCAGATGCTCCGCCATTCAGATATGTCGAAAACTTTAGATACGTTTCAAGGGTTGGGGGTTTTCGCCTTGGATATGGGCGTGGTCTTGAAATTAAAATTTCTCACCAATACATGAATTGAACCCCCCTCTTAGTCACAATATGAACCAGTCTTTTAGCTGAAACACATTCTTCCGCGATACCTTAACTGAGAAGAACAAAGGCCAACTCTCCTTAATAGAGTCGTACCTACTCCCTCTCTACCTTCGGTTATAAATGAACCAAATCTTTTGGCGTAGACATACTTATCTGAGATAATAAACTCTTCTACTTTAGCTAAGAAGCGACCTCTCACCTTACCCAAGTGATTATAAAAAATTTTGGTAGTCAAATTTATTTGAGATAAAACTCTTCTTTACTCCAGCAGAGACATAAACCCTATATGTTAGTCTATCCCACCGGGATAAGAATACCATCTAGTTTCGTGCTGAAACGAACTCCCACCTTAATCAAAATCAATTCCTTATTCGAATTTCGAACCTGTTTGTGCTTTAGCCTCGAAGTAAACAATTTAGCTAAGAAGTAAATCTGGGTCAAAATCTGAAATATAATGGCGTTCTCTCTCTCTCTCTTTCTCGCAATCTCGCTATCTCGCACACTCGCACTCTCGCTTTCTCTCGATCTCTGGCTCTCTCACTTTCACGCTCAATCTCTCCCTCGCTCTCACGCTCCATCGACCCCTCACTCACTCATTCCCTCGCACTCTCTCTCCCTATCCCTCTCCCTCTCGCTCCCTCGATCTC
>JARFJB010001615.1:1262500-1267500 GCA_036346205.1 Vesta saturnalis | reverse complement strand
TATAATTCTAAATCAATTTCCCAAGAGTCGTCTCCTCTTTAAACAGAGACAATTTCCTGTTTAAAAAAATGTAAAATTGGTATAGACAGTACCCTCGGTTCCTGTCCATTAGGTTGTTACCTAATAATTTCGATAAGTCAGCCCTTTTTAATTAATATATATATATAGCTGGTGAAACTAAAAGGTTAACAAGGTGAAGGATATCTATTGGTAAACCGTTTCAAAAAGCAAACAGACATTATTAAAATAAAAAGGTTGGTGAGTTAGATGTTGAGGTTACCCTCATAAGTTTTTAAATCGTCGAAATAATAATTTTGTCATCTATTAAATGCATCTATCGAAGAAATATGAAGGCTTAAAGTCAGAAGGTGTAGTTGAGGTCAAAAGATTACAAAGTAGGAAAATAACATTAGTAGATACTGCAATGTTAGTGTTAACATTTGAAAGGCACGAACTAAAAGTCATCAAAGCGGCGATGTACAGTTTAAATATTTCGTACCCATGCGTTGCTTTAGATGTCAGCAGTTTGGCCATACCTCGTCAAACTGCAAAATAATCCTATATGTATATGTGGCTATCCAGTACATGAAGGCACTGCTTGCATAGAAGAGCCTATATCAAATTGTCAAAAAGCATTCGTCTATCTAAGGATTGCCCTGTTTATAAATCTGAAAAGAAGGTACAAGAAATCATAATACATAATGTAATATTGAAAAAGCTATGAAATCATCTGTGGTTACACCATCTATTCTTTTGCCCAAATTACGCAATCTAAAGACAATAACAAGGAAGTAGTTATAAGTAGCGAAGATTATACTGCCGGTATTACAAAGTACTATTCAAACGCAGATAAACAATTTAAAATCTACTCTAAATACATACATGAATATCGTGCACCACTACAGATATCGGCAGTGAAATGAAACCGAGCTATTTCTGAAGGCAGAAAGAGAATTATTAACTTCAGCTAAATAGATAAACATTTATTGATCCTTGTCTTAGGAAACAGAAGAAGAAAAATATATACGTTCCACGCAAGAAAATTAACGCCGAAAATAAAAAGATTGGACTTCAGTTATGTCATTTGATCCTAAAAGTGATACAGAACCTGTGATATTTATGTGATAATTTGATCTGTGATATTATTACCTTACGTTTTATTGTTTTAGTATCTGTTTTGCCTTTTAATTCTTATCTAATTGTCTTTGTCTCTTTAGACATAGAGCTGTATATTTATTTATTTATTCATTTGTTATATATTATCGTTGTCTTTGTCTCTTATACACATATAAGCTATATTTATTTATTTATTTGATGTCCAATTTAGTGTTTATTGTCCAATCATAAAAACCTAAACAGTACCAACGTGATATACTTTAGTCGACCAAATGTTCAAATGGCTCATATAACTAAATAATACACATATATCATGCAATGGAACTGAACGGATGTAAAACAACTACCAATAAAAAGCTTAATTTTGGAAACAAAACCGATCTGTATATGTCTAAGAGACACATTTAAACCTGGAGAAAAGTTTATAAGAGGTTATAGCAGTTAGAAGTACGTAATCCTGTTCATCGAGCACGTGGCGTTGAACATTTATAAAGGAATCTATTCCTTACAATAATTTTTAATAAGTCCGATCTACAAGTCATTGCAGTACAACTAGCGTTTCCAATAAAGATCACAGTATGCAACGTGTATTTGCCAAACCAAAATGAAATGAGGCAATTAAACAACATTATGGAACAACTTCACTCGCCTGCATAATAGTTACTTAATGATAATACACTTTATGTCATCACACAAGACATATGAAAAAATATAAGCAAGTAATCGAGGAACACGAACTGGTAATAATTAACAGTGGAAGGCACATTTTAAATTCTAAAGAAATTGTCTTTCTGCCATTGACTTGACAATAGCTTCACAAATAGTACCTCTACTAGATGGCACTGTTTAACAGACCATCATTTCACGGATCATTTTCCTATTTCGGTAATTTGCACATCATCATCAAACATGCCATAGACTAAAAAGTGGAAACTTGATAGAGCGAACTGGAATTTATTCAGGACTAACAGACAACTTTATACCCCAGACGAACCCATAACGGATGTAATTGAAAGTTTTGCTACAATATCCTATCGGCTGCGTATAAAAGTGTTCCCCAAACTAGTGGCTGTAGAAACAATAAAGTATCCCTATGGTGAATAAGACGTTAAAATAATCAGAAAAAGACATGCATTTAATTTATTTAAAAATACCCAACCACAAAAATTTAATCGAATTTAAAAATTGCGAGCTGAGGCGAGGAGAACAATTATACAAAGGAAAAGGAAACCTGGCACAAGTACATCACAACAATTACCACTCAAACGACGACTTCTGAGATGTGGTCTAAAATCAGAGCAATTCTAGGAAAACGCTTTGACTACCTCAATCATCCTACACTCAAACGGAAATGATGTGATTGGATCAAATAGTATTGCCAAATGCTTTGCTTCTTATTTTGAAAGTATTAACCTAACAAGCAATTACAGCATAGAATTTCAAAACCTAAAGGCAATACAAGAACAACCAATAAATTTTGATACCTTTCATGTACTAAATTATAACTTACCGTTTACAATGAAGAATTAGACGAAACACTGAAAACAGTAAAAGGTATTAGTCCAGGACCAGACGAAATTCCATACGACTTTATTAAAACCTTTCCATCAAACAAAGCAGAAGTTCCTAGAAATTATCAACAAAATATAAACTCAAAACTTTTCCAAAGCAATGAAGAAGCTATAGTTATACCTATCCCAAAAGAAGGAAAAGACATATACTAGCAACTACAGCTATCTCTTTAACAAATTGTATGTGCAAAATAGCCGAAAAGATGGTTAGTAAACGCCTTATGTGGTATCTAGAAAGCAATAACCTGTTAGACAAGTTCAATCTGGATTTCAAAATACAAATCTACAATAGACCAAATATCCTACCTAGAGAACAACATTCAAAATACATTTGCAGAACGAAAACATCTTGTGGCAATTTTCTTTGACATTCAAAAAGCTTTTGATACCGTTTGGCGATACGGATATTAAAGACATTACATGATTGGGGTTTAAAAGGAGAGTTGCCAATCTTTGTAAACAACTTTCTTAAAAATCGCCAGTTTAAGTGCGTGTTGAAGATGTGTACTGAATATCACACTCAAGAAAATGGTTTGCCACAAGGATCCACTTTAATGTGATACTCTTTCTAGTTGCTATTAATAATTTAACATCAGTGATAGACGACAAAGTACATAAGACCTTATATGTAGATGATTTATCGGTTTTCATATAGACACATCAATGACAGAAATTCAGCACGTACTTCAGAACACAATAAATAAGATTACACAGAAAGCATCACAACTGATTTACCTTTTCACCACAAAAAACAAAATGTGTACATTTCTGTCGGTTGATCAGTACATAAGACATTTTACAATGTATGAAACCCAATTGAATGTGTTCCTACATATAAATTTTTAGGTGTGACTTTCGATGAGAAGCTAAACTGGAAACAGCATGTAAAAATTTAACTGTAAGCTGTAAAAGATTTATTAACATAATAAAATCCGTATCAAATATAACTTGGGAATGAACTATAAGATTTTATTAAAAATGTACAAGACGATAGTGTTGCCTAAACTAGATTATGGTGCGATCGCGTATGGTTCGGCACAAGTCCACTTTGCGGCAGCTAGATTCCATACAAGGGACAAGTTTACGACTAGCACTAATACCGCACTACCATACGCGTCCTTGAATAGCGAAACAGGAACTCTTCCATTAGAGCTAAGAGAGAACGACCATTGTTAAATTACGGCGTTAACGTCTTATCACAAAGTTCACTAAATAGAACTTATTTACATCAAACGCTATTTTAGATCTTTATCAGCATCGGATGACAATTACAAAATCATCCGGTAAAAGGTACATGGACTTAAGAAAACTACTAGTACTGCTATACCTACCATACTCACTACTTCTCTGATAAAGGACCCTCTTGGACCAAACTACCACCAAAAATCCATTTCGAACTGGCCAGACAGGAAATCTGAAACAAATAAATCAGTTTATCTTAAGCTATTTAACGAAATCATTCACTCTTACCAAAATGCAAGCGTAATTTATACTGACGGATCTAGAACAAAACAAGATAAGTTCTTTCTTCTATATTGAAAATGCATATTCCTGGGTTTGCCCAAATCAGCAAGTGTAATAACAGCAGAGCTCTATGCAATATGGCAGGCATTAAAATATATTGACATAAAACACCAACAGAAAATATATAATCGTTAGTGATTCATAACCGCATTACTAATGCTACAAAACAAAAACACGGATAACTCGCTGATAGCAAACATATTTGAATCCCTTTGGTGGTTAGATGAACAATACAAAAATAACTTTCCTGTGGGCTCCAGGGCATGTAAAAATTGAAATGAAAAAGCAGATTTGGCCGCTCGAAGAGCTACACATAGATTCGGAGGAAATTCCTATAACAAAAACAGACATGAAAATTACATTAAACAACAAATAAATAACAAATGGCAACAACAGTGGAATGAATCAGATGCAAAATTAAAACAGGTTAAAGCTGGCATAACTTATACGTACCCAACCACTTTAACACGTTCTGAACAAGTGGTGCTTAAGGATTAGGATAGGGCACTCTAATCTAACAAACAGCTTTATGCTAACAGGAAGCCGACAACAATGCTGCGAACATTGTAGAAACCAACGACTGACACTTAAACATCTATTGACAGACTGCTCTATTTATCAACGAGAAAGGATAACATACAACATACCTGATAACATGAATGTGCTATTGAACTTCACGAAAACCAACTGGAAACGCTAATAATGTACTTAAAAAGAAACGATTTTCAACAAAATATAAACTTTACAACAAAAGTGCATTTATGTTTACGGAGCAGCTAATGATCCTAG
>JARFJB010001615.1:1170000-1252500 GCA_036346205.1 Vesta saturnalis | reverse complement strand
TCAACGTTAACTGCTAATTCGTGCAAAGTAAAAGCTAATGTAGAAGCAGCTGCCTCAAAACCGGATGAAAAGAAAGTCACTGCTTGTGCAACCATATGTTCAGCATCATCTAAAAGGAAAATCAATCTGTCTTAATATTAATTCTCAATTTGCGTGTTACCTAATTTAAATCCTTCAAATTCAGCATTCTGCTTTTTTAATTCAATCAAAACGTCAACAAGATCATTCCTTTTGTTCTTAGTATTGGAATTTTCTCTGTCCGCCAAAACATTAAGAAATATGTTTCGCATAAAATCAACGGCTGACTTCTCAATAAATTTGAATCTAAATATTTTTACTAGCAATGGCGCATAGTAGTAGGAAAAAATCTTCAAACTTCGTAAAAATGATTGTCCTAACATTGTTTTACCAGCCAATCGAAAACCACCTTCATTTTTAAATGAATTACACGAAATTCCAAATGTACAACTTACAATTACGTCTGTCGCATATTTTGCGCACATTTCTTTTGTTTCTACACATTTATCTACATTATCGTTTATGTAATCCTTTAGGTATTCACCACATTCTTTAACAAGGGGTAACATTAATTTTATTTTTCCATACGATAGAAATGGACTTAGTTTTTGTCGTAGCCACCTCCAAGTTGGATTTTTAATTGCAAAAAGGCCATTGCTTATAATTGGATCGATATTTTTATCGGAAACAAAGTAACGGTTTGGAAACGAATTGAAATCTTTAATAAGAAGAGTTTTGATCAATTCTGGATCAGTAAGTACCAAATATGGTTTTGCAAAAGCATAAAATCCAAAGTAGGGACCATCAAATTTGTAATAATGTCTCCCAATGTATAGTCCAGGATGAGCTCTCCCTAAGGCAACCTCCATAATGCTTCCAACCAAAGGTTTTGGTTTAATGTACGGTACTCCTCTTTTTTCCAATAATCATACTTTCGATTTAAGTAAAAGTGGCTTATTTTTAACAATAGGAAGACTAGAAAAACGCTTATAAACCAGGACAGCATCTATAAAAAATTGTATATTAATACATTAACTTAAACAAGTGTATGTAGACAAAAAGTACCCATTTAAACACAAGTAATTACCTCTTTGTACAACAGAAGCTTATCTACGTTAGCTGAATAGAAAATGAATAATTTTACTGTTATTATATTGGATTAAATCAAATATTTTTTCTAGATTATTTTCTGAAGACTTGTTATGAAGCGTAACATGCGTACATGCCGTGATCGATTTGTGTCAAGCGTTATACATTCCAAATAATATATTGTCAGATGTTGGGCTAATAAATTGCCGGGCAGATTGTAAAACAATCGAAAGTATAGCCTCGATGGGTAAGAACTAAATTTGATTGCCTTATCATGTTGTAAGGGAATTGCATATAGGTGTACGTACGTCTGTATGTATCATGTTGGTCATATTTAGAACTAGCAATGTCCAAAATATTTATTTATTCACCAAGTTCATTGTAGCCCAATAAAATAAAACGCACATACCATTTAATAAACTTAATAACAATTTTTAATTACATATTTACCTTTGAATCCTTGCGATATTAGAATCTTATATTCCATTAATATAAGTAATTTGATTGTAATTTCATTATATTTAGAATTCACATTAGTTATACATACATAAAGACAAAATTGACATCGATTGGGGCTTGAATCTCGATGGCGCAGTTGGTTAGCGCGTTATTCTAGCAAAGTACAGGTCGTAGGTTCAAATCCTACACGAGGTAAACTTTTTATTTTTATTTATGTATTTAATAAAATTAATAATAATTTTTAATACAATAGATGCTGTTCTGTTTCAAAAAATTCATGAAAGCTAAATTAAGCTACAAAAATGCAGCTTGGTGGTCTTCAATATTAAATGCTTTATATTTATCTTCAGTAAAAATTATTTTAGTAATAAAAAAGCAAGAATTCTACTAAAGGTTGCCCTCAAGGATCTTACTGTGCTCTTGGCTTTTGGATAATTTCATACAATCTGTTATTAAATCTCAATTTTAGTAATTCAGAAATAATTGCATTTGGGGATGATTTTGTTCTTTTAACGTATGGGAAAAATGTTACTGAAGCTGAAAACTGCGCAAATAGTAACAAGAAAATATTTGACTGGGCTGTTAACAACAAAATTGAATTTAATGAAAAGGAATCAGAAGCCATATTAATTTCACATAAAAGATATGTTTATGGAGCTAAAGTCAATGTATACTTGAATAATGCGGAACTAGAACAAGTAAATGAAATCAAATATTTAGGAATAATTATTGACTCAAAATTTAAGTTTGATAATCATGTTACATATGTCACTACAAAATGCGTAAAATTAATTAACATGATTAATAGATCTGCTAAAATAAAATGGGGTCTCAGTTCTAATGTATTAAAAATTATATATATTGGTGCCATACTACCTCTATTAACATAAAGCCCATGTTGGAATTGATGGAAACGAATTAGTTGATACTTTAGCTAAAGAAGTAGCATTTCAGAGTGAAGATAACGTTATCCTTGCAAGAATTCCTAAAAGTGCCATTATCAAAGAATTTGAAGATATCAGTATAACGAAATGGCAACATTTATGGGAAAACACAACAAAAGTTGCTGAAACCAAATTTTTTTTTCTGTTTCTGCAAAATTACTTACAATAACTTTCTGGTAAACTAAGAAATTATTTGCACAAATACAAAAAATTATCCTGTTTTAATCAAACTTTGCAGAAATCATCAAATAATGAATTTTATATCTCCTTCGACGTTAATTTAAAAAACATCGAAAGTTTTTTTACGCCAGGGTCCCCTCCGGACTTTCCGCCAATTCTGACCTCAAGGCCCCTGCAAAGAAGCTGTCACCGCCTACCGCGGATTCTCTTAAAAACCACGAGATGCGCCACCGTATTACCTGCTTGCTTGTCGGGCCATTTTCGCGACCACTTGCTACTCGTGCGCCGATTCGTTCCATTGTCGACTTCCTGCTTGCATGTCGGGCCGTTGCCGCTACCAATTGCTCGTCAATTCGTTCCGTTGATATCTGCTTGTACGCAGATCCGTTCCTCCGCCGCTACAAGAGAAGCCTGACCGCGCGCCTGCCGCGCTTAGTCTCGTTACTTTGTTCCGTCGACCTGTAGATCGTCGGCGTTTGTCGGAATATTCATCTTTTACCGTCTCGCATCATTTGTCGAGATACCTCGACAACACCACCTGAAAATCTTCTCCCTATAACCGAGCTGCTGGTTAATGTACTCTGCGGTTAACGGCACGTAAATTTTTATTGCACAATATTACACAATACGCATATTGAACAGTGTTACGCGGACTAAAACGCCCGTAATCATCTTTCATTTACTCCGGTGCGAAGAAAAGTTATCGCCTTAATTCTACCACACCCCGTAAGGCCCATTTACACAGCACAACGGGTTAGTTCCAGAAGCTTGTAAATATTCCTTTACCAAACATCTATTACACTAGCTAACTCATACGCCACCCCGAAGGCAAAATAAGTGATAAAACAAGAAGCGCCAGCCACCTGCAGATAAGGTTACTGCCAGACGCCGTTTGTAGATCTCAGAGCGACCCCCACCCCTCCCAACTATATGAAGACGTTGCGCGCTCGCGTCCGAAAGGCTCATATTTCACCTCTCCAAACGTGACTAACCGCTTCAACATCTGAGCACGATTCGCGATAAATTTCGCAAAGTTAGTTTTTCTGAACCAGCATCCGTCCTGATCGAAATTCGCGATAAATCCGTCTTAAAGGAGTAATGCTGCTTTAAGAAAACCAGCATCAGTCCTGATCGCTTATCGCGACTTACAGTACAAACATAAACTTAAAACTGAAATTTCAGTAAATGAAGATACGTGGCCAATAAAAAGAAAAGTCTTAGTTTCTAAATATGGTTATTAAATGTTTTAATTTTGTAAATGTGTTAATTTAGAAAACATTTAGTGTATGTTAGTATATATTCTAGTTTTCAATTGTTCAATTTTTATATATTAGTGTTACATAAATTTGTATTAGTTATTAATTTAGAAAACCTATGGAAAATGTTAGTAGATATTAGATATACAGGTATGAAAAATATTATCGCTGGTCTGACTTATAATAAGTAAACCAAAGACAGTACAATCAGTTCACGTGCTAAGTGAGATAGAATATACAACAAACTAAAAGCGGTGATGCCATACATGCGTCTTTTGAGTGAGAAATGACACACTTAATTGCTACTGTCAACGAGAATTGAAAATCAGTGTTTTTGCAAGTCCGACACAATACTCATGTATTCCACTGAAGAAAAAATACAGATTATTAAGTGGTATTATTCAGAAAGAACTTCACAAGAAATAATAGTCAGGTTTGCTTTTTTCCTTTGAAAACACGCCAATTTCATCAGAAAGTACGATTATGCGTACTGTTTGTAAATTTGAAAGATGTGGATGTTTAAATAATTGTACAAGATGCAGTAGTATTGATGGTAATGATGGTGAGCATCCTGGTCATAACTCGCGCGAACTCCAAGAAATTGCAGTGTGTAGTTTAGCAGAAACTAATTCCCCGTGCAATAGTACAAAAATTGCTGAAGAAATGAATATTGAACCAAGAATAGTTGACAATATCTTGAAAAGGAATAAATACCGTCGCTATAAGTTGCAAACTACACAAGAAATTTTTCCAGAAGATCATCAAAAGCGCATGGAATTTTGTGCAGATATGATTAATCGGGCTAATGAAAACGAAAGATTTATTGAAAATATTTTGTTTACCGATGAGTGTTCGTTTAACTTACATGGTCACCACAATCCGTCCGTCGCTGTTGGTTACTCTCGGGAAAACAAACGCATTAGTATTGCTTACCGGACCCAATACCCCCAAAAACTTAATGCGTGGGCAGGAATTTTAGGCATTTTTTATGAACCGAAACTTGAATGCAGACAAAATTGAGAACTGTTGAGAAACCAGATATTTCCAGCTGTTCAACGCCTCAATATAAATTTTGATGTCAAGAAGATGGCTGTCCTGCTCATACTGCAATAAGAGTTCCACAGTTTTTGGAAACTACGTTCCCTAACCGTATTATTAGTGGAAAAGGTACTATTAAATATCCTCCTCGCTCACCTGATATCGCGCCGAACGACTTTTTTGTTGGGGATACGTATTCCAGCAAATTTACGGGCACAGCCATGAACGTGCTAACAATTTGGACAAACTTCGTGTCAGAATTACAGACTCTTTAAACAGCATCACCCAAGAAATGTTAGAAAACACCCGAACTGAATTTTATCACAGATTGGGTTACTGCCTTGCGCAAGGTGGAGGTCTTCTCGAAAATCTTATAGAGTAGATTTTGAAAAAAGTGTGTTCTGTTCATTTTTAAAAATAGTTGGTTTTTCAATAAGAATTATAATGCTAAAGTTAAACCTTAAACTCAAGTTATACTGTCAATGTAAATGTTAATGTTCTTGTTTGTAGCTCTTGTAAGTTTCTTCTTGGTTCCTCTTACGAGTAGGAATCGTCATAAATTCGCAATTACAGTAAACTTCGATGTTTGAGGTATTACCATTTATTCTTTAAGTGTAAAATATTTACTTAATAGTTTCAAAGAACACGCGACTTTTCAACATCATCTTAATTGCTTTGGTTTCGTTAGAAATGTTGGTTAGATTGAAGGAGCCTTAAGTAGTTCATATTTTGTGCCTACATGCAAATACGTACAAGTGGCAATATCGGTTAAGTTATGTCTCACACTCATATAGTGCTCATTGGCAGGGTCTCTTTTGTAAATGGGCCCGGGCCCAGGGAGCAAGAGGTTTTAGGTTTGAGGGGGGCGCAAGCAAGAGAAAATATTTTAAAATCACGCGCCAATGGATCGCGCGCCAACCGCCAGTATATCCAACCACGCATGACTCATCACTGCCACTGCCTGCATGTTGCTACTTGATCTTTGCTTTGTCTTTCTTTGTCAGTTCGTTTTGTGCAATCGCGTGAGACACATGTTATTAGTTGGCTTGTGAATAAGTTTATTGACCTGTTTTTCCTAACTATTTTAATGCGATTGTATTTATGTTCGGTTTGATCTTTTATCATAAATGGTACAAATAGTAGAATCACATGCTTGTTTGTGAAATAAGTAAATAACCAAGTGGCAGTGAATTTAGAAAGAGGGCGGCCAAAAAGCTTTTGGACAGTGAAAAAGTGTTACAGAAAGTCCCTAAAATAAGTAGTTTTTTCAGTAAACCAAAAACTGTACCTGCAGTAACTGTCGCATTAGAAAACCCTGAGGAGGGACCTACCCTGTTAAGGGAAGAGGTATGTAAACCCATAAGCAGTGACGATGTTTATCAATCAGCTGAACTAGTAACGACTGAAACAGATGATGCAGTGAGCTATTGCCGAGTACAAGTACAAGTACAATAAATTTAAATTTTAAACCCGGCTGTACAAAGCCAACCACCTCATCTTCAGTTTCATTTTTATTTGATCTTGATGACCCGGCTACTTGGAATACCAAAGATGAATATGTGGTAAAAACAATCTTAACTTCAAACGTAAAGCAAAACTTAAATATTGATCTTTCGAACTCTGTCAGAATTTATCCAGACAAAAAGCGTACATTATCTGTCAAAATCTTCTCATGTGTTTTACCCAATGTAGAAACTTATAACAGAGATTGGTTATTGTATTCCAAATCAAAAGGTTGTGTTTTTTGTATCCCATGCTTATTATTCCAGATAAAAAGTAAACAAACTGCGTTTAGCACAGGATTTAACGATTGGAAACACGCAAGTGAGCTCGTTAAATGTCACGAACAGTCAAGCGACCACAGAAAAAATATTTGTACATTTTTGTGCAGAAAAAAAAAAACCGCATCAGTAGGCACTTTATTTTTATCTCAATATGAAAAAGAAGTGAAATATTGGAGAGAAGTTTTAACGAGAGTAGTTAGCGTTGTTCGATTTTTGGTATTGAGAGGCCTCCCTTTCCGAGAAACAACCAAACATTTGGTTCCTTATCTAATGGTCTATTTCTAGGCTGTCTTGAACTCTTGAGTGAATATGATCCGTTCCTATATCATCATATAGAGAAATATGGAAACAAAGGGTCAGGCAATGTGTCTTACCTTTCGTCTGACACCTGTGACGAATTCATTTCAATTATGGGCACTAAAGTCTTAAACCAAATAATTAAAGAACTCAATGAAGCACATTATTTTTCTCTGGTAGTTGATTATACGCCGGACGTGTCGCACACCGCCCAGTTAGCAGTTGTTTTAAGATTCATTGAACGATGTGTGTGCTAAAGAACGTCTCGTACAACTTTTACCTAGTGTTGGTCATAAAGCGGAAATCCTAGAACAAGCAGTTTTGACTTGACTTCAAAATCTAAACTTAGATATTGAAAATTGCCGAGGACAAAACTACGACAATGCACCCAACATCTCAAGATATTTCACAAACACCTGAAACGAGAGTGGCGGCTGAGGGGCTTTGCAAACAGTTGGAAAAGTTTGATACGGCTTTTCTTACTGTACTGTGGAATGATTTGTTAATGAGAATTGATAAAGTTAGTTCAAACTTACAAAAAGAAGAGCTGGATTTTCTTGCTGCAGTTAAACAATTACAAACGCTTAAAATGTTCTTAGAAGAAAAGAGGGACAATTTGATCACTGAATGCAGCAACAAATTGTGTATACTGCCAACTACAGAAACATGAAACCAACACTGTTTGCAGACGAAAAGAAAGTTTGATACGAATATGGACCCTAAAACCAGATTTAGGACCGAAGTTTTTTAACAATAGTTGAAATCTTACAGCACAGCTCGACACAAGAACACAAGCTATGCTTTATAACAGATTTGAGCTATTTAACAATTTTAGGTAAGATATTTTAATTTTAATCCTTCAACATATTATTTACTACCATGTATACGTCATTGTAGTTTAATTTATTTCCACATGTAATACTAGAAAGCTTTACATATTATTTTTAAATTGAAGCTTGAAGGTAACAAACAAGTAATAATGTATTATATGTTTTATTTGAATTTTATTTGTCATCTTCAATTAAAACGACTGAAAGTTTTGATATTACAGGACAAAGAACCTCAAACAATCAAACCCAGGCAGAACGACTCGCATTATTCTATTGCATATTTAGATGTGGATAGTTTTGAGAGTGCCTTCATTTCAAGCGTTTCTTAAAGGTTGATAGTATAGAGACTTCGAGACGGATGCAAGTATTTAAGAAGTCCTGCAAGCAGGTCTTGTAACTTTCCCAAACCTGGAAGTAGCCATGAGGATCTATTTAACTCTGCCAATGACGAACTGCTCGGCTGAACGAAGGTTTACAGCTCTAAAAATTAAGTCAGTGACTAGGTCAACACTTGAACAAACTAAGCTGAACAGTTTAATGATAATGTGTACCGAAAGTGATGTAACCCTAAAAATGAACTTTGATGATGTCATTAACGAGTTTGCTGAGAAAAAATGTAGGAAAAAACCAATCATGTAAAGTTTTGAGTATTTATGTTTGTAGTTTCACCTGAAATAAAAGCTAAATTTGATTGAATTTGAAGTTTTTTCATATATAAACCCATTTTACTTTTAAAAACTTGTCCTTGGTAATAAAACTGTGTATGTAACGTAAAACTTAAATTTTATTGAAACTACATTTTTACAGTACTTTGCAATGAGGGTACTATTATTAACGATCGAAAGTGAACACGATAAAACATAAAACTAGCCTTGTCATTGTTATGTTGCGAATGCGCGTGTAAATTGTCAAATGACAAGACTATTGGGTCCCGCAAAGTCGACAACTCCTTTTAACCGAGCACTGCCGAGTAGTCCCGAAGACGACAGATTCCCATCGACGCGACGAACATAGCCGAATGGTTCCGAGTGACTGTCGGATTGTTTATCACGGCATCGGCTGCTTACCGCGTTAAATAATGTCTTATTTTGGGCTGTTAAGCAAAAGGTTATATCAATTATAACATTTTATATATAAAAGCTTATAATTTAATAGGCCTATGTCGGTTGCCTTCAGGACTACTCGGCAGTGCTCGGTTAAAAAGAAGTGGTGCGACCCCTTGCGGGGTCAATGGTCTTGTGTTTGTGTCAAATGCCTATGACCATTAGGGTATTTTTATTTGGTGATGCATATCAAGGGGGGAGGGGGGCGCAAATATCTCTCGGGCCCATAGCGCGTCACATGCAAACCGTGGGCCTGCTCAATGGGTTTCTTTCTAGCTTATTATAAGTCCGGCCCACAATAATGTTTTCGCATACCTGTATAGTATTTTTCTATAGTTCAATTAATATATTAGCCTTAATTAAATGTACATAACATTTATATAAGATCGATGTCATTTTATGTTAACATTATGGTTAATGCTATATTCTATTATTAATCAATTCTAAATGTTTATATCTAAGGATATTAGGATTTCTAAAATTCATTATCATAGTAGAGTAGTGTTACGTTATTTCTGTTAATTAAGTTATAAACAAACTAGATTAAGAAATTTAAAAACAATTAAATTAATAAACATGTTTTGAAGTTAGCTAATATATGTAGTATTACATACGTAATGAAGAATACTGAAAAATATAAGATTGTTAAAGTAAAAAATAAAAAATATATATATATATATATATATATATATATATATATATATATATATATATATATATATACAGAGAGGGCCAAAAGTACCGCATAAATTCAATTAAAAATTAGGTATTTGTTTTTTGGAAAAACGCTCGGACACGTCGATTTTAATTTTTGTAGCCATTTTTTTGATGCTAAGTTCATGTATACAGGGTGGCCCAAAATAATTTATGACTACCAACTTCATTTTTTCAAATGGAAACACCTATTTTTTATTTCATGTTTGGATTCTGCCTTAATTTTTAAATAAGTTTTATGTACAATTTTTACCCATTTTTTGACGTAACACACATGTATACAGGGTAATCCATGTAGAAGATAAATTTACTTTAATGGAACCCCAAGTATATTATGATGTTTTGAGTTCTCTGAGAAACTCTGAACATATTTCATGTAACATACTCATATCTAAATTCAACAGTGTTCGAAAACTATAATATATATATATATATATATATATATATATATATATATATATATATATATATATATATATATATATATATATGTAGGGTGTCCCAAACGTATAGGGGCACAGCTTAACTACATCTTTCTTAATGTGCTTCCTGAAGAAGTTACAGCTCTTTAAAGTGATAAAAATACTTTTAACATTGGGTATATTTCAGAAATCACATGTGTCAAGCTGAAGATTGGAACACATCCACTTCGGAGGAAGCTGAATATTCTCAGTTTATGAGCATACTGCATATTGTAGAGGGAACTGTCGATAGTTTTTTTCGTATGTTTCTGTCATATTTTTCTTATGATAAACACTTTCGTTTCTGCGGGTAAAGTTTATGATGGAGAAACTAATTTTACATAAAAAAGGTGTACTTGTTTCACATCCACAAAATGTACCGTTTTCAAGAAATACGCACCTAAACATTTTAATTCACTAATTTAAAGCTTTTCACGAAATACGATTGTCACTTAAATGAAACAAACAGTTTCTTTCCACAAAATCATTTAATGAATTAAAATTATTGTTTCGACACACAGTATCTTCTTCAGATTCAATCTTAAACTAATTTAGAACGCTACAAAATACTCAACCTATACTAATTGTGGTGGGAGGCTCACAACTAATTATGTGATGAACAGGGAATGTGAAACAGTGGCGAATAATTTGATTGTTTAATAACAAACCTGTATTTTTCTTTTAAAAAATTTCTAATGATTCTAGAACGTCTAATCTTTTACCTTTCTTTTTAACATGCAAAATTTCAGAATTTTTGTCTAACATGTGACGCATAGTTAGAAGTTTCAGTATTATTTTTATATGAAATAACATGTTTAGAAATAAGTTTACTAAAACTTCTACCTGTTTGTCCTGTGTAGTATTTATCACAACTCTCGCAATTTAGTCTGTATACTCCTGAATTATTTTCCTTCTGATTTTTGGATTTATTGTTTTTTATGTATTTTCCTAAAGTATTGTTACGTTTGTACGTTATATTCAAATCTAGTTTTTTAAATTGATTAGATATCATTTCTATAGGTTTACCTACATAATTTAACGTGTTAAAAAAATTTCTAGTTTTGGGTTGAGCAGGGTAAACTGATGCTAATGCAAACTTGTATTCTTTCTTTTTTAAAATTCTATTGACATCAGATTCTGGGTAACTGTTATTTACGGCAATTTGTTTAATTCTATTTCAAAGTTTGTTTTTGCATTCGGAATAGTTAGAAGTTTATGAATATAGCTGATAAAAGCCGCCATTTTGTAATTATAAGGATGACAAGTGTTGCTATGAATAACTGTGTCAGTATGTGAGGGTTTATGATAAATTGAAAATTCTAGTTTATTATTCTGATTTGTTATTGTTAGGTCTAAGAAGAAAAATTGGGTATTATTTTCAACTGCTGCTGTAAACGAAATACCTGTATTTAATGTGTTAAGAATTCAAAAAGTTTTGTAACTGTCTATTAGAACCATTAAAGCAAACTAATATGTCATCAACATATCTATACCAAAAAACTAAGAATGTACTAAATGGGTGTTTGTTGATCGTTTGCTCTAAATTATCCATAAAAAATTCTGCTAAAATAGTGCTTAACGGATTACCCATAATTAAGCCTTTATTGGTAAGTTAATCTAAGATTGAATCTGAAGAAGACACTGAGTGCCGAAACAATTGTAATTCATTAAATGATTTTGTGGAAATTAGAAACTATTTGTTTCGTGTAAGTGTTAATATGGATTTCCGTCAAGTAAACGCCAGCACAATTCAAATACGATTGTATCAACATACCAATTGTCACACTAATATTAATGCATTTGTTACATTATTTGCAAGTTGTTATCTCAGTGATTTTATATTAAACCATTTTATCGTTGTTCTACTGGGTTATTATCGAGTTTATTGTTGTTTTTAAAGTTTCTGTTCATTTTTCTTGTTCCCGCTCTGAATACCTTTTCTTGTTTTATTGTAAAATGCCCCATTACTATGTATTTTCCAACTCTGAGATGGCCGATATGGTTGCGACTTATTGCCAAGAGCAGTTTAATGGAGGAGCTGCATCAAGAATGTATAATGAATTGTACCCAAATCGTCGCCAGCCCAACAAAAATTAGTTCAAACTTTATTCCAACGATCAAAAGAACATGGACGTCCAACTTCTCTACCCGCTGGGGAGGAAGAAGACATTTTACGTCTAGTTGAAGATAATCCTGAAATCAGTATAAGGCAGTTATCTGCAATTACAGCTGTTCCCCGGGCGTCCATACACAGAGTTCTTCGTGCCCAACTTCTGCATCCGCATCACCATTTAAATGTACAGGAGTAGTTGCCGAATGTCGTTCCCACTAAGACTGAATTTTTGTCAGTGATTGCGTAATAAACAAAATAATGACCCGGAATTTTTTAATCGTGTGCTCTTTACTGATGATGCAATTCTCATACATGGAGTGAAGACAATCCCCGTATAGCTAGAAAGAAGCATTTTCATTGCGAATTTTCCATTAACGTATGGTGTGGAATTGTCGGGGATTCGTTAATAGGACAACTTCCTACTCGCTTGTATGCAGAATCATACTCCAACCTTTTGTAAAGTACTTTGCCCACCTGACTAGAAAATGTTGCGCTTAACATCAGAAACAATATGTTGTTCATGCACGATGGTACTCCTGTACAGTATGCTCGAAATGTGCAAAATTATTTAAATAACCACTTTCGAGAACGATGGATTGGACGTGGGAGTGATCATACCTGACCACCGCGAAGTCCAGATCTCAATCCGTTAGATTCCTCCTTATAGTGTTATATGAAATGAATTGTTTATAAACAATCAAACGGCAATAAAATGGAATTGTCAAGAAAAATTGGAGAAGCTGGAAATGAGCTTAGAAACAATGCTCAGTCATTTTTCCGTGTTTTGACAAAGTTATATATATATATTATATATATATATATATATATATATAGTATTTAATAGCCTATAAAATATAATACCTACTTAATTCATTTTTATTAGAAAGTGCATTAATATTAGTGTGACAAGTTGTAACTTGATACAATCGTATTTCATGAAAAGCTGTAAATTGGTACACTAAAACATTTAGGTGCATTTTACTTGAAAACGGTACATTTAGTGGATATGAAACAAGTACACCTTGTTTATGTAAAATTAGTTTCTCCGCCATAAACTTTCACCGCAGAAACGAAAGTGTTGATAATAAGAAAAATATCACAGAAACATACGAAAAAAATCTGTCGGCATTGCCCTCTACAATATGCAGTATGGCTCATAAACTGGAAATATTCAGCTTCCTCCGAAGTGGATGTGTAAGTATTTTTTATCACATTAAAGAGCGGTAACTTCTTCAGGAATTTTCATTTGACCTATGGAAGCTGTGTTCCTATACTTATGGGGTACATACACACGCACACACACGCACACCCAATATATATATATATATATATATATATATATATATATATATACAAGGTGATTCATTTGTAAAGGGAAATACGTTAACTGTGGATAGGGGTCAACTAGCTGACTCTAAAAAACCCATATTATGGGTCTTACGCCCTTTGTATCTGAGATACAGGGCGTTTTATAAATTTTTACCATTTCTTTTCTTACTCATAACTTACGAACCGCCTTGTAGATTTTTTTATATTTGGTATATGGTACATATGTTCCTCATATCTCGTGGGATATACCGATGTAACAAAAATATTGATAATCGGCTTTACGATAAATTTACAAATTCTTCCATCCTCCAAATAATACCCTGTATAGTTGATTTTTTTTTAAATTTAATCGCCATATTTGAAAAGAGCGTAAAAAACTGAATTTAATCGTGTGGTTGTATTTTTAGGGCAGACGACTTTACTACGAAAATTTAAATTTCATATTTAGTATTTTTTAGGATTTTGCAGTGAAGAAATCAAATTTATTGCGTTTTTTATTCATAACTGGGGAACCACTCTGTATAATAATTTTTTATTTAATATACGGGTTCTTGGTTTTTAGTGGGATATATCGATGTATTAAGAAATGATAATGCAGCTCCGGCTTTACGAAAGATAAACTTATTTGCCAATCCTTCATACAAAACCCTGTAGATAAAATTTTTTGAAATTCGTATCAAAATTTACAAAGAAAAAAAAAGTGGAATTCGGGAATTGTCTTCTTGTTTTTGGGCATATGATTTTACTACATAATTTAAATTTCACAAATTTTACATTTCGCGGTAGGAAGACAAATGATTAAATAAATAAATTTAAATTTCAAATTACAGTTTACAATAATTTTATTAGTTGTTTTGGAACAAATATTATGTGTAAAACAAGTTGAGCAACTGGTAACAGGAAATAACAACATTAACAAAAGTACCTTATTAAAGAAAACGTAAATAATAAAACTAGAGGAAATGCTCACAGTGACCACCATTTTGATTGATACATTTTCTTGCTCTCGTTAATATGTGCCTTATCGATTTTCTAATAATGTCTGGAATATTTCTTATTTCCGCACATGCGTTTTCTATTCTCGGTAGGAGTTCTTCTCTACAGTTTATTTCGAAACTTTATACCTCTGATTTTAAGAATCCCCAAACATGATAATCAACGGGATTACAGTCAAGTGACCTTGAAGGTCAGTTATTTGAACCATTTCTTCCAATCCATGTGTTCGGAAAGTTGTCGTTTAAAAAATGTCTTACGATGAGTCGATGATGAGGAGGAGCACCATCGTGTTGGAAATATATACCGGCGACATCGACATTATGGTCCACTAACAGCACTGGTAAAATATTTTCAAGGAAATCTAAATACAGCTCACCAGTCAGTCGGTTAGACAAAACGTAAGGCCCGATTAAATGGTTGTCAATGACGCCGCACCAAACATTGACTGAAAATTTGTGCTGTGAATGAGTCTGTCTAATACCGTGAGGATTTTCAACAGCCCAAATATGACAGTTCCTTAAATTGTACGCTCCATCCTGTGTAAATTGCGCTTCATCTGTAAATAGGCATCTCCTGGTAATTGTTGGGTTTCGGATGATCCATCGACTAAAGCTCAGCCGTGCAATTTCATCACTCGCTACCTTTTGCACGTGGAATGGGTACAACTGATTTTTTTTAATCTGCGCCAAACAGTGGATTGAGGTACGTTTAAAGCATTACTAATACGTCGGGTACTAACTTCTGGATTTGATTCCACTATATCCATGATGTTTTGTTCCACGTCGGCAGGTGTTCTTTCGTTATGTTCTTTTAATTTTGCCGAAGGAAACTGGCCGTGTTCTCTCATGCATCGAAAGATGCGACTGAAGGTCTTAAAATCGGATGATCTTCGTCCTGGAAAGCGCCTCTCGTATTCGATTTTTGCGGTATATCCACTACTATTACAAGAACCATAAACGTAGATCACATCGGAATATTCTTGATTGGTAAACTGATAAGGCATTTTATGAATTATTAAAGATAAATAGATCACAATTCGCAAGATTCAAACTTTTTGACACTCAACCAGTCACAGTCAACAATCATGTTCTGTCATTGTCAAAACCTACTAGATACGAATACCTTGATATGTAAAGCTAGGTATAACATGCTTTCTGCAAACAGTTAAGCTAAATAGAGTATAATTTACAAAATACGGAACTACAATTATATTTTTTTGTGTTCAATAATATGTATATGCAAATACAAACGTTACGTAGCTATTCACAGATAATAGAGTTTAGAAAGTGGTTCCTAAGTTATAGGAAAAAACGCAATTTATTCAATCTCTTTAACATATCGCAAAAACTGAATTTAATTTTGAGTAGTAAAATCATATGCCCAAAAACAAGAAGACAATTCCCGAATTCCACTTTTTTGTGCACTTTGTAAATTTTGATACGAATTTAAAAAATTTTATCTACAGGGTTTTGTATGAAGGATTGGCAAATAAGTATATCTTTCGTAAAGCCGGACCTGCATTATCATTTCTTAATGCATCGATATATCCCACTAAAAACCAAGAACCCGTATATTAAATAAAAAATTATTATACAAGGTGGTTCCCCAGTTATGAATAAAAAACGCAATAAATTTCATTTCTTCACTGCAAAATCCTAAAAAAACTAAATATGAAATTAAAATTTTCGTAGTAAAGACGTCTGCCACAAAAATACAACCACACGATTAAATTTAGTTTTTTACGCTATTTCAAATATGGCGATTAAATTAAAAATATCAACTATACAGGGTATTATTTTGAGGATGGAAGAATTTGTGAATTTTTCGTAAAGCCTGACCTGGATTATCAATATTTTTGTTACTTCGGTATATCCCACGAGATATGAGGAACATGCATACCAAATATAAAAAAAAATCCACAGGGCGGTTCGTAAGTTATGAGTAAGAAAAGAAATGGTAAAAATTCATAAAACGCCCTGTATCTCAGATACAAAGGGCGTAAGACACAATATGGGTGTTTTTTAGAGTTAGCTAAGTTTCAAATAATTCTTAAGGTATAAAGTGTTTTTTCAAACTTTTTCGATACCTCAATAACGATTAGGTGTATTTATATATTTTATATCTGTAGACATATTTTTTAAAGAAAATTTAATTTTATATGTTTTCTTTATAAAGTTTCTTAATATAAAACAAACTAAAAATAAATTAAATAGGATTGAAAATGCTTAAATTGTATTATCGGTGTTTTATAGCAGCGGGAGATTTTGGAATTTTTTTAAGATAGATTTTAATCTCTAACTGACATTAAGGTTTAAACGTCCATTATTGTTTTTGTTCTTCCAATGATGGCTCTTAAAAAAGGTGCATAACATCAGATATTTTTCCTCATTATATTTATCATAAAATGATTGCATTTTCTTTATTCGTTAACATCTTTGCCACTATAACATAATATTCCCCTTGTTACAGAAGACACTAAAGGGTTAAAAACTCAGAAGTTCAACATCGTCAAATACAAAAAAAAAATTAATAGTAGAACAATTCTTTTATCGTGGATGATTTGTAGTACACAGACAATAAAATATTTACGTACATACTTTAGACAAATTTTAGATACATTAAAATTCTGTATCTATAAATTACTTATTTAAAGTTAGGTTAATTTTCTCAAAAAAATAATATTAAAAAAAAAAAAAAATAATAATAATAATAATAATAATATTAAAAAAGCGGCCGGGGAGGCACTAGGAATAAAGAAGGACAATACAAACAAATACAAAATAGAACTGACCGAAGGTACAATAGAAAAGATAAAAAAGAAAAAAGAAATATACCAGAAATGGCTAAGCACAAAGGCAGACGAAGATAGACAAAACTATAAAGAGAAAAACAGGGAAGTAAAAAGTCTAATCAATAAAGAAAAAAACGAAAGTTGGGAAAGAGCGTGCATAGACGTTGAACAATACCTAGGGGGTACTAGAAGTTCCGAAGCATGGAAAAAGATCAAAGCCTTAAAAACAAATACAAGAGAAAAAGCACATATACCTATAATACACGAACAACAGTGGGAAATATACTATAAAGAACTCTTAACAGAAAAAAGACCTGAATATAAAACAGAGGAAACAACAACAGACAGAATCAACAATAAAGATAAAATAACCGTGAGCATAGAAGAAGTTAAGAATGCAATAAAATCAACAAAAAACAATAGAGCCGCAGGACCGGGAGGAATAGCACCCGAGCTGATAAAATACGGAACTGAAAAGTTATTTAAAATAATCAGAAACATGTTCCATAAAGCCATAAATGGAGAAGGTAGACCAAGTGAATGGACCGAGGCCTACATAACTTCTATCTACGACCGAGGCCTACATAACTTCTATCTACAAGAAAGGAGACAGAAAAAAGTGCGAGAATTATAGAGGCATAAGTGTGATAGCAACCTTTGGAAGAATATATGGGAGAGTAGTTAGAAATAAATTAGAGGAACAAATACAGGATAAAATTGGGGAAGACCAGGCTGGGTTTACATCAGGCAGATCATGTATAGATCATATTTACACAATTCAACAACTTATTGAAAAGAAAAGGCAAAATAGAGATATACACATAGCTTTTATAGATATCAAAAAGCATACGACTCAGTACCAAGATCAGAACTCTGGAAGGCATTAGAACAAATAGGATAAATAGGAATCTTGTGGAAGCAGTAAAAGATCTATATAGACAAAATTCAATAACAATAAAACTGGAAAAAGATTAAGCACTAGCTTTAAGACAACAAAAGGACTGCTACAGGGATGCCCCATATCACCAACACTTTTCAAAATATACCTAGAAAACACATTAAAAACCTGGAAGAGAAGATGTGAAGGGATGGGAGTACCGGTAAGAAATGAACATTTATACACATTAAGCTTTGCGGACGACCAGGTGGTCATAGCCCAAGACGAAGAAGACTTAAGTTTTATGATAAGAAAACTACAGGAGACATACACAAAGGCAGGGCTGGAAATTAATTTTAAAAAGACAGAGTATTTAACCACGAAAGAAGAAGAAGTGAAAGAACTAGAAATAGATGAAAATCAAAGCATACAAGGGACAATTAAATTCAAGTACCTAGGTTTTGTTATATCAAAAAACGCAACAACGGAAGAGGAAATAAAAAGCAAAATGGGACAAACAAGAACCTGTATTAGGCAGTTAAATTCACTACTCTGGGATAGGCACATCACAAAAACTACAAAAAAAAGAATATATTACTCCATGGTACAAAGTATAATGACATATGGCGCCGAAAACTGGGTGATAAACAAAAGAAATAACGGAAGAATAAAAGCAACAGAAATGCAGTACTGGAGGAGATGCTGCGGAGTCACGATAATGGACAGAATAACCAACGAAGAGATCAGAAGAAGGATGGATATTGAAAAAGATGCAATACAACATATAGAAGAAAAAAGACTAGTATGGTATGGGCACGTCAGAAGAACAGGAAGAGATAGATGGATTGGAAAGATCACGGATTGGAGCCCAGTGGGAAGGAGAAAGAGAGGGAGACCTAGAAGATCATGGAGAGATGAGGTGGATCAAGCGATGGAAACCAGAGGACTGGAGGAGGGAGAGTGGGAAGATAGGGAGAGATGGAGAACCTGGTTGAGGGAAGGGAGGCAGCGCCAGCTGTAGCAACCTATATTATATATATAATTTTCTCAAGCATTTAGGAGTTATTTGTATTGTTTACATTTATATTGATAACTTATTGAATGTTTATGGTCAAAGTTAATCATGTTTTAATTATACGTGGATCAAATACTGACACTTTATCTTTGTTTGGGAATATGAAAATCAACGCGATGTCAACGGTCAATTTTATTCTGTTATGGTATGACCTCTTAAATAAGACTTTTAACGCTTATTTAGATTCATATTAAAAATTTGCCGAAAATTGAACCTTGCTGAGTTTATACATGTGCGTTTAGTTTACAATAACGCCTGTTTTAACTTTTATATCATACTAATGACATCTTTCCATTAAAGCCCAACAAGGGATGTTTAACATTTAATCCCGCAAAGATACTCAAGATATTTTTAAAAAATTGTTCTTGCCTAATAGGAAAAACGAACACGAAGCCATACAACGTGTAAGAAATGTTACAATGTCGAAATATCGTTTACGTGTTAGAATAATAAGTTTTAAACGGAATCTGTTGTTGTTGTTGCTAATATTACTAAGATTACAGTAAACATTGATATTAAAATTAGAATTATCTGTGTGGTAGTGCTTTTACTCTTCCATAGGTATATTTCTATTATTCTTTGTATGTATGTACCTTGTAAATATAAAAATCGATCGTGTCAGTGTGTTCCGAATTTATATTGTTTGTACTGCTTATACTGTTTCAGTGCTATTCATTATTTAGTATAGCACCAATATTTGAAGTAGAATTAATCTTTGTTGTTGCTTGTGCAGGATCGTAGTTGTAAATCACAGCCTTTAAATTTGACATAGACGATTTACCCCTGTATGTATGTGATTTGTTGTTTGTAATTATTGTTTTATCTACTGTGAATGGATACATACAGCTCAAAGCTATTAAACGCATCTGGCTGCTCCGTCCCCGAAGCTCATGTTTACCTTGGTAACATCCGCAACCAGATACCTTAATTGAAAGCAGTGGTCTAACACTTGGATTTAGTATTAGGTATATAATTATGTGTAATGTTTAGAAATAAATTTATATCATAAATTCACATTTTTAATATAATTTACGAATGAATAACAAATAAAATAAACTACATTATACGCAATGTAACAGTTTTTATTGGTTCGAGGGGATTGCAGTCTCACCTAACGGCTCGCCAAAAAACTTCTCCTATCGCCAGTAAAAACCTATTTACCACATTAATAATGTAATTGTATATTACATAACGAGCTACGAAAGTGGTAGATATCACACAAGTGGAAGTTTTCACACGAGGGCGCCACCCCGAGTGTGAGAATCCAGCGGATGCAGGATAGATACTTTCGTCCGAGCTTAGTATCCACTATTTTTCTACGACCATGAAAAAGGCAGCCTACTTAATGTGTTATTGATCACAAAGTAAACAAGTACAAAATATACTTAATCTAATATTTCAAGTTTTTTTATTAAGAAATCAGAATCATGCCCTAAAAATAGTGTAGTTCGCAATTATTATGGATTTAAAGACGATTACATGAAAATTTAAACATGTCAAATCATAAAATTCAAATAATTTGAAATCACTATGCTGTTGCCATCAGCTTGCTCATATTATTTATGTGAATATCAGTAACCATGGCGACTTTGACGTGACAGAACTCCCTGTCAGTCCGATGACAACCGGTAGTTGCTACGGTAACCTATAGAAAAGCAATGCGAAAGTAAAGGACACACGTGTTTTTTACTTTCATATTGGGTACATCGTGAAAGTGAAACGCACTAGTGTGCGAAAATATTATTTTCTATACGGTTAATTCTGGGGTATGAATCACTTTTGTACATGATCGTAGGAAAGATACTATTTCGTAAGAAGTGGAAGAAAAGCTCAAAACCAAAAATTCTCAATTATGTTTTATTATATGTGTAGCAAATATATATATATATATATATATATATATATATATATATATATATATATATATATATATATATATATATATATATATATATATATATATATATATATATATATACAGGGTGGCCCACTTAAGCAGGATTGCTCCATAACTCCCTTACTATTACAAATACGAAAAAATGTCATATATAAAAGTTGTCCACAGTCATAAACTACACGTTTTAAAATTATTTTCAGAAAAGGCGGACTTCCGGTTATACCGGAAACTCATGCCAACTTCGTTATTTTAAATAGAACAACCTATATATTATTACATTTTTTGAATTCCTCGTTGAATTTAAAGGTCAGTTTAATAACCATACTATGGGTCTACGTCGCATTGCTTCTGAGTTATTTGACATTTTGTAGAAAAAATGACGTTTGCAGTGCCTACGAAAACTTTCAATATCTCGAAGACAGATGCCGGTAGAGAATTGTGGCTTTCGTTTTTTACTTCCGAAAAGGGTACATCATTCTCATTCATTGCCAAAAATCTTGCTTTTAGAATTCAATAATTTCTATCGCTCCGAAAAATTTTTTTCAAACATGGATAACTTGATTTTTTTAAATGAAACCACCCATATTTTCTTACATCAGCGGATAGGAAATTAAATTTCCTTTTCATTGATGTAACATTATCGATATTTTGGAGTGATAGTTTTCGAGATATTCACATTTTTATCTAATTTCAGTTTTCATTGTGCATTGCCGCGGTGCTTTGGAAAACGTCTGTCAATTGTTTTAAACAACTGATAAGAAACGTCAGTTTCTCGAGCTTCTGTTGTGCTTTGTTGTCTTGTGTATCAGTTTCAGTGTTTCTACAAGACATTTCCATTAAAATGTTGTTGTCCGACGCAGAGTTGATCGACATGACTTTCATTCTTGGAGAATGCCAAAGAAATGCGTTATTGGCGTCAAGATTTATGCGGTACGGTATCCTGAACGAAGACTTCCCCGAGAAACAGCCTTTCAAAAGTTGTTACAACGTTATACAAACACCGGACGCGTGCAGTATCAAACGAGGGAACGTGTCAACAGGATAACCTGTATTTCTTGTGCATTACTTTTGTATATCTTCTGTAATCGTTAAGTAATTGTCCTTATGTATTTAATGATCGTTCCTTATGTATTTAATGATCGTTCCTTATGTATTTATTGTGTATTTCTTGTCCATTTCTTCTTTATTTCGTGTGTAAGCCTTAAGCAATTATTTTGTATTACTTGTGCAATTCTTATGTATTTATTGTTCAATCGTTATGTATTTCTTGTGCATTTCTTTTGAGTTTTGTGTTCTTAGTTCTTGAGTATTTATTATTTATTTCTTGTGCATTAAAAAAATCAAGTTATCCATGTTTGAAAAAAGTTATTTTCGGAGCGATAGAAATGATTGAATTCTAAAAGTAAGACGTTGCAACAACTTTTGAAAAGCTGTTTCTCGGGGAAGTCTTCGTTCAGGATACCGTACCGCATAAACCCTTGACGCCAATAACGCACTTCTTTGGCATTCTCCAACAATGAAACAGAAGCTCGAGAAACTGACGTTTCTTATCAGTTGTTTAAAACAATTAACAAACGTTTTCCAAAGCACCGCGCAATGCGCAATAAAAACTGAAATTAGATAAAAATGTGAATATCTCGAAAACTATCACTTGAAAATGTCGATAATGTTCCATCAATGGAAAGGAAATTTAATTTCCTATCCGCTGATGTAAGAAAATATGGGTGGTTCCATTTAAAAAAATCAAGTTATCCATGTTTGAAAAAAATTATTTTCGGAGCGATAGAAATTATTGAATTCTAAAAGCTAGATTTTTGGCAATGAATGAGAATGATGCGGTACCCTTTTCGGAAGTAAAAAAACGAAAGTCACATCTCTCTACCGGTATCCATCTTCGAGATATTTAAAGTTTTCGGAAGCACTGCAAACGTCATTTTTTCTACAAAATGTATGGTTATTAAAGTGACCTTTAAATTCAACGAAGAATTAAAAAATGTAATAATAAATAGGTTGTTCTATTTAAAAAAACGAAGTTGGCATGAGTTTCCGGTATAACCGGAAGTCCGCCTTTTCTGAAAATAATTTTAAAACGTGTAGTTTATGACTGTGGGCAACTTTTATGCAAGACATTTTTTCGTATTTGTAATAGTAAGGGAGTTATGGAGCAATCCCGCTTAATTGGACCACCCTGTATATATATATGTTTCGGTCTATTAAATACTTAGACCATCATCGGGGGATGAACAGAATTTAATACACATTTCTGAGTATTTATGTAACTCATTGCTTATATCACCGTTTTTCAATTTATTCTTATATCGTCTGTCTCCCCAAAGACCTTGAACTTGTGAAACATTTTAAATTTTAGACTACTGTTCAGTAGTTCATATTAAATTTTAAAAAGCTTGGCAACGTCGCTAGTCTAGTAACGTGCACGGGTTCCAAGTATATGGTATGGAACAATCGCAACCTATAGTTACCTTACAATCAGGCTAGAACCTGTTGATCGATTACGTGTGTTTATAATAAAACATAAAAGTGTTGTCTTGTACGAGTCATAATCTACTGAGTTTTGCAGTGGTGTCGTTCTCATTGAGGTAAAAAATAATAAAAATATATTTTGTGTAACTTCTATCTATATTCTAACTCCCTTTTACACATTTTGAACTACAATAATGTCAGTAGCAAGTGTAACAACTCGTCGTGCTGTAACCTGTTCTGTTTTTGGGATACCAGCCGAATTGAATGAATCTGTTTTGCCTACTTATGAAGAGGTAATGAGATTTTACGCTTTTACTAGGTTTAATAAAAAAACAAGTAAAAGGAAAGCAACCTTTGCCGAAATGTCACAGGAAGCAACAGTTAAATTGGAACAAATATGGCAGAAAGCCTCTATTCCCGTAGTTTCTCGAGACAGAATTTTACAATTGATGCAGTCTTACCATGCAAAGTTTATGAAACTTATGAAACCATTTAAAGGCAGATAAAATAATGAGTCATATCTAAATAAAATTTAAGGCCTTTAGAGATGAAGCAAAAGTCACATTGTTTGATATTACAGCATGTAAGTATGATTTATCTGAAAATTCTTGTGCCAGTTGTACCTGTTGTAAGTCTCGTAAGGTGCCCCGCGAAGAAATAACATTTTTATTGGATCAGAGAACAAGAATGATGGTTATAGGTAAAGCTGATAAGATGCTAAAAAAACAACGCAAACAAAGCAAAGAGAGAAACGAAAAAAGATAGAGAAGAGCGAGTGGAAATTTTCAAAATGGGTCTATGTCTTCTGTAATATCAAACTACTAGTTCTACAAACTCACAACTAGAGATAGATTGTGACCCTTCGACGTCTACTTCTGCAGATGAAACTAACGTAAAATCTTCACAAATGAGATTAAACCTAACCTTATTTGCCAGCAGATGGAGGACGTGGTGCATTCGACAGAACTGCTGCTGCACTTACATCTGCAATGTCGAAAGATGTTGGAGTAATATCAACAAAAGGTATCACCAAAGTAATTGACCGGAGTAAGGTTAGAAGAGAACGGCAGAAAAATCGCTTACATTTCTTGTATGTGGACTATATTTTTGATGGATGTAAAGATAAAACATTGTTGCAATTGAAAAAAAATGCCAAATATTACCGCCAATCCATAGTTGAAGAACACATAATGTAAATCCAAGGACCCGAGGGTCAATATTTAGAACATGTCATACCTAGTTCGGGTTCTGCTAAAGACATTAAGTGCAGTATCGTTACTTTTTTTAACGATAACGAAATTGACATGCGATGGAACTATGGTGAACGGAGTTGTAATAAGTATACTGGAGGAGTATTGTGGCCGACCACTTCAGTGGTTAGTCTGTATTCTGCTCGAAAATGAGCTTGCCCTTCGCCACCTTTTTCAACATTTAGAAGGCCAAACCATTGGACTTCGAGGATTTTCAGGTCCGCTTGGGCGGATGTTAGAATAGTGTGAAAAACTAAGCATAGTTAGTTTTGAAAAAATTGATGGAAGTTTACCTGTTCTTCCTCAAGCCGTTTCTAAAGATCACAGTACAGATCAAAAATATCTGTACGAGATATGGCACGCTGTTGTTAATGGTGATTGCTCACAAAGTTTAGCCAGACGAAACCCAGGTAAAGGGTCAATTCGAGTTGGTTGACGATGGCGAAGCGCATGTTGCGTTTATGTATTAGTACAGAAAATCTTCAACTGAGTTGAACACCATCGTTAAATTTGTAATAAAAGTGTACACACCAATGTGGTTTCATATCATGTGCAACCCTTCAGGTTACAAGGGTGCAGAACATCTGTGGCGTACTATTAATTTATCCCGATATCTAAGCAGGGAATTAAAAGCCGTGATGGATTCGGTTACACAAAGGAATGGGTTTTTCGGACACCCGGAAAATATACTACTTACAATGTATTTACAATTCCATCTTTCAACTTTGAAGCTGTTGATTATATTAATTTGATATACTGGCAAGAGGTCCAGATTACCGAACCTCCAACTACAAAAGGTACCTCAGGTGATATATTGAGAACGTTATTACTTAACAAATCAGCATCCGAAATTTTGAAAAAGTATCCTTGCCACACCCGGGCCGTAGAGCAGTGCGTTAAGTTGGTGACTGAAGCATCTGCTTTCCGTTTGTGGGTTTATAAGGATGGATTTATAAGGGCAGAAACATATTCAAGGCTAACAAAGCCATCATTTAATATTGAGCGGACTTCGTCGTGGATAAATGAATTGAAAATTAGATATTGTACAGAATGTTTTTATTCGTATTTTTCGTATTTGTTTTTAAATTTTTCCGTCAACCATTTTTGTATTACTATGCATGATAGTGCTTTTTCTAGTTGTCCCACGACATTTTGCATACTTATAATATTTTTACTTAAATACCTACTGTTCACTGCGAAGAATGTTTTTATTCATATTTTTCTTATTTGTTTTAAAACTTTTATTCCATCAGTGGAATAGTTAAACCATTTTTTATTACAATGTATGTGTTTTTTCCCAAATTTTATGTAATTATATTTTTCACACCTACTGCTTATTTCAAAATTTGTTTGAAATTGTTAACCTTGCTACTTAAGAGGGGTCTCTGTGGGGGGGGGGGGGATATAATAATAACCCACTATAGAATATTATAGAATGTTAAGATATCATGGGTGGGAACTACTGTGTCCAGATTGGTGCCAACATATTTGCAAAAAAAAGGGTGTTTCATTTACATTTTATCAAGTTTTACAACCGCGGTAGAGGCATTTTAGATGTTCTTATTTTCGCAATTTCACAAGGGTGATGGAGGTAGAAGATATTGTTAAAAAATTAATATCTGATACAATTTATATATATATATATATATATATATATATATATATATATATATATATATATATATATACATGTTTCGGTCTATTAAATACTTAGACCATCATCAGGGGGATGAACAGAATTTAACACACAGTCAACTTGACGTTAAAATGTGCATTTTAATGCAGTAATTAGCCGCCCAATGTATGCCGTTTCTGCCGTTAAAGTTAAATATTGTGCCCCTATAGGAAACAAGTTATTGAAAAACTTACATCGATACCGTTAACGTCACAACCACGAATTCCTGAATAAATCATTTTTTTTCTTATGCAGCAATCAGGCGACCAATATGTGCTGTATGTACCGTTAAAATAAAATGTGCGCCCCTACAAGAAACGGATAACTTCACACAGCCGTTATCTTCAGCATAAATTAATTATTTCCTACGCTGTACGTAAGTACCAATTACACGTGTTAGAATAAAATTTTGAGCTTGGGTAAGAAATAAGTTATTTCAAAGATTACTGCTGGAACATCTACGCATTTAATTTTAATTTTTTGTTAAGCTTTAATGGATTTATTTAAATATGTGGTTTATCTGTTTATTTGATTAAAGTGTATTTGGCTTATTTTTACAGTATTATTGCTAAAAGTTCATTGCTTCCATTATAGATATGTTTATATTTAATTACATTTAATCCATTCTCTTACATTATGGATATACTATTTTTTCTAATCTTAGCTTAATTGGATTCTGCACTATTTTTACTAATCTTAAGCATAAGTGAACTCCAACTCTTGTGTTCTCTTTTAAGTATGTTTATTTATTACTCACTTGTAAATGTCAATTTATCAAGTCAGCTTATTTCCGTTGAAAGTCAATATTAACAAGCTAGTTAAACATTTACAGGTTAGAGACGAAAGTTGTTGATTTTTTACACCGTACCTTGTTCACATATTATTAGCAAAATAATAAAATATGCGACGTTGCCAGAGTAATGATTTCAAAGATAACGAGACATTTTTGTAAGTTGACTTTAATTAATCTATTTGCATTTTGAGTAACAAATAATTTATATAACAATACACGCAACGTAACGGGTTTTACTGGCTCCAGAAGGTCACTGGCTCACTTTCGGCTCGCTAGTTATATCCTTCTGTCCACCAGTAAACCCCCTTTACCTTGTTAGTAATGTTATATACTATTCTCGTTATAAATTACTTATGAATATTCTAATATATGAATTGTTATTTAATTTTAAAGTAACCTACCTACGTTTTAAATTCACAAGGTTGCTTATCCATACAATGTAGTAATTACGCGCTGGTTTACCCAAAACGGCCCATAATTAGTATTTTATTAACGCGCAAGGAAGGACTAATTTTCTATTTTAGGTCACGACTGTTATAATAACGACGCAAAACAGCGCATAATGGATGCCTAATTATCGTGCTGAAGTTTACGGCTGTGAAGTCAGCCGTGTCAATGTAATTTTACAATAACTTATTTCCTATAGAGGGAGGAAATTTTACTTTGAAGGCGCAAAATAGCACCTAATTTTCATCTAAATACTGCATAAGAAAAAAATGATTTATCCAAAAGTTCGCGACTCCGCGAAGTTATTTGTGCTTATATAATCTTTGCTACAAGTAATTTCCCTATTGGGACGCAAAATTTAATTTGAAGGGCGCAAAATGGTACATAATCAGCGCCTAATTATATTTTCATTCAAAAATAATCCGGCTACCTTCATTACCTTTGGTTTTATTAGAAGTTCAAATTTGATATACAAATAAAGAAATTTGTCTGTGCATGCGTCAAAAAATTCAGTCCGTTATATAAAAATGTTAAGAAAGCAAACTTGGTATTTATCACTGTTAGTCTCCATTTTTAGAGCGTGTTTTGAAATTTTTATTTCAAAACAGTTTAATAGTGTTTAATCTATTAAAGATCTAGCTATCTATGGTTGCTAAAATAAATTCATATTTCATTGAAATACATGTACCTGACTGTCATATCTGGCTTATTTTTTGCGTTTTCGTATTTTATAAATTTCATTAAACTTCATCATTTTGTTCAGAATGTGATTCTGACAAGAACGGTAATTGTTATCGAAACATTCAAACATTGTAAAATATAAATACACAATTTTCAAACTTAAACAATTTTTTTGATCACGAACGAAAACCGTGAAAGTTTACTTTTTCATATTCACATAAGATAATTGTCAAATTTTCGATTTGTAGTAAACTTATTGCGTTACTACACAGAGCATATATTTAAATGTTTATTACAATCATGAACTTTGTACTTTTCAGCTTTATATCTTATTTGATCATTACAGTTCGTTCTGCAAAAACAAAAACTTAAAATGAAATGCAGGCAACACAGTAGTTACACATCACTAGGCAAGAAACGACAGTTTTGATGTTTTTTTGCTGAAGTGCATTGAAATATGCTTGAAAATTTGTTTGTGGCGCCATCATATTTTAGGTTACGTTGGTAACACTGATCATTAAAGAGCCAAACGGCTTTAATATGTGCAATAGTTTTCAGAAATTCCAATATTTGAAAAATCAGTGGTACCAAACTAAAAATCTTGATTTGCCGGCTTAGACCTGAAACGATGTGCATCTAGGCTATTTTTAGGGTTGCGAGTTAGCATTGGCGAATAGAAGCACAAATAAAATAACCGTCAGTATCTTACGGTTTTGTTTCCTTTTTAAATGGCAATTTAAATTGTGAATATTAGTTTAAATTGTATCAAATATTAAGTACAAAAATCTTTTTTGGAGCGCCAAGAGTGGGCAAAAGTTGTGTTATGTAAAACTATATTACCCAATTTTTTTTTTATTTTTTGACAATATCTTCTGCCTCCATCACCCTTGTGAAATTGCGAAAATAAGAACATCTAAAATGCCTCCACCGTGCTTGTTTTTTTTTGCAAATATGTTGGCACCAATCTGGAATTCTACTGGTCCAATATAGCACAGTAATTCCCACCCATGATATGTTAACATTCTATAATATTCTATAGTGGGTTATTATTATATTCCCCTCCCCCCCACAGAGATCCCTCTTAAGTAGCAAGGTTAACAATTTTAAACAAATTTTGAAAGAAGCAGTAGGTGTGAAAAATATAATTACATAAAATTTGGGAAAAAAACACATACATTGCAGTAAAAAATGGTTTAACTATTCCAACGATGGAATAAAAGTTTTAAAACAAATAAGAAAAATATGAATAAAAACATTCTTCTCAGTGAACTAGGTATTTAAGTAAAAATATTATAAGTATGCAAAATGTCGTGAGACAACTAGAAAAAAGCACTATCATGCATAGTAATACAAAAATGGTTGACGGAAAAATTTAAAAACAAATACGAAAAATACGAATAAAAACATTGTATACAATATCTAATTTTCAATTCATTTATCCACGACGAAGTCCGCTCAATATTAAAGGATGACTTTATTAGCCTTAAATATATTCCTGCCCTTATAAATACATCCTTATAAACCCACAAACGGAAAGTATATGCTTCAGTCACAAACATAACGCATTGCTCGACGGCCTGGGTGTGGCAAGGGCACTTTTTGAAAATTTCGGATGCCGAATTGTTAAGTAATAACGTTCTCAATATATCATCTGAGGTACTTTTTGTAATTGGAGGTTTGGTAATCTGGACCTCCCGCCAGTATATCAAATTAATATAATCAGCAGCTTCAAAGTTGAAAGATGGAATTGTAAATACATTGTAAGTAGTATATTTTCTGGGTGTCCGAAAAACCCATTCCTTTGTGTAACCGGATACATCACGGCTTTTAATTTCCTGCTTAGATATCGGGACCTAAATTAAGTACGCACAATGTTCTGCACCCTTGTAACCTGAAGGTGCACATGATAGAAACACATTGTGTGAGCATATTACAAATTTAACGATGGTGTTCAATCAGTTGAGATTTCTGTACAATACATAAACGCAACATGCGTTCGCCATCGTCAACCAACTGATTACCCTTTACCTGTTTCGTCTGTAAACTTTGTAGCAATCAGCATTAACAAAGCGTGCCATATCTCGAACAAATATTTTAGATCTGTACTGTGATCTTTGAAACGGCTTAGGAGACAGGTAAACTTCCTCAATTTTTTAAAACTAACTATGCTTGTTTTCAACTATTCTAACATCCGCCCAAGCGGACTGAAAATTGAGTCAAAGGTTTGGCCTCTAAATGTTGAAAAGGTGGCAGTCAAGCTCATTTTCGAGCAGAATACAGACTAACCACTGAAGTGGTCGGCCAATTTTTCTCCAGTAACCTGATTCACACTCCGTTCAATTAGTTCCATCGCATGTCAATTCCGTTATCGTTAATAAGCAACGATACTGCACTTAATGTCTTTAGCAGAACCGAATAGCACATGCTAAATATTGACTCGGTCCTGATTCATCATGTGTTCTTCAACTATGGATTGGCGGTAATATTTGGCATTTATTTCATTTGCTAAGTTTTATCTTTACGTCCATCAGTATAGTCACTCAGAAACTGTAAGCGATTTTTCTGCCGTGTCTCTAACCTTATCCGGTCAATTACTTTGGTGATACCTTTGTTGATATTACTCCAACATCTTTCAACACTGCAGATATAAGTGCAGCAGCATTTCTGTCGAATGCACCAGTCTCTCATGTGCTGGCAAATAAGGTTAGGTTTAATCTCATTTGTGAAGATTTTACTTTAGTTTCATCTGCAGAAGTAGACGTCGAAGGATCACAATCTATCTCTAGTCTTTAATAAAATACATTTTAAATTTTCTTTGTTGTTTTAAAATAGATAGTACATGTGCTATATCATTGTAAAGAGGATAAAACACGATCAATTATTTCAAACGTTGTCGTTCCATAAGAAAATTTAATTTAGTTGAAACTAAAATAGAAAGTGCAAATAAATCCAAATTGATATTTAAATTCTGCATAAAATATCTTAAGAATGCAAATAAAATTTATACGTCTAATATAACAAAGATGTTACAGAATAAATTTGACATTTATTTTCTTGATAAGTCTTAAAATACATGAAAATTTGAATTGAAGAGTCCTATAATTTCACTAATCTGATAATTCACCTAATTTAACCAAATCTGTATTTTTTATAACAGATCCATGCTAAATGTTTGACCTTTTAATATATATATATATATATATATATATATATATATATATATATATATATATATGGTCAGTGACATCACTTAAATTTTAAAATAACGTCATATATGATGAAAGATTGTCAGGTCTTTATAATTGAATACTATTTTAATTAAATTTGATATATAACATTTCCAATAATAAACGTTTCTCATAATTTTGCTCAATACATAGAGTTTCGGTTTTATCATAATCAAAGCTGTATCCACAATCAATTGTATTTCTGGCGAAAGCAGTACTTTTTGGTTTCACTCTTATATTTGATTTATGTTGAATTAAACGATTCTTTAAAGGTGGCATGGAAGTACCAATATAAATTTTATGATAATTGTTACATAGCATTTTGTAAATGGTATTTGTTATTTGTTCTTTAAGCACTGAAGATTTTAATTTAGAAAATAAGAAAGATTTAATTTGTGATTCAAATGCAGGTTTTATATTAAATTTAGTTAAATTCTTAAATAAAATTTTTTATTTTAGTAAGTATTTGAAATTTTCTTAGGTACGTCGTGTTTTGACGTAAATTTATGTAACTTTGAAATTAGTTATAATTCAGAAAAAATGTAATGACTTCACTTATTCTACAAATAAATAGGATTTTGGTTGAGATTATGTGAAACTTAATTTACACACAGATCAATTTTTGAAAATCTGGCAATGTTATTTAATTATTGTGTAAGAACATAATTTAGGTTACCATAACGGTTAAAAGTGTTTCAGTTAATACAAATCATGGACTAAACTCATTATTAACTGGTACCTCTCTTGGTGTACTAAAATGTTTAAACTAGTTAAAGAATACTTAACATACACGTTAGATGTATGTACAATGCAATATGAAGAAGGAAAAATGGCAAATACTTGACCTCAGTAAACTATTTAACATAAAAGGGCAATCCGGTATATAATATTATGATTATGATCTTAATTATTTTTGTTCCAAAAGCGTACATAGTTAACAGATATAGGTTATGCACTGACTAATTAATTGAGTTAAAATTGTAAGGGTTGAATATGTGAGTTACAAAAATTTTTTTTTTCGGCATGACGTCCCAATGCAACGTAGATTGTGACGTGTCAGGCAGCTTTGTATGTGTGTAATAAGTGCGTGCGTGCGTGGTGTGTGTGTGTGTGCGTGCGTGGTGTGTGTGTGGTGTTGTTGTGTGGTGGTGTGGTGGTGGTGGTGTGGTGGTGGTGTGCGTGGTGTGGTGTGTGTTGTGCGTGTGTGCGTGTGTGCGTGTGTGCGTTGTGTCGTGCGTTGTGTGTGTGTGTGTGTGTGTGTGTTAAATTTTGGGATGCGACCGAGAGGGGTTCGTTTGTGACAGTTTTTGTATTTTATCAAATATTTCTAATACAGTGCATATTTCAGAGATATCAAAATACCTAGATGTACATCTTAAATATATCGTTGAATTATGTTTTTTGACACGAAGCGTAGTTTGTCGGCAAAAATTCCTAAGGTGACTTTTAAGTGTTTATTCAATTTTTTTCAATATTTGTTTAACGATTAATTTTATAAGAAATATGCAGACAGATTTTTTAACTTCTCTTTATCAAGCATTTTACTAGGAAGCCAATATCCATTAAGATATTAATTAAGACTGAAAATGGTTAAACTGTATTATCGCTATTTTTGTAGAAGCGGTGGGTTTGAAATTTTTTTCCGGTTAGCGTCTATTAACCTCTATTTGACATAACGTTTATAAGGTTCATCTGACATAGCTTATTGTATTTGTTTTTACACTGTTGCCCATTTTCGTTAAAAGGTTTGTGTTTCATAGGCTACTGACGCAGTGCGGTTAAACTGGTCCTTCAATCTTTCAAAGCTTGCTGTAGTAGGCTGTCGCTTCTCAGGAGACCGTTCATGACAAATTCAGGCTGATAATAATGCGTTTTATTGCATTCTCCCCATATCCAGATGACTATACAACATTTCATCTCGAGTAAAATTCATCTTTGCTACTTAAGAATTTATCATACTACTGAATTATTAAACAAAATGATAAACTGTCAGTTTTGGACAAATCAATCATGACCAGCTCAAAATAAAATTATCAAACATTTAGATAATTAATACTTTGCACAGAAAAATGAGGATATCTCTAAAACTATTAACTTTAGGTATAGGGAATGCTTAATAAAAATAAAAGTATGGTACTAATACTTTATAATTATAAAATAAAATACAGGGCGATCGATTTAAAATTACTAAGAAAATAATTTACTTGTGTTTTGACTTACCGTGTGTTCGACTTGATGAATATTAACAAAATTAATAAATTCTTATACTTTTTAACAATTATTCAAAAACTGTGGCTGCGATAGATCATTATTCTTGTATTTCTTTTTAATTATACAGGGCTCTGATTTATGGAAAATTGGTTATAATTTTTGAAATACTCTGTATAATACATTACAACTTTATATTGTTGTAATCGGGAAGTGGAGCGGATTTCAAATTTAAAGTAAAATATGAGGTGTTTCATTTAAAAAATCACTCTGTAGAATTGTAGCTAATTTTAAAATGTAAAGCTTACAGTTTCCTACAATTTTTGTAAAGAACTTTTTTTGTTATATTTTATTATAACGAATGTACTGAGCTGTATCACACTAATCAATCACCCTGTATACAAGATATTCATTAGTTCGTCCTAGTTTACAGCTGATCTTGATATCTTAGCTATTAAAACTCGTTCAATGTTTTTTAATTTTGTGTGGTACTTTGTTAATGGTAACTAATCTTACACTAAATGATATGGTAATATTCTTATTGCCGTATTTTCATAAAACATTTAATAATAATGTTGTTTAATATTACTTTAAAATATGATATACGAGTAGGTAACATAAATTTAGCAAATCGAAGTACCTAAGTGTTGTTAAAAACATATGGAAAATATTTTAAATCTCAAAGCAATTGCTTAGTACAATATAAACTTTGATTACAAATACCCAAACATTTATGACTCTTTTATTTCACGAAAGTATGGTAAAAAAAAGAAAAGAATTAGTTGATACTAATCGAATAATAACTTAGGATTTCCAAATAAGTTTTCGACTCATGAATCAAGAATGTATAGTTCATTCTGGTTTATAGTTGATTTAGCGTTGTAAACATATGATCTACACTGTTTATCAGAGAACTAATGAGTTACTAAAAACAAACTGGTTGACCAATTCATCTTACATTAAAGAAGCATTAAATAATCGAAGAAAGTAATAGTGGTTTTACAAGGTTTAGTTCTACTTATACAGCATGTGCACTAAATACTGTGCATAAAATTAAAGATGTGAATATTTCAGGCGTATAATAAGTAAATTGCCTATTATAAATAATATCTAAAGCTTTATCTTGGAATAATAAACTTACTTTAAGGAAAACTAACTCTTGCCATAATTTAATAAGACTATAGCTTAATAATGTAGAAATGGGTCTATCAGCATACCGTTCTATAAAAAATAAAAAGACCTGTTCTAGCAGCAATTTTAAAAGTTCTATATTTCCGGGTAAACAAAAAAGAAGTTCCGCATTTCTAGTACAAAAAAAAACCGAAAATAAAAAAGTGTGGTGTAGCTTAACGTTACAACACAACGTCGGCAGTCCTAAGCTACAAGAAACAGACGTAAAATAATGATTTATGACGATAAAGTTTTTGTTCCGCAATAATAAGGCGTTTGTCATCAATTAACGATTTTATTGAAATCAAAATTTGAAGGTAAACAAGAGTTCCTACCCGGACCACATTGTATTCTAATAATTTCAACCGATAAGTTATATTCTCAAATAATGGTCAAAAATGATTCACATTTACTACTAGCTTATATATATATATAACGGCAAAATTATTCGCTTCGTTACCCGTAACCGGCCTTTGATTTTGACGTGTCTTGTATGATACACTTCCAGTGCTTCGAAAAACTTGCAATAATTTTCTAATGAACGCCTATACGTATCAGGATACATTTGTGCGTAAACCCTAGATGCTAGCAAACAATTATTGCATTTCCCAATTACTATCATGTCCATTTCAATTCAGATACAAGATAATGTCCACCTAATAAAACTTATTCTCAAAGTTGATTAGCTACAATGATTTAAGTTTAACACGAACTATGACTTTTCAATAAATTCGTTTATTTTATGTGACAGTAAGACTGTCAAAGTCTGCTCTTCAAGTTACAAATTGCATGAAATTATTATTGGAATAGAAAATCCTAAATTACAAAAAATTTGTAAGAGATAGGTATAGGGAACCCTAATACAGTTTTGTAGGGAATTAAAATTAGAATAAAAATATGGTTATAAATACGGAGTGTTCTATTTAAAATAAGGAAGTTAATTGGCTTCCTCGAGTACGTAAAATAGAAAGTTCTTTTGAACTTTGATCTACATTCTCACAAATAATGAAATATCTCGACAACAGGTGGAGTTAGGTATAGAGACTATAGCAGTAAGCGACCTTTATTTAGTCCACAGAATCGAAATATGCAATTATATATAGGGTGTTCCATTTAAATTTTCATAACTTTGATGCGTAAAATTTTTATGGACTACCCTGTATATTCGAAAATAATTTTAAAACGTGCTCCTAATGAACCTATACGATAATTAAAAAAAAGATTTTAAAAATATTTTACCATTTTTCGTATACATACCGACGGAGCTTAGATGCCTCACCCTGTATATGCACGTATATACACAGGGTGTCCCAAAAGATGGAATATTCTGTATATCTTGGTAAATATTTATTTTATCAAAAAATGTCTGAAATAAAAGTTGTCTAGTATTTAGTTATTCATTACAGGAAGATATTTAGTTAACGGTTTCTTAAAAAACAAAGAAGCAGCGAATATTACTACAAATTTTTTAAATGACAACGTACCCCTAGATTGTACTCACTTAATAGAGATGTTTTTTTCTCTTTTCAATGGTAAAAAGTGATGGTAGTGTGATGTTAAGTTTATTACGCAATCTACAATGTTAACGTAATAACTGAACTAATCTGGAATGACTCTCATAAGTTTAAGTTAATATTAATCTGGACACAACAAAATGAGAAGGAAACTACAATCAATGTTCACAGCCTAGCAGTGATACATTCTTCGTTGAAATTCATCATCGCACTTGAGACAGCTTCAGGTGTGATGGTTCTCATCTCCGTACGAATGCGATTTTTTAAGCGTTCAATGTGTTCCGGCCTATTTACGTAAATCTTACTTTTAGGGCCGCCCTAGATAGAAATCCAGCGCTCTTAAATCTGGTGGCCGAGCTGCTCTTTCTATTGGGCCTCTTCTGCCTATCCAACGATTTGAAAAAGTGTCATTAAGGTACTGGCAGACATTAATCCCAAAATGTGGAGGGGTCCCGTCTTTTGGAACCATATTGCTTCGTGGGGTATATACGGATCTTCTTCATTTGAGTATAAAACGGCTAATGCGGGAACTACCTCAAATCGTAGAAAATTTAGATAAACCTCAACCGTTAAATCACCCTAAAAAAGTAAGGTCCGAAAATCTGGTTTCCTATCATTCCTGCACACACAATAACTTTTTGCTAGTACTGGGTGTGTCCTTTTAGATACCAGTTAGGATTTGTTGAAAACTAGTACCGTGACTTTTGCTTATTAACTCTGTCGTTTAAGAAAAACGTTGTCTCGTCAGTAACCATAATATTTTTGCGAAAATTTACATTACTTTGGCGTTGGTGGGTTATTTTTTCACATAATTCCAATCTGCGATGCAAGTCGTCTACAAATAAGTCCTGAATTTCACACGCTTTGTATGAGTGACACTTTTCCTTTTTTGTTTTGACGCTGTGTACAGTGTGCTTGCTTGTATTACAATCTCGCACAATTTGTCTAACGGAAACATCACATTCTTCACTAATTAAAATTGTAGCTCTGCCCGTTTTTGGTAAATCTTTAACAGATCCCATATCTTAAAATTTGTGCCAAATTTTACTTACATTTGATTGCGTAATGTGAAATTCGGGGTACAAATTGTTAAACAAGTTGCAAACTTCTGTCTCGCCCTCCTTCTTTCTCCATATATCAGCATCATTAAAATTTCAGTAAATTGCCTTTCGGATAAATGAGCCGTTTCTGTTTACTTCAAAATAGATGTTAACTAATGTAAATAAGTAACCTTATTCAAGTGCACGTACAACCTTGATAATTCTAAGGCGCAATCAATTGTTTCGACAATTAGGAGCAATCATAGGTGTCTAGATTAATAAATATTAAAATAAACTTAGCATTAGTCTAACATTATTTTTTCGCTTTTTTTTTTATTAAGGTTTTATATCATTGAAAAGAGACAAACGTCTCTACATTGTCATTAAAAAAAGGTAGTGATATTCGCTGTTCCTTTGTTTTTTAAGAAAGGCACTCGTTTGAAAAAAAAAAGTATATATTATTCGGCGCAAAATGGCGTTATGTGCTTTGGTTGCTTTGACTGTCTCACTACATTCGGCACTACAAGCCTTAGCACATAAAGCCTAATTTTTTTCTAATAATATAATCTACTATTAGTTAACAAGTTTGAAAAATATCCTAAATGTGCATTTTTTTTTGCAACATATTTAACATATTAAGAGCTCGAAAATTTAATTCATTTAAACAGAAAAAAAAAAAACTATTAATTTTGTTCAATACATAAATAAAAAGTTTACCTCGAGTAGGATTTGAACCTACGACCTGTACTTTGCTAGAGTACCGCGCTAACCAACTGCGCAATCAAGGTTAAGCCCCAATCGATGTAAATTTTGTCTTTATCATACAAACAAATTATAATATTAATTATATATTATTTGTTATAATGTTCAAAAAAATTATAATATAAAATTGCATTATTAATTTTGTTAACATACATAATAAAAAGTTTACACTCGAGTAGGATTTGAACCTACGACTTGACTTGCGCATTAGTAGCGCTAACCAACTGCGCCATCAAGGTTCAAAGCCCAATGATGTAAATTTTTATTATGTATTTAAAAAATTAATAATAATTTTTAATTACATATTTACCTTTGAACTTATTCGTTCATAACAAAAACTTATAATAAGAAAAAAATAATCTAAAAAATTTGAGAAAGTGACATTTATTTCTTATTAATGCGTACTGAAATCACATACAATAAGTTTGCAACAATTAAAGAGAAGTTCTGTCAGGTACTACTAATTTCACATGACATTAATCAAACTATATTGTAGTCAATAATATAGATGTAGTGTAACGTCATTTGACAACCGTTATTAATATTTTCTGTTATAAAATTGCAACGCCACCTCTTGTTCAAGAATAGACATAAACGTAATGTTAAATGTCATTATACATCACTGTATAAATTTGTTTTAATTCTTTCAGTTCGTTTATAGAGTGGTTTATACCCGAGTGCCCAGTTTTTACAAATGACATACCTTCTTAATAACACGACATAATCATTTTGACTGGTGTCTATGTTTTAAACGACAAATGAGTATTCTGATACCTATGCAAGGGTATGACAATATGAAGGTAAAACTTTTTATTAGCTCGTACTTAATATAATAAGGTATGCTGATCCTTGAATTTTACTTTTAAAAATTCTGCACATTCACAAAGAAATGTTAAGTAAGCAAAAGAGTGCGAAAAAAGTGTTCACTCAGAACTAAAGTGCCTTAGGCTGTTTTTGCCCTTAGATGGCGTATCTCGTAATAAATCAACAAATTTTACACGAAAAACCACTAATACACTTTTTAATTGTTAATATTGATGAAAAGAGACTTCGTAACTGTCCAAATAAATCACTTCAGGGCATAAGCGAGGTCCAATATACTAATATTCACAAGTGGAAGAAGAAAGTTCAACCCCGATAAATATGTTACGAACCGGAAAAAGCGCTCACAGTAGTGAGTAATAATATAAATGAAATAAAAACATTGGCAGTCCTTTTCTGATCGATGCTAAAGCTAGTTTTAACGATTCAATCAAATATTAACAATCGTAAGGTATTGGCCCTTTAGAGAAGTAACCGACAACCAAGTCACAGTTTTAGAAACCAGTCACAGCTTGTGAGGTAGACTTCACAAATAAACTACAGTATACGCGTTAGACCAGATGAAATTTCTATAAACTGTCGTAAACAACTAAAACGTAATATTGCAATACCACTTGCAGATACAGTTAATCTGTGTTACAGATTACCCTAATGCTCTTAAAATTGCGATATAATACCTTTTATAAAAAAGCAATCAATTTTCGTTTGAAACAATAACCATAATGTTATAGGTGCTTAAAATATTTTAATTTGCCAAAAAACCAGTTGAACCTTAAAAAAAACATCGAGACTAAAGGTGAGTAAGTTGCAAGATATATGAAAGTTTAGATAATTCTAGACCTTCACTGTGAGTAATAATGGTGAAAGTTTACATTTTCAGTCCTTTATAGGGAGGAAACTTATCTTTCTATTAGACAATTAGAAAACTTAAGCAAACGTAAAGCACAATTATTAACGTCACTCACTTTTTTAAAACGATGCCGAGACCAAACAATTATCCCAAAGTTTCTCTATATAATAATAATAACAAACAAAAGCTAATAATATGTATAGAAGAACTGTAAGTGCTCTTCTGCGTAACCAAATACATATTACTAGGAACTCATTGGATAAAACCGATCGAAATCTTTTATGTTTACATTTACAAATTTCATCTGTATTGGACAAAGAAGATTGGAATAAAACTGATTCTATAACATTTAAGTCTATGGACATACATTTTGACATCTCATGTCAACATCAAAAGGAGAAATAATAATAGACCATCTTATAAGAAAATACAGTAATAAACCTTTCAAATAGTGTTGTTTCAGATTATGCTGTAGGTAGAAGACCGCAAAAATTTTATTATTATAATAAACATTTGTCAAATGGCCATTGTTACCGCGATAGAAAAGATAATTAGTGGATTTTTAATATCTTGATAATACGTCGTAATTTGCTAATATTTCGGAATAATTTATTTTATGTAATTTGTAAGAAATGTGTGAATGTATGTAACGGATATTTGGCTAAGGGTTGAAAAACACATGTTGGAGTTTAACTAGCAGGTGTACGCGTAAAAATTGCTTTGCTGAGGGCGTAATGAATCATTGGAAATTCTTATGCGCGCATTTTGATGTAAAAATGTCACTACTTTAATAATTAATTACATCGGTACACACTGCAATCAAAGACGTCTTTGTTTGGTACGTTGAAACTTGAGACCCAAATGTAGTGCTTGTTATGGACGAATGCAAATTTTTAAAATTAAGATATCGTTCAATAATTAATATGAAACTGTTCCAACATAATAATTTTTTGTTTTTTTATTACTTTTGAAAAAACGGGGGTGGTTCTGCGGGAGTAGATATAGTTAGTTTGAAATCAGAGGGGAAGACAGTTGTTGAGATTTTGATTAAGCCGGATTTTTTATTATTTTAATCTATAATTAATCGCCGCGGCGCCGAGTTTTAAACCGCGTATCTTAACTCGTCGTGTTGGTGGTAAAATGTTTAACTGAAGGGAATATATTCAAGTGTAAGTAGGTATTTTTATATAAATGAAAGTTCGCAGCAAATAACTTTAAAAGCCTATATAACGTATTAGAAATCAAACATTGCCTTGCAAAAATACCTCATTCGCACGCGGGCTGATCAAGCTGAAATCTGCTAAAATAAAAGGGCTCCCTCACTCTTGTATTTGGGTGAATTAGCATTGTGGTTTGTTGCTTATATTTATGTTTATGTAGAAGTGGACCTGGACGAGCGGGTACATGGATACATCTTGGTTATAATTGTAAATAAGTAATTGCGGAGTGTGTACGTACGCCAAGGTCCATATGACTATTAAACACCTAAAATTTTATTTTTATTATTTCTATTGTTGTATAGATGAATAGGTTAGCTGAGAAAGGTGCGTTGTATTTTTGTAACGCAGTCAAACTTGTATATCGGTCACGATAATATGTTTATTTACAACTTACCTTTGTTTGTGTCAGTTCGTTCACGTAGAATTGTTTTCCTGCAACTGATTTCTCCTTATATGTAATTTATTGTAATTTTACGTCTGTACTTTCTGCTTTATTAGTTACTAAACAATTGTGTATGTGTAAATTTCTCACCTATTTTTTTGTTTGTCCTTACTATCACCTGTGCAATTTTACTGCTGCTATATTTTATATGTACCGAAATTTGCCTTATTGTTTTATTTGATTATTTACTTAAAGACCGGCATGATTGGTTTTAGATGGCCACATGTTTAGTATTACGATTTTTGTTCTGAATTTATTTATGACACAATTGTGACTACATGGTTTTTTGATTGTGTTTATGTGTAGCTAAACTGCTCGTTATTTATTTTTCTCTTAATATTATAATTTTATACGCACTTACGAATTTAATGGTATTTTGTTATATATTTAACCCTTTCCTTGTTGTTTCTTTAGTATTATTTGATTTATTAATGTACTTGTGAAATTACTTAATCAAATATCCCACTTGTAAATAAATTCTATTGTTTTAATTATTGACAGGAAATTCAGTGTAAGAATTAATTTGAGTAATAGTAATAGTAATATTATTGTCAGTCAAGACAAGATATACCACTTAGCGATTGTGTTGTTCTTAAATTTGAATTCAATTTGAGTTCAAATTACACTTTTCAAGATAGGCTACCTGGGGGGCCTACAATGCTATTAAAGCGCTTTCTGAAAGAGGAAATTTTGCGATAACGCCAATAGTAATACCGTTTGTAGGTATAATTTCCAATATCGAAAACTCCATTAAATTATTACCTTTTGATGCTGCTAATGAAGTTAGATATAAAATAGAACAATTGTTGGAACTAGAGACTTATCGTGAAATACCAAAAGATCCTACAAAAAATTTTCTTTTGAAAACTAAAGAACCTATTAAATTATCATCTACTCCTGAAGAAACTTTGATGCTATTTCACCACAGCTATATGGTTTATCAAAAATCTATAAACCTAATCTTCGCTTAAGGCATATTGTTAGTGCAATTGGTTCTCCTACATGTAACCTTGCAAAACATCTTACATTTTTGTTACAACCTCATATAGGTAAAACACCTCATTACATTAAAAATTCTGCCGACTTTGTTGAAAAAATGCATAGATTCAAAATTGAAGAGGGTGATAAAATGATCAGTTTTGATGTTGTTTCACTTTTTATGAGTCTAAAGGAGACTATTGAATACATTGATCATTTTTTTCCAAAGGATATAACAATTCTTTTTCGGCACTATCTTACTACAACTTATTTTCAGTGGATTAGTAAATTTTATGAACAGATTGAAGGTGTAGCAATGGGTAGTCCCCTTAGTATTGTTATAACTAATTTTTACATGGAAAAATTTGAAACATTAGCCTTACAAAATACACCTAAAAATCTTCAGTTTAGTATAGATATGTAGATGACACATTTGTTATTTGGAGACATGGAGAAGAGGCACTGCATGAGTTTTTAGTTTTTATAAGTGGTATACATTCTAGCATCCAGTTTACCATGGAAAAAAAACTAATGGAAGTTTACCATTTCTTGACATGAATATCTAAAAATAATAACTCACTATCTTTTAAGGCTTACAAAAAGGCCAACACACTGATAGATAAATTCATAAATTATCCAACCACCATCTACGTCAAAAAATTGATGTAATTAAATCCTTAGTAGATCGAACAAACCGAATTTGTGACCATGAATTTTTGAAGGATGAATGTAAATACTTAACAAAACCTTACAAGATAATGGATATTCACTTACTGATATTAATAATGTTATTACACTTTCTAGACATAACCTTAAAGAAAAACCAGTTCTTAATGTTGGCACTGCTATTCTTCCTTTTATAGTTAATGTTACAGATAGAATCGAAAAAATGCTAATTAAATGTGGCATTAGGGCTACTATTAAACCTACAAGAAACATTAACGAACATTTAAGGACACCTAAAGATGTTTCAAACCCATTATCATTTTCCGGAGTGTATAAATTATCTTGTTCATGTGGAAAAGTGTACATTGGAATCACAAAACGTAGCTTTGATACAAGACGTAAAGAACATATAAGATTTTGTAGATTAGATCAACCAGAGCCATGCCTTAAATAATCTAAATCATGACATTCAATTTGACAATATGGAAATATTGTCAAGACAAACTCATTACTGTGTTCGTTTACAACGTGAAGCTATTGAGATATATAAAAACCCTAACTATTTTAATAGACAAGAAGAAACTCTCCGTTTAAACAGGTCTTGGCATCTTCTAATTAAGAAAAGGCGTAATAATACGTCTTGATTTTGGTTTTAATTTTGACTTCTGATATGTCTAGGTTTTTTGCTGCTTTTTCCTAGACCTCGATGTAAACGATTTACCAATTATATCTTAAATTACCACAGCACTGTAATTAGCATAAGTGGTTAAAATTAAAATTTAAATTTAAGAAAAAATTACATAAAACGATCTACATTATGCTTTTCATTGTTAAATAACACCTGCACTTACTAACAATGATATTTCTTTGTTAGATCTAACTGGATTATTTTAATCGATGTCATGTTTATATTTGTGAATGCTTTTATCAATTTCAGATTGAAAATTTTCACAACTTTACACTTACATCATAACTTTTGCTTTAAATTTTGTTAAATTTGTTGTTTGTTGACATTTTTCACCGTTATCCTTCGACCGTTAGAGGGTGTTCGGATTTGTCATCTTTAAGACTGTGTAACATGCGAAACATACTTCTGCACAAATATCTCATGATGTAAAAAATTACTAAATAATCTTGCATATTGTGGATGTTGAAATACCTTAATATACTACACACTGTATTGGCATTTCCTTTTATTAAAATAATGTCCTTGTATTGTGTTATATAAAGCAATTAAAATCAAAAAAATTAAAACTAATGTTTACGCCAACCTATGTGCAAATGGCCGAATTACCAAATGCTTAAATCTAGTCAATAACAGATAACTGTGTTAGTTTATTGAACTCCCGTTAGAGGGCGAAGTTAGGACATTCAAACACAATAGCTTATATTAATTATAGATCGATAATAAAAAAATCGATTCTAACAATTTTTCGTTTTGAAAAACGTACCAGATTTCTCGTGCCTTTTTTGCGGTCGCCATTTTACGACGCTATGGAAAATTTCTGAGCTCTTCTAAAATTTTTATAATCGAAGATTTTTCGGATATAAATTAGAAGAATTTATCTGTAGCAAGAATTACTTGGGATTTTCTGAGAATTACTGTTCCAAATTACTTGTTACTCGCAAGAACATTGCGGATATAAAGAAGTTTTCGTCGTAAAATGGGTAAGCTGTTACGTAGGTCTTCTTCATTTGCTATTAATTCCTAAATTTCTGTGTTAGCGACTGAAAGCGTACAAACATAAAAAAATACGGATCCTCCGATTGGCTAACGGAAGGCATTTCGTACCACTTCAGTGTGCTCACCTACAATCTTAAGAGCAATTTTGTTTTCTGTATTTCTGTAATCGTGGCTACTGCTCCACTGTAAAAGTTATATTACTACTGAAATTAAACTGTGCCTGTTTGGAACTGGTAACTTAAATCTACATCCATTTGTTGGACGCTCTACTACTACTACATTAACGGTAAGGTAACAATATCCACGCTACCAAAGGTCATAATTTTTATTATTTTTCGCATGGACTAAAATTACTACATTCTCGCTGTTCATGCTAGAAGCCGTGCACTTGCTCTACAAGAGTTTGAGTACCGCGCTACTCTCTAGAAATTAAATTCTTTGAATCACTTAATGTAACTGCAGTATAACTTATTTATTGATTAATGAACTTCCTCAAGTGACTGTGGTTGGTAGACGTACCCACTGCTAGAATTTTACCGATGCTTAACGAATCTACCTAATTATTAGTTTGATCTGTACTTAAGTGATCTTCAGAAGGTTTTCTTTATAATTCCTAATATTATTTGGTAAATTGTGGACAACACCCATATTCACTATAAGATAGCGTCCATTTTATAACGAACAGTAGGTCAACTGCGCACAGATATGCTTGATTACCGAGTTGTGCAGCAGTAGCTGTTTATTACTAGTTTCATTAAATATTAATTGATTTTGTTCTTTTTTTTTAAATTAAATTCGCGGTTTAACTATAACTCTACTTTCCGTACATTTAAATATACCGATTTACTTGTAAATTAAAAAACTATTTACCTCAATTGTTGGGTTATTATTTTAGACTATTATATATGTATTTTCACTTCAAATTTTACTTTTACTGTATTTATATTCGCTTTGGTGGGAAAGTTCAGTTGTCGGTTTCTCTCTTTCTTTTTTTCTACTATCTGGTGCAACTGAACCGCCCTTCCGACAAAATTTTGCAATTAATTTATGCATAACGAATATTTTAACATTGATATAATTTTTGGGGTGTTGTGAAATCACAAGTGTATTGTTAACTTCGTTTTGGTTATCAAAACGCTCTAGGTATATGTTTTTCTTTCAGCTTCGGCGTAATGAAAGATCTTTCATTTCTGAAAGTTAAACTTTTAAAGTAATTAAATTTGAATATTAACTTTTTTGGGGTTTGATGTAAAAGAACTCGCTTTACTTTCGAACGTTGCGATTAGTTTTATTTTTGGTCTATCTGGGTGTTAACCGTATATGATAATATATAAATTATTATATTATATTATATTACTTACATTGGTATATAAAGAGAAACAAAGATTTCAGTTTATTTAATTTTGTTTTGCTGATTCTGTAACTACCCTTCTTTTAAACATTTTAAAAATTACATTTTTGTGTTACACTACAACTTTTTTTTCTTATTCTCTCTTCCCCGTTTTGCTCTCTCTTGCTTTAATTTCAATAAAAGTTGTGATTTTGGGGAGCGACTTCTGGCGCCTACTCTTACCCCCTCCCCCGTTTTGAGCTAGTCGGTTTCTGTGTTATCTGTATGTGAGTAGAGAACTCCGCTTCCCATTTAAACACGTGATAACTGTATAACCGTATTTAATTTTTAATGATCTAGTTATTTTTTACTACAGTTTAATTCTATAGTTGTCTTTATACGTTTTTCAAACTGTTATATTAATAGCAGGCTCATGTTTATATGTTTATGTTTTAATTTTTCAACTTTCACAAAATCGTTTCAACATCTCTAACAATTTTAATAGATAATATTACTACTGACGAAGATAACTGTAAGTGTTATCGAAACGTTTAGGTTGTATTATTTAAAATACATTATTTAAAAACCCAAAAAGGATAAGTATTTTATTGTGTGATAATGGTGAAAGTTTACATTTTCATAATACAGAGACCAGATTAGTAAACATAAGCTAACTGGAACCCAACAAATTACTTTTGAGATATGAGTGTGAACGATATATGTTAAAAGTTTATCAAAATGTAAAATTTTCCAATTTAATATGAAAAGATTAGCCAAAATAATTTTATGCAAGACCATTTCGTTTACATCCAATTAATTAATGTATTACACAACGTGCAAAGAAAAAAAAATGTTTTATTTCAATAAGTGTCGGTCAAAACCATTTTTGTGTAGGTACTATCATTAATTTTTTGTTTATAAAACAGGTTAAATTAACATATTTGCAGTAAGTTTGTTATATTGGTATCCATGTTTTTAAAAGACTTAAAAGAAAAAAATATAGGATTTCATAGCTGACATTGCTGGCCCACATACATTTGTGATGTATGTGGAATCAAAAATTCTACGTATTTTAAGAATTTAAAAAGATGTAGTTGGTGTTTCTACGTAAATATGATATCAATAGTTTTTAATTTTCTTAGGAATTCAGGTGCAAAAGAAATATAGATACAATTAGTATTTGTAAATATGTGTCAAAATTACTGAAAACATTGCAAATCTAAAACTGAAATGTTTTAAATAAAAGTTAAAAACTTGTACAAATATACAGTTATTTGACCTTTAACCAATAACAGTCTACCAATATTTATAAATAAGAACATCGATTTTGGTTCATTAAAATAAATGATAAACACTAAACTAAATGAGCCGTGTGGTAAATTATGAAATAACTTCAGCAAACAAGAAACTAGGATTTAAATAAAATAATCAATCCAGTTGTAAATAAACAACTTTGAGGAACAAAAACAAATGTTACTTTTTAAACAAGCCTCCTTATTACTGTCTTGTTTTCTGGGCTACCACAGATGGTGGTGGTGGTCGTTTCATACGAGTTACATTTTTTCCCAAAAAACCACATAAAGGACTTAAAATTTTTCCAATTTAAAAACGGCACGTAACAAAATATAATTAACTACGACAGAAATTTTATCTGATGGGTTCTTGGTGTTAAAAAAACATAAGTTTCCTTTTACAAAGACTATTTAAAAAAAAACCAAATGAAAACGCCATTTAGAACGTGTCGTTTAAAAATTTTATAAGATAATTATTAAAAATATAGTCTGCTATTGGGAAGACAGAGTGAAATACCTTATTAGATTACAAGTTGTTTAACCCTATGTCATAGTTCAAAAAACCAATTACATAGCTTTGTTAAACGTACTTATAATGTAATTAATCGTAATTTGTACTTGGATGGAACCATTAGTTAGTACCTATACTAAATTTTAGTACACTACTTTTATCTTTTTATGAAATCTTTCATGCGTTTCACCTTAAAAACAGGTAAGGCATATCACATCCCTTTATTGAATTAAAACTAATCAGAATTATTATCATATGCATTTTAAATTAATTACCAATATTTGAGTGATCACTCTTACCTACATTTTACCACATGCGTTATAGCATTAATACAGGGCGTCAATGATGGCCAATACTTAAAAGTGTGATTGTTGGAACCACTTGAAGAAAAATCTTTATATGACCAACTGTACTCTGGGTGTAAGGTTTTAAGAATTTTTTTGTAGTAACTTTGACACCATCCTAGATATTTGTGTGGTATACACGTTCTGTACACCAAAAAACATTATATGATGTACACTTTTTTAAATTTTACCAGAAACGTGAAAAATCTAGAACACAAAAACTGTGGCACGACCTGTAACAACAAAACCTACGTAACCATTGAAAATTTCGGTGCCCGTTTTCAAGCTAGCTATCATCCATAGTCAACTAAGTGATAGTTTACCTATTGAAACACGTTCGGTCTTCTATTTTTGTGGTACATATTTGTTTGTTTAAAAAATTGTCAGACCTTAATTAAACACTGTTGAGACAGATATCTAGACTGTTTCTATAAGCAAACTTGATCTCTTGATTTTCTTCCTTCCAATGTACTGTGCTCACTTAAAATAAATAATAATACTTATTAAATTACTACCGTGATGTTTGCATAAACTTGTAAACAAAGATGACAAAAAACTCTCAAAATATTCTTAGTATAAAAATTATGAGCAATTAGTATGTTTTTTCTTTATTCGTCGCGCTCTCCCAAACATCCCTGATGTATTTTACATACATTAGTTCGACTATTTGAACCATTACATTATCAACAATTTTAGTAGCACTTTTATAGTGAGAGTCTATCAACTAAAAGAAAATAGAGCGTACAGAGTAGTAATTCGCAACATTCACTACTCAATTGTGACTGCAGATATAAAACAAGAACTAGAAAAGAACAGACACACTGTTTGCAATATTCTGAACATCAGGCATAGAGTTAGGAAGCATCCTCTGATGATGTTCTACGTCGATCTAGAATCTTCATCGAACAATAAGGAGATATACAAAATTGAATACATAGGTAACATGAAAATACATACAGAACTTCCGCACAAAAAGAAAACTGTAATCCAGTGCCTTCGATGTCAATTCTACGGACACTCTAAAGTATACTGTACGAACCGTACAAATGTGTAAAATGTGGCGGAGACCACAAATCAACTGACTACAAAAAATTAAAACATACACCAGTCACAAATGCGCTGTGCGGTGACGAACATACAGCAAATTATAAAGGCTGCATAGTATACAGGATCCTACAGAGCATTAAAGGTAAACAGAATAATGCAATTCCAACAACTCACAACAACACGCAAACGGGTATAATCAGACCAAGCACTCAGCAAGGTTTAATCAGCAATGTTTCCTAGGCTAGCAACATTTCCGGATCATATACAGTAAACCGACCTACATACCTTTCAGCCCAATTAAATTCCTTCCTAAACGAATTTAAAGCAATGTTCACCCAAGTCATCACTCAAAACGGCATGATACTTAATATTCTGAATACTGTCATAACCGCTAAGCTCAACAATGGACATTAAATCAATTCATATTGCCGAATTGAACGCAAACGGTCTTACAGACGATAAGACTGAACTAATTAACTTCCTACATGATCAGAAAATTGAAGTTATGCTTATTTCCGAAACCCACTTCACAGAGAGAACCTTCTACCGAATCCCTCGTTACTAAATTTATCAGACCAACCGCTCCGACGGAACAACCCACGCGATAATCATCTGCAATTTCATGCTATATTACGAACAACCGCAATATCAAATAAACAAAATACAAGCTACAACAATTCAAGTTAACGTACTACCATGGTCTTTCGATATAACTGCTATAAACGATCCACCAAGACCCAGAATTGAGATAATTCATTATGAAATGCTCTTCCAACAACTAGATGGAAAATTCCTAATCGAGGGAGAGCCAAAAACACCAACTGGGGATCAAGGTTAACCACTACGAAAAGTAGACATTTGCAACAGGCGATCGTAAACCACAACTGTTCCTATTTATCTACTTGGTGACCAACTTACTGGCTAACAGATACACAGAAGATACCAAACCTACTAGACTTCTTCATTCAAAAAGATATAACGACAAAATATATTACCATTGAAGCAAATTGAGACCTTCATCCGACCGTACTCCCATAATAGTAACCTTAAGTACATATATAATTAGTCGAAACACACCCCCCCCCCCTGAATAAGCTCACCAAGAACAAACTGGGACTCATTTCGTAGTTTCATCGAAGATCACATTAAGCTCACCATTTAATTACAAGAACCTGATGATATTGACACCGTAATCAACTATATTACCAGGGGAAAACAAGAAGCAGCACCTAAACCCTCAGGAGTGAAATGTAGTACTAACACTCCGTTATTCACCAGAGAACTGATTGTAGAAAAACGTAGAGCCAAATGTAGATGGCCAAGGTGCCGAAGCCGAATAGATAAAATCGTGTATAATAGGCTCGCCAGACAAGTAAAAGAGGCTTTGCAAAACATTCGCAACAATGAATTCCGGGCATATATCACCAACATATCAAAGGAGGACCACTCCATTTGGAAAGCAACCAAGAAGTCCAAGAGACCCATTACCCACATTCTCCCTCTCCGGAAAGAAGATGATATTTGGGCGAAGACTGATAAGGAGAAAGCCAGAAAAGTTACAAGCCCACATCAACCAGTTTCAAAATTGGGTTCACACCTGGCGAGTGCAAGTCAATCAAGCCAAATCGGCTCAAATCACCTTTACATATAAACAAAACGCCAGTATCAATAAACAATACTCAATTGCCAACTAAAATACCTAGGAATGACAATGGATAGAAGAGTAACCTGGAAGCAATCCATAACAGCAGCGAAATTTCTCATCATTACAGCAAAAATCATAATGCAGCAAATTTGGGTTTCAAACATAAACTGAGATAAAATTGTATCATATATGCACAATGGGCTGAGTTTAACTCTAATCTTCCGAAGGATTCAAATTTAACCCTTCACTGCGCAATGTATTAAATATGAGACGTCACGTCATTTTCTTTAAGAAACGTAACTAAAATTGATATATGTGCGCGAAGCGCATTATATCATATTTACATCTTTATACATTCGCTACTTAAGGTCTATTTTCACTTTAGCTGGTTTGGTGTGTTCGTGAAACTTTCAATCTGCCCATTCTGCATTCTGTCGTTTTGCAATAAACACGTGCTTATATTCCTACGCTTTATTTGTTCTAATTTTGTTATAAATCATAGTCTTTCATTGTGGAATAATTTATAAAGGTAAGATTATTTTTCGGTAGATATCTTGTATTTCTTGGATGTTTTAAATTCGAGACATAGCGTTTTTAGACATGTCTTCGAATAGAAAATTTCTAACGCAAGCTGAATTGGAAGAATACATAGCACATTTATCTGATAGTGAGGATGCCTTTGATATTTCCGATGCTGATGAAGATACATTTGACTTGGAACATATTCCTTTTAACCACATATTCTTTGGGACAAAATAAGGGGACTTTTCTTATGTCACTTTTCATTCGAACGCTTCCTTTTCGATATACCTACAGGGTGTCAAACTTCACTTTTTAGAAGTGTATTTTTTATTATCTCTGGTGTGTTTTAAGATATCGTTTTCAAATTTGGTAAAATCTTACTCTTTTCTAAGTGCACCTTCTGTATGATTTTAAGTAAAAATTCAAAGAACTAATAGAAAAATAAGAGGGGTGTGGTAACCTTTAACCACCCATTTTTTTCTGACGAACGACTATGAACGTCGCATCCATTTTTATAGTAGTTTGATGATTTCTCTAACTTTTTTGGCTCTTGTAAACTTTTGATGTGATGCTTCCTTTATGACATACTTTTAGTTATTCGACTAGGTTTTGCGATTTTTTAACAATTTTTTATTTTATTAATCAGAATAACTTCATAATAATAACTTAAAACAATCAATTGTGCAAATAATTATAATACGAAGTTGGATGCAAATAATTAAATTAAATGTTCGATGTGCCACCGCCTTCGCGAATGTACCTTCTGGCTCTTTTATAACTGAAAACCGAATATTTTGGAAAATATTCGGTTTCAATCCTCTGCACCTTCTGCGATGCGTTCCCTCAATTGATTTTGATTTATTATTATTTATTAATGCAAAATAACATTTAAAATATAAGGCTTATCAATTTCAAAGTTGTAAAGTTGGCATAGCAAATAACTCGAAAGTTCAAATGATCAAAACGTCATTTGATTGGTCTTGAAATTCTGCCCAATATTGCTAATTTAACCGACTCTGTAACTGTTATAATAACATAGTTACCCATAAAGCTTAGTTAAAAATAAATCTATAATAATGGCTTAAAACAATCAGTTGAGTTAATAATTCAATACTACGTCGCATACAAAAAATTTAATGTTCGATGCGTCCACAGCCTTCGCGATTGCACCTTTTTATTTTTTAAATAATTGAAAACCTAATATTTTTATACGTCTTAAATGTTTGTCAAATTAATCGCTGTAAAAATTTCAAACGACTATTGAGTTCAAACGCTAAACTGAATAATAAGGTATGGCCAATAGAGAGAATATTTTGGAATTTTCTGAAATGACTGATATGATTTCAATTACGGGTAAGATTTCAAATAAAATCTCTAGATTGTACATTTTGAATAATCATTCTCACTTTAGGAAAATGTGATTCTAATGCTAGTTTAGCTTCAAGGCGTTATGCAGAAATGTATCCAAATCAGTATCACCCGAAAAGGAAATTCTGAAATTTCTTAAGTTTAGTACGCCGCCTAAGAGACACTGGAAAATTCAAACAACAACGAATAGGAACATGTGGACGGCCACGTAAAATTACACAAATCAAGAGGAACAAATTTTGCAAATAGTTGAACAAAATCAGGGTACTAGTACTAGGATTATAGCTTGACAGATTGGAAATGATATAAATTCGACAGACGTGCATAGAATTTTAAAACGTTACTCATTACATCCATACCATGTGCAAACAGTACAGAACTTATTGTCGCAAGATTTTCAGGCAAGAACCTTCGTTTGCAACTGGCTCTGCAATGAAAATAACCGCAACCGCCGGTTTGTTAGATCCATTTTATTTTTGGATGAAGCTATCTCTATGCGAAATGGTATAACGAATATCCACAACACCCATGTTTGGGCAGATGAAAATCCAAGAGCTCTTGTAGAGACCAGTCATCAAGTAAATTTTAAAGTAAACGTGTGGTCAGGAATTTTAGACAATTTTCTTTTAGGTCCGGTATTTTTGCTACCAAACTTAAATGCCGAACATTCTTATTTTTCACAAAATGAGTTTACAAATTTAGTTGATGACGTACTTTTAGCTATTCGTCAAAATATGTGGTTTCAACTTGCCGGAGCTCCGCTACATTATGGCAATAATGTTCGGAACCACTTGAACCAATATTTCCCTAATCATTGGATTGGTCTCGGGACAGGATGCGCCTATTCATTGGCGACCTCGTTCCCCGACTTAAATCCACTGGACTTCACTTTTGGGATTCATGAAAGATTTTGTTTATACGGTTCCAATAATAAATCAAAATCAATTAGCAATATTGGGCAGAATTAGAAAACGATATCTTAAAACACACCAGAGATAATAAAAAATACACTTTACTTTTAAAAGAAGTTTGACACCCTTTATATCGAAAAGGAAGCGTTCAAATGACATAAGAAAAGTCCATTTTGTCCCAAAGAATATGTGGTTAACGATTGGTCTACATTTTTGTAACACCGGTATATATATATATATATATATATATATATATATATATATATATATATATATATATATATATATATATATATATATATATATATATATATATATATATATATGTCTATCGTTCATATGCCTAACGCTAGATCTTTTGGAGTAATAAATTGGGTTTTACTCAAGTAAAGGAACAATGAGTCTAAAAACTTCGAAGCCATACGGAAAGCAATTCATTTCAACGATAATTTGCAAATATTACCCAGAGACAATGAAAACCATGACAGGTTGTACAAACTAAGATTTCCTATAGAAACGCTTTCCTCCAAGTTGCAAAGAATTCCATATGAACAGAAGCTGTCTGTCGATGAACACTTATGTGCCACAAAGGCAAGACGTCATTTAAAACAATATATGCCGGCCAAACCACACAAGTTTATTCTTAGTGGTGTTAGTGGATTTTGGTACAATTTTGAGGTATATACGGCGCAGAGAATAATCCGGAAGTCAGATTACCAGAGGAACCGGATTTAGGTGCCGCCTCCAACACTGTCGTACGTTTGTGTAGATCTGTACCCACTAAGCAAAAATTACGTAGTATACTTCGATAATTACTACACTTCGCTTCCTCTTTTGTCATTCTTGGCGTCGAGAGGTATATTTGCTTTGGGAACTGTTAGAAGGAATCGAATTCTAAATTGCAAATTACCTTCTGACGATGTCATGAAACGTGCACATGGAACTGCCAAAAGGCGTCGTAAGACGATTTGATAAAAAGGTAAAGAAAACTGTGGAGGTCAATAGTCCTAATCTCGCGTTGAGTACAATAAACATACGGTAGGAGTTGATCTCCTGGATGGCCTTATTGGTAGATACAAGATAATTATGAGAAGTAAAAATGGTACATGAGGCTATTTTATCATCTATTAGATTTAACTATGGTAAATGCATGGCTGCTTTACAAAAGAGCTGCTGCTGAGATAAAACAGAAAAAAGCTGAAATTGTCAGAGTTTAGACTCATACTCCGTTATTATACACTCATTATTTATCTTATCCTTCTCATTTTATTACATGCGCTTATCTGGATCTCATACCCACTGCATTTATTTTCTTTCGTTCTTATTTTGACATACCCATGCCTCACTTCCATACAGAACTGACGGGACAAACACGCCATTGTAGATTGCTCGTTTAGCAGCTAGGCTCATGCTTTCATTTCTCATTATCGTTACTTTAACTAAATTTTCAAATTGATGCCCATTATTTACAATGACAGATAGGTACCTACTTTATTTTATCAGAAAGATTGTAAATCTTGAAGCCTATTTGTACTAGTCAAAAAAAACTATTGTTTGCTAAAAACAGTAAAATAAATAATTTGACCCCACATGATTGTAACGTTGGAATGAGAAAAATTAGAAATTTTTGATGCCAAAGCGAACTACGCGTTCATATAAAAAATACAACTTAATGCTATAACTCGAATTTCAAGAATATTTAAAAAATTGACTACACCACTACATTCTTATCGTAAACGTGCCCAAGGAACGTAGACATTATTTTTCTATTTTCATAAATAAGTGAGATATGGTCATAAAATGAAAACTCAAATATTTCAATTTTTTTCGTACGAACTATAACTTACGAGATTCCTATTAAAACATCGAAATTTGGCCACCTTGTACAAGTATTAATTGTATCTATCTTTCTTATTCCTTCTGAGTAACTACGAAAATTAGTAATTAATTATTCATATCATGTTTACGCAAGAACACTTTTAAAATTTAAAAATAAAACCAATCGTGGAATGGATACACCACTAAATACTTTACTCACACTCACATTCAAGGTCTGAAATTATCTAAACTTAAATCTTCAGTAGCTCTAGTTCCAATATTTCTTCTAAAGCTTAACTGGTTCTTTTGAAAATTAATTTCAAACAAATATTTTAGGCATCGATGACGTGATGTTATTAGTTCATAATTAGCGAAACCAAAATTGTTTCCATTTTTCATAAAAGGTATTATATGGCAATGTTTAAAGCATTGGGATAATATCGTTCACTGTAACACCAGTTCATTGTATCCGCCAGTGGTATTGCAATAGTAGATTATTGCTAAAGCCTACAAACTCACTTATTATTTACTGAAGAAGGTAACGGCGATTGTTTTCGAAACGTTTACATTTATAAAAAAATCAAAAATTCCCAAAAGTATCTTAATTATGAGTAATAATAGCGAAAGTTTTCATTTTCATTTGAGTAATCTGCCTTTAAAATCATCTTTGTAAAAACCTACAATGTAATTTAATAGAAATAATTAAAATTGAGGTAACCAGTTACATTTCTTACTCGTATTACACCTTTTGTTTGCCAAATTTTAATAGAATTGTTGAATGCAACAATAAATGCGTAAAGCGTGAGGAAAGTTGTCACTTGCCTGACGCAAATGAGATAGGAACCGAATGTAGTATTCAATAAAAACAGTAAAAAGGTGAAAGCAGTGAATATAAGTTATGATGTGTAACGATTTTAATACATACAGAGCATACAATTATTAGGTGATTTATTAAAATTGTCTTATGTAGGCTCTCTAATTTGTTACTATTATGGTCTTGTAATACGTACAAGGTTTTGAAAAAATCTCAAATTTATTATAAATCACCTTGACATATACTTCACTTCGGTTTTACTACGATTGTCTTATAATAAACATTAATTTGATACTGTAAGACAGCAAGTTGAAATGGATGATAACAATCCGATTTGCTATGGTTCCCATGATTTAACGTTAGTACAAACGAAAAACTTTGTTAGTCAAATTCAAAATCTTTCAAGATTTTAATTTATTGCAAACAAGAAAAATAAAATCCACCCCTCGTACTTGTAGTGATTGAACACCTATGGACTACGTGGCCTAACATTCTGCAGGATCATCTTTTAATCGGTTAACTATGATAGTACAGAGCAATCGAATCAGTTTTGATGGTACGCCAAAGTGAACGTCTCATGTGATTTTGTGAACAATGGAAAAATGAGATAAAAGCAGTGATAAAGTGCTATTTGAAAGGCTCAACACCAACGGAAATTAAAGCAGAGCTGGATGCAAAACCATTAGAATCTGTTTCTTCGTTTTCAATGATGAAAGTGTGTGTTACTGAATTTAAGAGTGGTCGCGTGAGCACAAATGTTGAATTTAGTAGTGGACATCCAAAACTGGTGGTGCACCGGATATCATTGAAGAATCTCATCGTATCGTGATGGATGACCATCATGTAGAAGCGTGCGAGATAGCAGGGTTAGAGGGTATCGCAAATAACAATGTACACAGAATTTTAACTGACAAATTGGAATGAAAAAATACCCACTTCAGTTGGGCCCACAGTTGCTCACACCAGTGTAAAACTGAACCATGTGAATTCGAAGGACTTTTGCACTATTTTATAACTGACAATGAAATCTGGATGTACCGTTATGCTCCTGAAACCAAAGAACAGTCCACACAAAAGGTTCTGTATTAACAAAGAAGGCAAAATAGGTTGTGTCAGCAGGAAATGGTACGGCAAGTGTTTTTGGGTTTCCCATGGACTTAACTTGGTCGATTACTTTGAAAGGGGAAAACAATAAATTGCGAGTAGTATGCCAATTTTTGCAACAACTGAACGACAAAACCGAAGAGAAACGGATTCATTTGCTAAAGAAGAAAGTGCTTCTCAATCAGGATAACTCACCTGCCCCCAGGTCGGAGATTGCAGTGACCAAATTTCAGGAATTGGGATTTGAACTAGTACCTCATTCGTCTTATTCGTCAAATAAGGTGTATATAATATATTATGTCACTTTTTACAATACAAAGTTATGCATACGTGTATATGTTTCATTGATTACATGTGTTTTGTACATTTAATATAAGAACAAATATATACGTATCGCTAGTGCTAGTGCCCCTATTTGCTAATTTACCACAAAATAGGCATTAGAAAGTTATATGTTGGCCAGATCTTATAATTACGTTTGTAAAAGGACTGTACTATCGGTGATACGGCCTCATCGAGTTAGAACATTTTATCATTGAAATACGTTTTGTGTACCACGAATGGGTTATACAGGTGTCCCGCAATACCGTAAATATGGCAAAGTTGCACTATATGGCTGTTTTCGCAAGAATTCTCATTCTCATGTCAAATATTCCTGATTTTTATATTAAAGGTATGTTTTATAACTGTAGAGCTCGGATTTATATGCACGAAAATTAGTTAAAATATGCGCATATATATGCATCTAAAATCTTTAAAATATACACTTGATTCTGTAAAACATGCACAAAAATACGCAGCATATGCACTAAATTTTGCCCACAATAATAAACAAAATATTTTTATACATTTATGTTTAAAATAATACGTATACAATACTAACCACTTTTACACAGATCCTTTCCAAGGACAAGTCAAATATTGCTGACATCTCAGAGATTAAGAATGGAACACCCCGAAAAGAAATGTAGGCAAACAACCACAATAATAGTTAATAACATTTAAGCAGGTAAACCTGCATTTAGGAAAATCCCTTAATCCGTTTGAAATATTTCTGAGCAAGTTAGTCAAGATAACAATGGGAATGAATTAGTGATGGGAATAATCGAGACATTTCCATAATCGATTATTTTATTACTATTTATAGTAATCGTGATATTTTAATTATCGACTAATATTAGTAGTTACTAATTAGTAGTTTAAAAATTTCTAAACTAAAGGATCATAAAAAGCTACTAAGGAGATTTTCCCCGCAAAATTTTGCGGTAAACATATGATTTGAAATTGTTTCTTTGAAAACAAACTTAAAATGTTAGCGTCGGGTGCTAGACTTTTGCAAAATTTAAATCAAATTTGTAAAAAAATTAAAACCTTAAAATCAAATTCTGGCTCCGTTATTTCTTTCTACACAAATTTACCTTTATATAAAAAAAAATCGTCGAAATCCGTCAAGCGGTTGTCTCGCAATCTGCGTGAACTAAATGACCCGATTATTTTAATATATAGGATTATATAATTTCATTTTCATTTCATTTGTTTGAGTAGGTTAAAAAAACATCTTTAAACTTTTGATATAAGCATTACGCATATTGCAATTGCTTATTAACATTAAAGCATCCGGTTCATTCACCCATTCATAAAAATAATCTCATTAAATTGCTATTTGGAATTTGGATAACAAATGTAATTAGTCAAATGAACAATAATAGTAAGTGATTGCCAATGGCCCTCAGAACAATAACATATTGAAAATTTCAAACTGAAAGATTTATTGTATTCTACCTTAATGAGTAGATAAATAAATATGCAAGAATACACACAATTTAATATAATTCCATTGAATCTCCAAAATGGGAAGAAGAAGAAAAAACGGCGAAAAACTTCACGAATGTTTAGAATAAACGTAATTTTTCATTTTCATTAGAAAAAAAATTTAAGTTGAAAAAATATGCAATAAAATTCACACAATGAGTGAAATATGCAAAATATGCACATCACGTAAATATGCAAAACATGCAAAATAAAGTTGGTGTCAATCGAATTTAAATTATGCGATTCGTGTATAAACAAAATATTTTTGATGGCTTATTTACATTATAGAATATGCATTTTGCATATAATCCGAGCGATATTTATAAGTGATTAAAAATGACCTACTTTTTATATTGATGATTTCCTTATTCATTACATAAGTGTAAGCTAATGGTATATTAAGCGACACTAATTAATACTGACGAAAACATAAATTTGCAAAGGCACCTTAAGAATGAATAAACTCTTCTCTTCGGTGGCATGATACTTTATTTTTTTATCTTAATCTAGACCACTTTGGTTCACAACATTCTATTGTGGAAAATATTACAGAAAAAGAATGGTGGAATTTCAGTTGAATTCAAAAACTTTTCAAATAAATTCTTATGGGGCCCAAATTATTCTTTTGTACTGCTATCTAACAAAAAGTATGTTTTAGGACATAATGTTTTATTTAAAGTAATAATAATTATTAAAAAACATACATTATGTCTTTTTACAAACCAAGAACAAATAACTATAATATTGAAGATGAAGATGCATAAATTTGCCATTAACATTCTTATTTAATTTGATTTGCTTAATTTTCACATATGCATGATTGTCCATTAATACTCTAATCCGTATGGTCAGACTTACTTGAAAATGCATTGTGGATCATTGCAAAGTAATAAACAATTATGACACATTTATTAAATTTTAATTTATCTGAAGAGTAAAAGTTTACCATAATTTATATAAAGACTATCTTCAAATTAGTGTACCTAGTAGTTTTAAATTACTTTAAAAACTGTTATATCGACATAAAAACTCTGACCTACCGTTGCCTTCGGTACCGGATAGTTTTCCTAATTTGGTTTGGTAAATGTAAGTTTTACTGCTCAGGTTTAATACTTTTATTTTGCGGTATTGTGGCAATTTGAAAATGTAATTTTAGAGGAAGTAAGTAAGGAACAAAAGTTTAGATATTTTTAACTTTACTTTATCGAAAAAATATATACACAAGTAAAATAATAACAAGTAGTTATGGTAACCAAATATTAAGATAATATAGCAAACCTGATGTAAATTATAATTCTATATTTAAAATGCCTGTTAAGGTGCTATCTGTATACGTTTAGAAATTTCTAATGCCTCCAAAACATCTAATTTTTATTAATAATTGTGGCTCTGAATAGGTTAAGTCCAGCCTACCTTGTTAAATCACACAGAAACACTTAGGAGGATGGATGGGGAATATTGAATTGCCAAGAGAAAAACAGGATCTAGAGACATTTCAGAGTATAGAAGTCGTGTAGAAGAATGTGGATTGCGTCCGTTTCTTGTGATAAGTGGAGATTTGTACCGAGTATCCTAACAAGGGTGGCCAGAGGTGGCATCAAAGAATGTAATTCAACAACGCAATAGCATTATAATACCGATAATACAACGAAAGAACTGAAACGATTCTTCTATACTCAAGAGGCTATATGTCAGAAGTTAAGCACGGCACATTTGTAAGCCTAATCGCCCTTTTTGAGTACGATCAACGATATCGAGACCGTATTCTGGAGCACCAACCCAGAGGTGAGAATTATATTTTAGATGAGGATGAATTTGAGCCTTATACAACAGAAAGAGTTGTTGGGAGGTAAAGTACGGCTTAGATCTGTACAAAAGCCTATTTTACAAGCAGCTGCTTCAGTAGCTGACACAAGATAGTCAGCCAAGACATATTAATTACATTTTCCACGATTTTAGACAAAGTGGAAGTGATGGCAGTTGGTATGGGGTATGTATAGTTTTAAAGAAATCTGCAATGTCTCCACTATATTTCCGCAACATATATTTACCATAAAAATACTAGCGGATTTATAATACAATGCAAAAGGAAACTGAGTTCTTTTGATTTCATGTTGTACATGTCCTTCAACACTTTTATTCTACTCTAGAACGAAAATTACAAGTTTCTTAAGGATTCTCTCTTTTGTTTAATACTGTTTTAAGATACATTTCCAAATATTAATGTGGGCAATGTGTATTTAAAACAAAAGATCAAAGTAGATTCTAACGTTTAACGCTTGAGCAAAATTTTAAATATTTTTAAGTGTAAATGCATATTACAAAATTTAAAAGCAATTTCTAAATCAATAAAGTTACTGTACCGTAGGAGTGAGTTTTCAACAAATTTTTATACCCAGTGGTTTCAATTAATAATGGACAAAGACAATAATAATCTAACCAGTAGAATTTTTGTAACGTGTAAATAAGGCGCGTAAATAACATTGAAATTGCTATAGGATTTAATTTACGCGAAAATACGGCTCCTTTAAATCCATACCAGATGTGATTGTTAAAACTCATAGAATTGTAAAGTAAGCTTAAAGCGCAAGTACCACCCTTTGTCTTGAACTCAAACAGGTAAACATTCTTGCAATAACAATGAATTATAGAGAACTAATAAAATACGTTATGTTTATCCGCAGTAACTATAGCATATATAAATCAATCATAAATACGTATTTCTAACAGTAGGATAGAGAACCAGGCAAGTCATATGTGAAACATAAGGATTGCACAGCTCTTAACATGAAAGTAAGCGGTCAGTAGTACATGCTTAATGTATCTACCTGAAATAAATCCATTTCAATCACAACCCGAACATAATCATTGTCTTAAGAATAACAATTTTATTAGCTTAAATAATAAAAACTAAATAACTAGATTGAATCCGTAATCAAGAGTATAAATAAGAAAAACGAATTAAAATAAATAATTAAACGAGTAACTAGCTCTAATTCGTGATCAAAAATCTAAATTAGAAAGGACTAAATCATTTTCTTTTTCTAATTAATAACAGTGCCTTTAAAACCCATCCCAGATGGTTGCCGAAATTCATGAAATCGTACTGACACAAATAAAAAAATACAAAGATGTAATCTTAACTGACTAATTTAGATAAATAAATACTAATTGAGGTTGCAGTAAAGGTAGATAAGGCCAGGAAAGTAAAACCCTTGTTGCTGAGTCGAGCTTTCGGAATCCTTTATTCCTTTATCAACAAAAACTAAAAATTAACATGAAAAAATGTGCTTGCATTTAATATATATCACAAACGTACCTAACGTGAGTCATTAATTAAAGTTACACATATACACAATAATATTTTAACACATAACAAAACATCGCCACTAGTCAACGATAAAGTAACGATTATTTGAAAATTGTGGGTGCTTATGCATCATTGCCAGAACATATCTAAAACCTGCAATGTCGAAAATCCAAAAATATTACAATTTTGCAACATTAGATAAGCGGTTATATAAAATTGAACTTGAATTTAAAGAGGATGAGTAATGCATAGAATTTACCAAAATAACGTTAAAGCGTTGATTGAAGAATCTTAAAAGTGACAATCACAAAACAACAGTACGGCGACTGAAAATTAAAATTAATATAAAATTAATTACCACCAGAATATGGACTACTTGTTTCAAATGATACAACATATCTGTAGATGCTACTTAGTTTATCAATGTCAGAATGTTTGTTTAAAGTATGATTATTTGCATTAATGTAGACCATTTCCAAAAAAGGCTTTCGTTAGGTTTTTCTTTAAGTAAGATAATAGCTTCGTTATAGCATCCCTTGATGCTGCTGGATCACGTGTTCAGCTAGACCACACGAGGTTCATTTTCTTTTACAATCACTTTTGTGTGATGTAATTCTACCTAACAAACTTCGCGATGTTTGCCCTATATACGTTTTACCGCAACCCTTACATGTAATAGAATACACGATAAAGTTGTTACAGGAGATTTGATTTTAGAACATAGGTGAATCCTTTTAATACTTTTAGTATCTCAGGGTGAGGGTATGTAAGGTAATGAACAAAATAATACATTATCTGTGTCAGTTGGATTTTGACTAGTTTTCTGAGCCATGGGTTGATGTACATTACTTTGAATTGGTTTATTGAGAAAATGACTCGGAAATGGATTCTCTAGCAAAATTATTTTGAGTGTCTTAAGACCATTTTGTTGGCAGTTCACGTAAGATAGCACCATGCCCCTATTTTTAAAGCTAAAACTAGGTTAGTTTTGATTCTCGGTGAATGTTGTGAATGGTAGCTAATGCACCGATTACTGCAAACAGGTTTTCTGTACGTCTGTACGTAATATGTTGTGGTGGTCTTTTAAATCAACGTGTCCAGGAAGGGATACAATTATCAATCTCTTTTCACACGTGAACTGCAGATCTTCATTATAATTATTAAAACTGATAACCCTACTCTATTTTGTCATTGGGCACAGATAGGATTAGATCATTAACATTTCTCTTGACAAAGGGCACATGAAAATCAATTGTATCCAAACAATCCACTACCAAGTCATCTAGCACGAAATTACATAATATCAGGGAGATCGTCGACCTCGTGGGTGAACCAAAGGTCTGTTTATAATAACTCTTTGTTCAAAAATTAAATCCAATAAAGTTTTCAATGAAATCAAAATAAAAATATAACCAAGTTCGTTAATCTGAAAAAGCTAGGGTTTATGTCAATTGCAACTCAGGATAAGTGGTTCAAAAATTTATCGAATATTGAGATTCCAGATAAAATTAAAAAATTGTTATCGTTGTGTCTAAAATTTTGTATTAATCCTAATTTAAAAGCATTTTTGAATGGATGATTTCATGAATCTAAATCGTTTTAAAAAAGCAACCAGAACTACTAATTGTACAAAGTGATAAAGGTAATGTTACTGTGGCAATGGATAAGGGGACTATATCCAAAAGTCACTAAATTTATTAAATGATAACAAATATTACGTCAAATTAGCCAGGAATCCCACTTGTACACTGCAGCAGAAGGCGAATAAACTAGCCAGTAACTTAAAATCAGATGGGTCTATTTCGAAAGACGTAGCAGTACCTAACTATCTATAATGCTGTTGCACCGCGTTTTATGCCTTGCCTAAAACTTATCAAAGTTGAATTATCGATGAGACCCTTTGTTTGTTCGATAGATTCCCCGAATAGTAAGTTGGCTAAACATATGACACAAGTATTAACGAAATTATACAATCCATCAATAACTTTAATATTCAAGACTCGCTTGTTTTTAGCAACTTCATTAATGACTTTAAATTACCGCCAAATTACGTTGTTGTCAGTTTTGACGTTGTGTCCTTATTCATGAACCCTCCATTACCGGTAATTATGACTAGTATTGAAAACATTGGACATCCGTTTCTAAAATTGTAAGATGTGCTTAGATACATTCAATAGTACACTACAATTTATATTTGACTCTAATTTTGTAATGTTTGGCAACAGTTATTATAAACGAATCTTTGGTACACCCATGGGATCCACGATCTCCCCGATATCATGTAATTTTGTGCTAGATGACTTGGTAATAAATTGTTTGAATAAAATTGATTTTGATGTGCCGTTTGTCAAGAGATACGTTGATGATCTAAACCTATCTGTGGCCAATGACCAAATAGAGGAGACGTTATCAGTTTTAATAATTATAATGAACATCTGCAGTTCATGTGTGAAAAGAGGCCAATAATTGTATCGCCTTCCTGGACATGTTTATTCATAGAGACCACCACAACATATTACGTACATAATGGTACAGAAAACCTGTTTGTAGTAATCGGTTCATCAGCTACCATTCACAACATCCACTGAGAATCAAAACTAACCTAAACTTAGCTTTAAAAATAGGGACATGATGCTTGCTATCTCACGTGAACTACCAACAAAATCTAGTCAAAGTAATGTATCAACCCATGGCTCCGAATACTAGTCAAAATCCACCTTACACAGATAATGTATTATTTTGTTCATTAACTTACATAGCTTTGCTCACCCTCAGATACTAAAAGTATTAAAAGGATTCACCTATGTGAAGATAGCTTCGAGAAATGTTAAAGCTGTACCTAACTTATATTCTAAAATCAAATCTCCTGTAACAACTTTGTCGTGTATCCTATTCCATGTAAGGGTTGCGGTAAAACGTATATAGGGCAAACATCGCGAAGTTTGTTAGGTAAAATTACAACACACAAAAGTGATTGTAAAGAAAATTAACCACGTGTGGTCTAGCTGAACACGTGATCCAGCAGCATCATGAAATGAACTATAACGAAGCCATTATCTTACGTAAAGAAAAAACCTAACGAAACGCCTTTTTTGGAAATGGTCTACATTAATGCAGTTTATGATACTATAAATAAACATTTTGACATTGCTAAACTAAGTAGTATCTACAGTTATGTTCTATCGCTTGAAACAAGCAGTCAATATTCTGGTGGTAATTAATTTTATATAAATTGTAATTTTCAGTCGCCGTACTGTTGTTTTGTGGTTGTTACTTTAACGTTAATTTGGTAAATTCTATGCATTACTTATCCTGTTTTTTAATTAAAACTTGAATGGTGTATAGATATATGTTTCTATTTTAGTCTGTATTGATTGTAAATTCAAGTTCAAAGTTATATAACCGCTTATCTAATGTTGCAAAATTGTAATATTTTTGGATTTTCGACATTGCAGGTTTTAGATATGTTCCGGCAATGATACATAAGCACCCACATTTTCAAATAATCGTTACCTTATCGTTGACTAGTGGCGATGTTTTTGTTATGTGTTAAAAATATTATTGTGCATATGTGTAACTTTAATTAATGACTCACGTTAGGTACGTTTTAATGTTTAGTAAATACAAGTACATGTTTTATGTTAATTTTTAGTTTGTCTTGATAAAGGAACAAATAATTCTGAAAGCTCGACTCAGCAACAAAGGGTTTTACTTTCCTGGCCTTATCTACTTTGACTGCAACCTCAATTGGTATATATATATATATATATATATATATATATATATATATATATAATATATATCATCTTACACGATTTTTCTTGTTTAGTCTCAGTTTATGTAAGAATAAACTGTGTAGGTTAACAGGTACTTCCGATATTACTATATATTCAAAAAATTGATAGGGATCTACGATTTTGCTCTAATAGCCGTATGCCAAATTTCATAACTCCAGCCCAAAGTGTGACCCCTATCATGCTTCCACACACAGACACACGAGACACACCGCACGCATGCACGCGCCCACCTACACCCACGCAGGCACTCAACCAAGCACGCACGTATCCATAAACACGCACACACATGGACGCACGCACGCACCCAAAAATGGTCAAAGTGGATTGAAGTTCTCTCAAAACGTGAAGACCCGTCAAAATATCGAGGTTGATTTTTTCATGATCGCAATACCTTCCCATTACTGTACTTCGTATAGTATACGGGAATGTCAATGCATGCCTATAGGCGGCTATAGGCTACCAACTCTACACGAATTTTTGTTTCAGATAATTAAACAACGTGGCTATGGATGCGGTAACTAAATTGTTTAATGTCCAATGAATAACCCTATTAGTCTTTGTATTTATTATTAACACCAAATTGTGATTTTTTAACACAACCGTGTATAGCAAAAATGAAAAGATTAAAATGGTATCATGGTATAACAGTGGTAATAGTTTAAGAACTGTTTTAAACATAGTATACAGACAGGCCTATTAGTTGTATTAGGACAAATCATATCGTACGACTGCATCATAAATTCCCACAAAAAGTGAACTAAAACCAATCATGCGGTGATTGAAGAATTAAAATTACATAGTCTATGAAGGAAAAAAACAACAATATCGCTAGCTTATCGGTGCATATTTTGTTGACGCGAACCTCAATTTAACCAAATTTTTAGAATTTTTCCGAAATCATATCGTTCCAGCAATAGAAAATTTGGATATCACTGAACCATGGTTTCAAATGGCTGGAACAATCCCACATTCCACAAGTGCCGTCAGAAACGGCAGGTTTCCAGGACGGTGGATAGGTGGGCGCGGCCCTGGCCCTTGGGCACTGCGTTCTGCAGTCTTATCGTCCAATGACCTTCTCCTGTCCAGATGGAAAATATACATGAATTAAAAGACCGCACACGTACCAAGGGTAATGAATTGAATCTTGACTTTCTCAGGAATGCTGTGTGTGATTTTCGAGATCGGTTAGGTTATTGTGTAGAATTGGAAAGTAGTCATTCGAACACTCGTTGTAACAGGTCTATTCTTGTTATTTATGTATCGTGGATATCGATGTTTTGAAATAATCGTTTATTAAAAAAGTTTGATAATCAAATAACTTGAATATTATTCACAAACATTACCTCTAACTGTTAGAAAAGAAATAGCTTGAAGGGAGGAGCTATAAAAATGTCACGTGTATTATGGGCTGCCTATAACATCTACATTCCGAATGCATTGACACTCATTTTAAAGCATACATAGTCCATATGTATGTATTTAAGAAACGTTCACTATATATATATATATATATATATATATATATATATATATATATATATATATATATATACGACTCGAAGATTTAAATAAAGACTTTTTACTCTTTACTTGCTTGCCAAGCTTTTTAGGCATATATTATCTTATGCCTTCTTCAGGGCTACTACTATTAGCTTAATATTAACTTAATTAATACAATACTTCCTTTACTTACATAATATGTGAGGTTATATTTAAGAATTTTTTCGCTAATATTGTACACCTCATTAATTTATTAATATTTATTTGCATTAACTTAATTATTTGATTAATAAACGAATTTTGATTATTACCATTGTGTGATTGATGAGATGATTTTCAAAGTTTGTTACATGTTGTAATTTGTTAATAGTGTTCAGATAAGAATGTGTTGCCAACTATGATATCTTATATGCTATTAGTTAATTTTACGTGAGCGGGAATTTTGAATTATGAAAACGTAATTATTGAGGGTTTACTTTTAGTAAAAAGACATAAATGTTGCTTAAAGTTTGTACATCTGGCTTTTTGTTGATTGCATTCTCCTCTCTATTATAAAAGTACATTTCTGAAAGATTTCTTTTAATTTGGTTCGTTTCTGTAGTTTATACTTTTACATTTTTGTATCCTATTTTGTGATCTAAATTGATTGTGTGAGAGGCCAGGCAGCATCGTCGTAAACCTTTTTTAGGGTAGCTCTGATGACCAGTAATCCTAGCTTTTAATAATTGTGAGGTTTGTCTGACATATTTCCCTATACACTCCTTACAACCAGTTTTATATAATACGTTGGACCTTAAAAGGGTTGGTGTTTTATCTTTTAATTTTGAAAACAAATTTCTAATATTACTAATACATTTTTGTGCTATTTTCACGTTTCTTCTTTTAAATATGTTCGTTAACGTGTGTGTCAGGTTGTCAATGATAGGTAAGGACCCGTAGTTGTTAGTTTGTTCCTCTAGTTCTTCTTTGACTGTCGGTTTGGTTTTAATTTTCAGAATGACTTTTGCAGTACAATAAGTTATTTATTAAACTTTTCGGACACAAATTTTGTTCTGGCATTGATGATAGTTTTTTCATGTTTTGATCTCTAAACTTTTGGTGGCTGATTTTCATTACTCTGTTTTTCATTTTTTTGTGAAATTAATCTTGATATCTGTTCGATGAAGTCGGTTTACTAAATTGGTACCAAACCGACAGTCAAAGAAGAACCAGAGGAACAAACTAACAACTACGGGTCCTTACCTATCTACCTAATAGTGAAAAAAAAAGTTGATTGCAACAAATATGAATATGGTTGTCGCAAATTTTGTTCACCCTGTATCTTCGAAACAAAGGGGTTTTTCAAAAATGATCATAGGACAAATATATATATATATATATATATATATATATATATATATATATATATATATATATATATATATATATATATATATATATATATATATATATATATATATATATATATATATATATATATATATATATATATAGCCTGTCTAGAATTATACCCACGTTCTGTGGCTATCTTTGTTATTATAAGAGATACAGAGTCGGTTAAATTAGCAAAGTTGGACAGAATTACATGATAATTCAAATGCCGACAACAAAATTCATCATTGTTGCCAACTTTCTAAGATATCTGAAAATAACTAAAAATCGTCCAAGCCTTCAATCGGCTATATCCTTTTTAATATTCAAAATACGTAAAAGTTATAAGAGAGACTTTTGATAGCTATTTTTACGCAAAATGGGATAATGCAAATAAAACATTTTTTTAGTAATTATTTTTCGAGGTACAACCCAAACATACATTTTTTTAAATGGCAGCTATAGGTGGTTAAGGACTCATTCGATGGCTTATTTTTTTCTGATTTCAAAAATGTATAGCTTTGTATGTTTAGTATTATTAGTTAACTCACAATTTTCAAAAAATTGTAATTATAGTATTTACTAAACAAATGCAATGTTTGCTGTGGTGTGCTGTGTGTGACAATTAAAAATAAAACTCTCATTGATTGACTGTCAAATAGTAGATTATGAATTATTTGTTTGAAACAGTTGCAGTTCGCACTTAAATAGTGAATATTAATTCATTAATAGCTTATTCTTCCGAGGAAAAAAATAATATGTTTTTTTGATATTACGTGTCTAACAGAGATGCTAATGCTGCTTCGGAATTATATCTTCAAACTTATATGGAAAGAAGACAACTCGATGTGAGATTATTTGCCTCGACTAGACTAGAACCGAATTTAAAAAAATATGAGGATTTTACTAAACCTCAAAATTTTAAAATTAATGTGAACACAGAAACAGAAGAACGTGTTTTAGCTTACGTCGAATTTAAACCTACTACATCTCTTCGTGAAATTGCGAACGAGTACAACACTTCCAAAGATGAAGCCCACGTTATTTTGAAACAAAATAATTTTAAGCCATATCATTTTCATATAGGAAATACATTGTATGTTGAAGATTATCAGAAAAGATTACGTTTTGCTACATGGTTGATTAATGAAAGTGGAGCAAACAATTAATTCTCGAAAACCATTCTTCTTATCGATGAAGCAAAATTTACAAACAACGGCATCTTCAATAGAAAAATCATATCCAATGGTCCCATGAAAATCCTCATTTTACTGTTGAGAGGAGAGATCAATATGCTTTTTCAGTAAACGTTTGGTGCGGTGTTATTGGTACCAAAATCCTTGGGCCGTTTTTTTTATAAATACAATTTAAATTCTGAAAGATATCTAATTTTTTTACGAAACGAACTTGAAGAAATTTTGGACGACCTTCCATTGAACGTAATTCAAAATTTGAATTATTTTCAACATGACGGGGCACCAGCACAACAATGGGTTACTTGTGTGTAACTATTTACAGGAACGTTTTAATAATTGGATAGGAAATCGAGGTAGAATAACTTGGCCGTCGCGATCTCCAGACTTAACCGCCCTGGGCTTTTTCCTGTGGGGTGCAATTAAAGACAAAGTGTACCGAGTAAAACCTGGTAATCTAGACGATGTAAAAAATAAAATTCATATTGCTATACAACAAATTAGAAGAAAAAGTTTATTAAAAGTTCAAAACGAAATTTTAAAACGATGTCAAATGTGTGTTCAAAATAATGGAGGGCATTTTGAAGCACTTCTATGATTGTGTCATCTGTTCATAATTTTTGCAGTTACTCTGTTATATAGGACTTTTTTATTTTGATAATGTAGTACATTATTTGTTGTTGTTTCCACAAATTTAGTAGTAATATGAGGTTATTTTATTTAAATGTTCACGGCACACTTTAATTTGTGTAATAAATATTATAATTACCTCTTTGAAAATTGTGAGTTAACTAATAATATTAAATATACAAAGCTATACATTTTTGAAATCAGAAAAAAATAAGCCATCGAATAAGTCCTTAACCACCTATAGTTGCCATTCAAAAAATGTATGTTTGGGTTGTAGCTGACAGAAGATGGTCAACCCATGAGAGATTTGAAGATACAGTCATACCCAACAGAGTACTAGAGCCTGAAAACTTAAGAACTGAGGCATTCATACTTACAACAGGAAATGATCGATCTTTTTGGCGGGCACAAGGCAACACTGAGTTTTGTTAGCATTAAAGTTAACTAGATTATTGCTTCCCCATTTGAGAATACGTTGAATGTCTTTGTTGATTGAATTTGCCATTTCAGCTTTAATTTCTTGATTTGACATAGAAGGTGGATTATCACTATGAGTAGACTGAGATGAACTACAGTGAAGAGTGCTATCGTCAGCAAAGCAATGGATGGGGTTAGTTGTTGAAGAAATAAGGTCATTTATGTACAGCAGAAAAAGTGGGGCGCTATAACCGATCCCTGCGGTACGCCCGCGTTAATGCTAACTTCTTTTGAAAAAGCCATCAACTACGACACGTATTCGTCTTTTATCAAGGAAACCAGAAACCCAGTTGATGAGCCTATCATTTAACCCAAACGAGGTGAGTTTGGCAAGTAAACACTTATGCCAAAATTGGTCAAATGCCTTTGAGATATCTAAAGCGACTACAACTGTTTCACCGGACTGCTCTACAGTATTGTTCCAAACTGTTTACTGTTTTTGGGAATGTATAACTCCATTCCCATGAGGATGACTTCAGATACTGAAAGAGCGATGTCCGAAGAAGAGGATGACTTAAAACAATATTCAAGCCATGGAAAGGTTGCAAAGAAATCCCGTAAATTACTCCATCGAGCTGACTTAAAACACCACAAGGTCCTATCGGTTTTACGAACAACAGTGGAATTAGGAATAGTAGAAATGATTTGTATTAGACAATGGTCGGAAAGACCTAAAGGCGAAAGAACAAGTTTTATAAACAAGAGGGTTTGATGTAAGAAAGAGATCTAGAAGATGAGGAGTATGGTTAGGGTTATCAGGGATTCTTGTGGGTTCAGAAATCATTTGTGTGAGATCACATGAAATAGCAAATGTTTCTCCACTATGACCATCAGGATTTGTAGTAGATGAAAACTGAAGCCAATTGGAGTTATGAACATTGAAATCGCCTACAATTAAGATATCGCAAGATGGAAACTGGGGCAGGAGATAGTCAACTTTCATACTAAGGTAATCGAAGAAGTCTTGAAGGTTACTGTCATTAGGAGACCTATAAATGCAACAGTAGAATTTCACAAAATTAGGACCAGAATGTTTAAACCAAATCACGTAAAAATGTTTATTTTCTAAGGAAGAAACCCTGTTGCAAGCAATTCTGTCCTTGATGTAGGCACATACGCCTCTTTTATATCCAAAGTTAGAGTGAAGGTGGTATTGAGGAAATTGCAAGTCGGGTGACTCGGAGCTTTCAGAGGAGACTTGTGTTTCAGATAGAAACAAAATATCAGGTTGGAATTGTTCAAGATGTTGGTGAATAGCATTAAGATTAGACCTGATACCGCGGATTTTGCAGTAGTGAATCATAAAGTTGATACTTTCGATGACCGTGTTTGCTTGGCCCTGCCCTCCCGGGCATCCGAATGGGGCAGGATTTTACGTCCGGAATGTATTACCCTACAAACCACAGTCATTTTATTTTTAGTTTGGGACTTTTAATCCGATAGGAAGACAGTGAGGGCGAGAAGGAAGAATAAGGATGAGAATAAATTAAGGATGAAGGAAAAGGTAACCGGCAGCCCTTACCGAGCTCAGAAAATCGGAGACCCAATATTAAGGAGCCCATGGTAAGGGTGGTGGTACTTCCCGGCTGGCATGCCTACCACCTAGAAATATATATATATATATATATATATATATATATATATTATATATACTTAATGTGCACATTACATTCTTTATGTGCTGACTCTACAAACTAAATCGACCTGGGTTTAATTAATCTTATGCTGCGAGAATTATGGTTTGCATCTTGAGCGTTGAGTGCAAGAAGTTTTAAAAGTACCAGTGCGTACTTACTGAAGATTGCACTCTCTGAAGTAAATTCAGTTTTGTGGTTTACCCATTATTGGTAGGCTACCAAAGATACACAACCCTGATTGGCATAAATCTTTCTACCTGTGCTCAATGTGAGTATTTATAAAAACACGACGTTTAAATAGATTTGTGCTAAGATAAACCATTAAATTTAAACATAATTATTTGTCAATATACTTCCTATACCCCTTAGCTGACATAAAACGTAATGGTGTCTTTATCGCGTGCACTCAAGATTTTAATGCCAACGTTCTGCAGTATTTTCGAAATAGGTTATCTAGCGATAAGCTGGGTTCATATATTTGGGTATTAAATAAAAAAAAAAACTAACAAATAACTGATATACGTTGTTTTTGAGTTACTTTTTTATATTACTATAATAAAGAAGAATCCAATTTCTATGTACTCGCCATTGGCCATACACTTGTTTTATTATAATGTTTATTTATGTTAAGATCACTAGTTTGTGATCAGGACCAGATTAACCTAAATGGATTTGTTTGGTCAACTTAAATTCATTTATTTAATTTAAATAAATCGCGATCATACATGTATAATTTTCAACTTAATGAACACTTTCTTAATGTTCCATTACACCCCGGAAAAGATGCATCAGTTTGAACGAAAATTTATTTGAACAATGTATTGCAAAGAATTTAAAATACTTAGCTTTTTTAGGTATTTAAAATACTTTAATAATTTCAAATTAAAATTTTTCACAACTTTACACTTACATCATAATTTGATTAAATTTTATAAATTTTCTCTTTGTTTATGACATTTTTCACTGTTTGCCTTCGACCGTTAGAGAGTGTTCCGATTTGACATCTTTAAGTTAGTTTAATAACGTTTAATTTATTAAGGATCTAGTTTTTTACTAAACTTAGATTCCATAGTTAGCTTTATACGTTTATCAAACTGTTATATTAATAGCAGGCCTATGTTTACGTTTTCAATTTTCATATTTCATAAACATTTCTGAAAGCTTTTATTCTGCTAAGGACGATAAATGTAAGTGTTATCGAAATTTAAATTTGTATAAACATTAACCAAATCATTCAAATCAATCAACCTCAATCAAATCAAACAAAAAGCTAAGCTAACAATTCTTTATAACCTTCAGGTAACGATTCTCCCACTGTATACGCTAGCCCCTATGAGCGACCGCTTACTTAGTAGATAAGGCTAACCAAGAATCAAAGCTGGTACTCTCCCTAAACATGAGGGCAACGGTGTAGGAAAGCAGTCGATCATCCGCAAACCAATCTCTATCAATTCGATCTCAGTCAATCAAATCATAACCTGCAGATTGTAAAAATCAGCTTACTATTCCAAAATACTGGTTTGGCTTAAATTACATATTTCAAAGAATGTTGAAATAGAAAGAAAATGAACTTTAGTGGTTTAGAAAGCCATTATTCTTTGTAAAATAATACTTCACTAATACCTACTAAAGCAAATACGGCTAAAGCTTCGGTGATCTATGTAAGGTTTCATTCATTAAATAATTTGGAAATATACGAAGGAGTATTATCCTGCCAGATGAAAATATTTAAGGTTCTCGAACAATAAATTACTCGTATTAAACTAGCACAGAACAATTGTGTCATGTATGATGTATTGAATGCATTGTATACAAAGCTTTTACGAATTGTTATTGAAACCTTTTCAGTAAAACACCCATTCATTTTTTATTAACAATTCAGCCATAATAATTCCATGAATAAAAGATTAACCAACAGGGTACATCAACACATTATTGTAATTGACCAGAACCATTTGACCACTTTTACGCTGTGTCCAAATTGTTTCACATTCTTCTGGATACATAAGTGTTCGAGTGCACGTAGGCCTCCGTGAGCATGTTTGAGTAAGTATCCGTTTAATTTATACAGGGTGTATCACTCTACATTTTATTGCAGATTTGGAAAGTGCTCGAAGAGTACTGTTTTTTATGTAACATGCTGTAGCCCTACTTCGGTATTTGTTTGACAGAAACTTAAATTGGACCGGCGCCTAGGTTTTAATATAGGGTCAGGAAATAAAATGTTTGATTGGCTGTCGCAAATTGTCTACTTTCTTTTGGCGATTCTCAATCCCCCCCCCCCAATTAAAGCCAGACTAAATCTCACATTTTCCAATGGTACCGAAAACACCACTTATTGTATTATGTCCGAAAACTTACGAACCCAAGTCATAATAAGACAATACAAAAAAAAGTGTGGCCAACATGGCTTTTATTCTGCGTTTCAAAACATTTACACTACTTAAGTGAGAAAATACGGATGAACAGGTTGGAAATTCTAGCAACCTAAACTAAATTTTGAAATTATGACCCTTCCGTTGAAGGCATAACCTCAACCTCGACTTAGCAGGCCCCAGACACCGTTCTGAGAACTTCCGGCAATACGCCATGGAAAGCCGCACGAATCTTCTCTCACATATTCTCGGCTGTAGTTGGTGCGTGTAAGCCTCGTTCTTGGTGAAACTCCAGAGGAAGAAGTCAAGTGAAGGGACATTTTTCAAAACTTAGCCAAGCCTACGCGAAGGAACCTTAAATAACTTTGCCGTTCGGATGCCGCTCGATGAACTTCGGACACAAACTGTGTTCTCCCAGTATGCCACTCCAAACATGGAAGGACCATCTTTGTTGGTGATTTTCCCTTCTTACGGCGTGCAAATTTTTATCGACGTTATAATGAACGTTGTGGTAATTGACTACCCCATTTTTATGGAGTATTGATTCATCGAAAAAATAACACGCATAAAATAGGATTCCTTTTGGTCGATTTTGTTGATAACATACATGCAGGAATTCTACCTGACCTTAAAATCTTAAACGCACATGCAGGAATTCTACCTGACCTTAAAATCTTAAACGCACAGAATCTGTACTTCTGAAGAGTATGATACACAGAACGTATTGAAATGTCCGTGTTCCTACTAATTTCACGGAAACTAATATGAGTATGAAAATGTAAACTTTCACCATTATCAGACATAATTCAAATATGTAGCTTTTGGGCTTTAATGGTCTATATTTTTATATTTAGATTTATACAAATGCATACATTTCGATAACAATTACAGTTATCGTGTTCAGTAGTTGTAATACCTTTAAGAAGTTGTTTCATCTTAAACAATTCTTCAAGTTGTTACAGCTACTGACGACGATAACTGTAATTGTTATCGAAACGATTTATATAAATATAAATATAAAAACATACACCATTAAAAATCCACAATCCAAGGGCTCGACAGTGAAGCGGGAAATTTTGAAGTACCCAATTTTTTCAGAAAATGCTTATTATCAAAACTTTTTTACAGGTTTTTTTTACATTTTTGTGTAAAGACCCTTCTAATCTAGATTGAAAATTTTTCATTACTCGGCGGAGCAGGACAGGTTGAATTCTGCGAGCAAGAATATCACCATCTTTCAACTTTTGGACGACTTGCATCTTGTAAAGGTGGAAACATAAGTCTTTATGTAAAATTCGTCGTAACGAAGTGTCGCTAATGTTTAGTGTAGAAGCATGTTTTACTGCAGAACGCAGTGGACTACGTGTTGATGCCACTCACACTCTATCAATGTTTTCCTTCGTTCGTACGGACCTTATTGCCCCTTTATGCTTCAAGTTTAATATGGAACCAGTTTCTTCAAACTTTCTTACCCACTGTATATTGCATGAGCGTACGGCACACTTCGATGTCGTGGAACATTGAAATTATTACGAAACAATCGTTGTACCGAAGTCACACTCACCGTTTTTATAAAACGATTTTACGCAAAACACGCTGAACGCCTGACCACTTCTCCATGTTTCTGTTTAAATGTCAGTAACTGTCAAACAATAATCAAGTCATGGAAACATTGACTTTTGGCAAAAAAGATTTGGCCGCAAAATCTCTTGATCTTTTGGCAATGCATATTTTTTGGCGGATTTCTGAACAGCGCGGTATTGGGTTATAGACCACAAACCTTACCGGAATTAGCATCGAACATCAAACAGGAAATTGAGCGAATTCAACCTGTCCTGCTCCGTCGAATAACCGAAAATTTTCAATCTAAGTTAGAAGAGTGTTTTAGAAGAGTGTTTACAAAGACATGGTTCCCATTTGAGCGGAGTTATTTTTTAGACATAAAATAGCATACTTTCCTCTACTCAAACTTGTAAAAAAAACTTTTGAAAATAAATATTTTCTGAAAAAAATTGATACTTCAAAATTTCCCGCTTCACTGGCGGACCCCGTATTTGAATTACTGGTATGAGTTTTTTAACACCCACCGCCAGAATGTGCGGTTCATTATCTTTGGTCAACACTGGCCTCGTTCTTGGTTCGGAAAAGGACGTTTTCTGATAAACTGGAGTTACATGTTTTTTCTTTGAAATTTTATTATGGAATATGTGGTTTCCTTTTGGTGTCAATTGAAAATTTGGAGTTTCGGCTATTCAATGTTGTAATTTTTTAAAGGTGGGTGTTAATTGACATTTTCGAACAAAATAACAATGAAAAATTTTCTTCTTTCCATAAATTAACATACAGTGATATTATGTAAGTCAATATGAAAAATAAGTAGCACTTTCATACGGGTTCCCTATATCTACATATAGACTGTTTCAAGTTATATCAATTTTTCTGAAAATGTAGTGCTTTAGGAAAATCTCCTAATAAAATTAACTCCAACAAATTTACCCTTAGGTTTAACTAAAATACTGTTCCCTTAGTCTATTTATTGACTGAATAGTGAACATCTCTTTACAGGGTGTTCATTTTTTTCAGTTAAATTAGTAGAACATTCAAATTGAAATATTCGGCTTATTTTAAATGGAACACCCTGTATTTTATATGCATATCGTTTAGCTTACTTAAATACCTTTCAACTTCTATAAGGGTTTCCTATACCTAAACCTTCAAATTTTCAACTTATTTAATAATCTTTGGAATTTGTCTGTTCCTGTATCATTTGTAGATTAAAATATCCTCCCAAAATGCCTACTTAATGTTTTTTGCTAATGTAGTAGTATTTTTCTTTACCAATATGCAGAAAGCTCGGTACCAATCTTATGTGTACATGATAGATTTCAGATGTTTGTAATTTACATATTCACAAATAATGTTAATGTGACTAATCATGTAAGTTTTATAGTGTGCTGTGGAATTACCGGTAACGCATTTGTTGATGTTAAAATTCTGACATTGGTTGTGACTTTTGTCATTGTGTATTGTTATTTTTTCCGAGTGTGATGAAAGTTGTTGAAATATTTTCAATTTAATAATGGTTTATTCACAACAAGAAAGAATTGATATAATTTTAACCATTGGTGAATGCTATGAAAACTGTTTACTTCCTCAAGAGTGTACTGAGAAAAATACCCTGAGCGAGTGCATCCCGATGAAAAGGTTTTTGAAAGGTTACTTCAAACATTTCGTGATACACTAAGTGTAGCTTACCCAAAACAACTAAAAGTGAAGCCTATTGCAAATGATGATGATAAAGAGTTTTTGGTTGTTAACAACCAAAATAATTGTTGAAACCAAAATACTAGTGTGTAGAGGATCTTAAAGAAACATAAATACTACCCTTTTCATATACAAATAAATCAAAGGTTACGTAGCACAAACTTTCAAAAAGATATTGATTATCCCTTATCGATCCTTGGTCGAGGTCAGTGACAATGAACATTTTTTTTGAAAATGTATTATTTACCGATGAGTAATGAGTTAATGAATCGGCACAATTTCAATTATTACGACACCGAAAATAAACATTTAGTTAATACTGTTGATCGTCAAAATCGATGGAGTGTTAATGTGTATGGTGGAATTGTTGGCAATCATATTATTGGCCCGTACTTTTTCGTTGGCAATTTAAATGGTTAAAAATTCCTTAGATTTTTAAAGAGAGACTTTTGGGAACTTTTAGAAAATATTCCTTTAAATATTAGACAAAATATGTGATTGCAATTAGATGGAGCACCTGCACATCTCTCACGTGCTGTTAGAGAATATTTAAATAGAAAGTTTCCTGATAAGTGGGTTGGGAGAGGTGGACCAATTGCCTGGCCACCTAGATCTCCTGAACTAATATCCATGGATTTCTTCTTTCGGAACTATACCAAAAATTTAGTTTACATCACACCTCCCACCAGTGCAGATGATATGAAAAGAAGAATCGGAAACGCTTTTGAGATGTTCACCACTGATATGTTGCAACGTGTAAGATGTTCGTTGGAAAAAAGAATAACACTCTGTATTCAAGAAGATGGACATCATATCGAGCATTCATTCTAATTGTTTTAAATTTTTTGAGCAAATTATCACACCACATAAATAAAATTTTAGTTTCCATTGTGTACATGCTTTCTATCCTTACTCTGTGAAACTGTTGCATTATGTAGATTAAACTAAAAATCGCAATAGATTTTTTAAAGTTTCACTTTATTTTTTAAAATTGCAGCTGAACGGTTTTGCTTGGACGAGCCAAGCATCGTCAGAGCTTTTTAGTTTAATTTACATAGAGTAGAAATAACTTTATAAACGTTTAAATTAAAGTTATTATTTGAATTTGAAAATGTGTCACATTAGCCAAAAATCATTAAGAGTAGGCATTTTAGGAGGATATTTCAATCTACAAATAATACAGGAACAGACAAATTACAAAAATTACTAAATAAGTTGAAAATTTCAAGATTTGGGTATAGTAAATCCTTACAGAGGTTGAAAAATAATTAAGTAAGCTAAACGATAAGCGTTCTACTAATTTCACTGAAAAAAATGAACACCCTCTAAAGAGGTGTTTACTCCTCAGTCAATAAATAGGCTAAGGGGACAGTATTTTACTTAAACCTAAGAGTAAATTTGTTGGAGTTAATTTTATTAGGAGATATGTAATTTTTCCTAAAACCCTACATTTTCAGAAACTTGAAACACTCTGTATGTAGGTATAGGGAATCCTTATGAAAGTGCTACTTATTTAAAAATTCGGAATTGCAGTAATATACGGAGTGTGACATTTAAAAAAACATAACACTTTTTTTGGAGTACGCTGTATATATAAAAATATTTTTAAAATGTTGCTCATATTGACTTACATAATGTCACTGTATTAGAAATTAACGATTATATGCCGCTTCGCCGTAGAACTCCGTGGCGTCGGTCGTGATTCACCCTGTATATATATATATATATATATATATATATATATATATATATATATATATATACTCTTCTGTCCATCGTTGTGAGGTTCATATATTGGAACATCACGTTTGGTGTGAGACCGATATACGGCCTTTTGCATTTATTCCTTTAGTGGGAAAACTTATTATTTGTGAAAATCTCGGTGACCTTCATAACCTGAATACACTTTGAGTATATCCAAAAATGCAGCAGAGTATGGTTCTCACAATGCTCTTAAAAGTATTTAAAATAATGCATATATTTTATTATTCACACTTCTCAGGCTATTGTATGAGAACTTTTTATGTTTCTTCGTATCTCAGTTCGTAATAATTACGGTGTTTTTTTTTATTTTTAAAATTGTAAAATGTTATGTAAACGATTTACCTAAGTGGAAATCGTTAAGAAGTAATCACAAATGAGGCATTAAGCACCCTTTCCGCCATCCTGAACTTTAAGCCTTGATAATTACATAAACAAGACAGTGTGTATCTATGTGATAAAAAAAATCGGTATGTTTTCAACTTTTTGATATTAGTGTTATTAACGTTAAAAAATTAGGCTTTATTGAAATTTTATTTTTATGAATTATTTCTAACTAGCGCTATATGTGTGGTATCTGTGGTATTGCCCATTAGAATCTTCGTTAAAAATTGCTTTACCGCAAATCCAGTTGTATCAAGTAATTCAGCAACGAACTTGGCCATTGATAATCGTTTACAAGAAGAACATTTTTTTTTTTTTTTGGAAAACAATAATCAAAAGCTTTGATTACATTAACGTTTATAGGTACTCAGTTTAATTATTAAACAAAATAAATCTAAATGTATATTCTTTAACCTTGCTTCGTGGAATTCCATATTTAACAGCACTATAGTTTTAAATATAATATAATTCCAAAATTTCTTTTATATAATTATTTATTTCTCTACGTGTTTCAATACACCATGTATCATTAATAAATAAATAAATAAGTAAAATAATAAGTAACAAATTATTAAGGTAAAACAGCAAACTTGATGTAAATAATAATTCTATATTTAAAATGTGTACTTTAATGATCAAACAAAACATCTAATTTGTCTCTTTTATTACAAAAATGTTACCATAATTACTTATTATTTTATTTATATATTTTCTCTTGATAATGATACATGTTGTATTGAAACACGTAGAGAAATAAGTAATTATATAAAAGAAATTGTGGAATTATATTGCATTTAAAACATTAGTTCTATTAAAATAAATCTAACTGGCGCCTCGCTCATATTTTTTTGAGTTCTGTGCACAAGACTAGTTTAAGGTTATTCGTTTGAATGTTCCTCACTTACTATAGCAAAAGTCTCAGTTATTCCATTATTTTTGAGAAAAATATCCACTATTGCTGGTCCACTTTGTAAATAAATTCTCATATTAAGCAATCAATATAACAATGTAATAATTTATGGATAAATTGTTCTTGAGGATAAAACGCAAGCTAATCAATTTTTAAGATGGTCGCCATGTAAACATGGACAAACTGCAAATTACTTGCATAATTTATTCCCA
>JARFJB010001615.1:1000000-1162500 GCA_036346205.1 Vesta saturnalis | reverse complement strand
CATTTACAAACGACCAAGGACTGATTTAAATTTGCCTAGAAGCAAGATTGTTTTATGCATTAATTTTGTACAAAAGTCTGTTAAATTTAAAATATTTCATTAAACCAATTTGTAATTGTATTATTAACCCTTGTTTTTAATTGAAAATTATTTTAGTAAACTGTAATCCCATGGCCAACTTAATGCCTCTATTTTCATCTTTTCGTATTACAATCGCAATTTCACAAATAAACTAAAAGTAAATGTATTTAAAGTTATTAATTTTAGGTATAACTCATGCTTGATGAAAAGGAAAGGATATCAAACAAAACATCGAATGACACGAACATCATGGCGGGTGGGGTGGGTGCCGTTTAAAAATTTTAAAAATCTGAAAATTAATGTTGCCGATTTCCATTAACAGGCGTTCCAAACGTTAAGCAAAAATGGTGCGATAATTATAACTTTAGAAGACACGCCAAGCCACTAAACGCTACAAACATACACAAGTCTATATTACTATAATATAATTGAAACAGAACTTACTTTTTTCACCATTGGAATAACCGTGCCTCGAGCGATTTTGTCTTTCCCGTATATACTATTTACAAATGAAGCATGATACAGGCATAGGAGTAGTATGTGCATGTATGTATCATATTTATTTAATATAGTGGGGCAGTTTAGCTAGGATATTTCAACATATTGTGCAGCTTTTGATAAAAGCACCAAATTTGGCACAGTTGTAGACCCATGTAATATGAACAAATTTGGATGTGGAGCCATCGGTCAACTACTGCCTGGAGGCCGTGGCGGCCATTTCCAAAATGGCCACCAGGTGATACCCAAAAGACAGCAAAAACTTCTAGTTTGCTTTTGAAGGTTTTTGTGAATGTTTATTGAATGTTTTGAATGAAAACCGCCAGATAGTTTGCAAGTTATATACATTTTTTTTTAATAATTTTATATTTCACATTTCACATTATATTTAAATTATTTAAACAAATACAATACAAAATATTAATTTAACTTTATAATATGACTCTAAGGTATATTGCGTGTGAAATGTTTAAAGTATGTAATGGAAAACTAAGACATATTACATTCAAATAAACTTTTTCATTTCTGTACATGTTTCATATTGCATTAAAACATTAAAAGACAAAATACTAAAAATATGTTTTACAGTCCGAGCATTTTGCCAGTTCAGAACATTCGTTTTAAGAATGCGACTTCAGTTCTCAGAGATCTCCCGTCGCAAGCACACAGTGGTGTGTATTCCAGACCGGCCTTCTTAAACTTATTCATACAGTCTTTGCAATATGATAAACCTTTCAATGGTGGGTATGTCACCTTCATTAATATGATCTGGTGCAGTGGAGTGAAGAGTGAGTGTCTGGGTCAGCTCAAGTAGCACTGTCCACACTGCCCACGTTGTCCTCTTTCTACGGCCGGCGAAGCAGGAGATCGTGTTGCAAACCATCGAATCATGATACATCAGTAGTACCTGAGATTTTTCAGGACCCAGAGCCCGATCAATCTCATGGGCTCCCAAGAAGCGGAACGTCTTCGATGAGCCGAAGGACACCCACACTTCAGCTTCCTCATTCAAGGTGCGTGCCAGAGCCACTGCCAGGACAACAACTTCAGTGTCAACTGTGAAGATGAGGATCTTATTGTGGTCATTGTGAGCAGTATGGGCGGCATGCAACATAATGCGGGTGTCGGGTTCCTCGTGATTGCAAGGAGCTAATGCTGAAATATCCAGAAGCGGTGGCTTTCTCAACCCATCATCTCCTTTAGTGAAGAGCAGTTCCTTGTCTAAAAGCTGGAATGAGTCGTAGATGACGTCAGAGAGGAAAATGAACAGCTCTATCTTGTTTTCGTCGACTCTGTAGAAGCTGGCCCAATTCTCGCGTATAGGTGAACCACCCACCACTCGTCTTCTCGCCTCTTTTGCCGTACCAGGCTTCAGCAACTGGATGATGACTGCTCCGTCTAAGACAATGCAGCTTGTTGGAGGAACCTTAAATCTAGGCTGACTGAAGTCTTCTAGACAAGTGAGAAGGAAAGGGGGAAAGCTTAGTTTTCATGTTGTAAGAATTCGAGTAGATTCCCATCCCAGTTCTGGCATCCGATATACAGACGAGAGAAGAGGTTTAAGTCGTTTCTGAGGGATTTCATTCGCTGTTTGCCCTTTTGAGGTTTTGTAGCAGGCTGACCGATTATTTTGAGCTTGTTCCTGTTAATGGGATCTTGTATGGGTTTCGTTCTCTCCACCAGGCGTTCTCTGACGACGTTGTCAATTTGCATTTGACCCACTTTATATGCACGACGGAGGTCGTCTACAGCTCGAGGTGGCGCGATCTCCTTGGAGTTAGTACCAATAGATCTTGACTATCCTCTCCAAATGGATTCCCAAAGTCTTCCATCACTTTGAACATTGACTAAACGCCTTTTTGGAAAGCAGTCTGCACACTCGATGACTGGTCATGGTGCGTTGTGTCTTGGTCCTGCCACCATCCACCGTCGCAGGAGGCTGGGAATGTCAGCTAGGCCTACTGTACCTCCGCTTCCTTTTAGGGCTGCATTGTTCTGCTCGTGAGCCTGATCGAAGGGTCTAGTCGTTTTTTGGACGGTCAAATTCTCTGTTGGGAATTCATCGGCTATTTCAGGGTGTGTTGTAGGTAGTTCGACCATTTATTCCACATTCACTAAAACCTTCAGCAGCAAACTTTATTTAATTTTTGTTGTTCTTCAGGTTTCCACTATCGGTCATTTTGGGAAATGCGCGGCACGGCCGTCAGGGAGCAGTTGGCCGATGACTTTACATCCACTTTCGTTCGTATTACAACGGTCTACCTCTGCACCAAATTTGGTGTTCTTATCAAAATGTGCACAACAGCTAGCTAATTCGTTGTAGTAATAATTTTCATTGTACTTAATGCAGTAATATAATGGAATCCATACATCCATACATTGTACTGCCCTTCTGGTTTTACGAAGTGATCCTTGATGTTCTCTAACACTTGTAACAGCATGCAATATTTGAGAAATTAATTGGTCTCCGGTAAGCTGCTTATGGCTAGAAACTTATGCTTTCATCAATTCCCAAACAGTCGAGAAACATCAAACCACGAAACCGTGACGGCTAACGAATTGGGCTACCACGACCATTCCAACGTTAGGTATTGCGTCGCTATATGAGTTATGCGCAAAGCTCCATCATGCTGATATTACATTTGTACAGCTGTAAAGTCACCAAGGGAACGTGCTCCAAACGATTTAACAATTCATGTTCTACCACACGCTTGTTAGCTGATCTTAAAACAAAAAACTGGACCTATCAAGAGGTTGTCGATGCCATGATCGTTCCATGCTCAGGAAAATTGTTAAAAGCCCAACTAGGAAATTCGCGGTTGGTGATTTTATTCGTAATAAGGGAATTTCACGAAATGTTGAAACACCTACAAATAGATAATCTTGATCGTAAGAAAAAATGTATTATTATGTTATATTTTAAATTTATGAATTAATTTTTTGATACGACACGTAATTGATGGCAAAAAGGCGGGTTTTAAGTATTCGATCAAATTTTGTCAATATCTGAATAACGATTAATTTCATGAGAAAATGTGTAGGCTTTTTTGTTAAAGATAATTTAAATTTACATAACTCTACTTTGTAAAATTTCTTGGCACGAAACCAAATAAGATTTAAAAACCAATTAAATATGATTTAAAACCTGTAAACCGTTTTTACGATATTTTTAAACGCGGTCGGCTTAGTTGGCTTCTAATGTGTTCCTGGCATGAAGGTTTATACGTCTATCTAAAATAAACCATTATTATTAAGACCCACACTTCTTCAGCTCCAATCTAATACTTTCACGTTATCGAAGTCTATTAATTGTCCCTCTTGATCAACCAATTTCAAGGTGATGAGGTAAATAAATGACCGTGGACGGCTTCTTGATTAATCTATAACCCGGTTCAACGTGTACGTCAAACTCGAAGATGGTGTCCGACTGCTCACTGTTCCTGTATGCGCTTCCAGTTGAATTACACTCTACCTGTATATTTGTAACATTAATTGTTGTGAATATTTCGTATGGAATTGAAACCGTAGAATCCCACCAATCCTTATCCATACTGGTACTTAGGATCAAGTTCGATTCCGGGAAAATACGTTGCACTGAGCACGTTTCTCTCACCTGTCAACGTGAACGTTTGGGACATGACGACACATAAACAAATAATATTGCAAGTTGTTTGTTATACAGAAAAGCTAAACATAAATGTTCGCATATAACTGTATTATAATTCTACTCATTGTCATAATTATATGCAAGGCTACAACCTCTTAAATATCTAATTATTTTAAGTGGTGGCTAAACCTCCAAAGCTGTCGCTGCATCACCGCGTTTCTTGAACGTAACCCAATAATTACCTCTTCGCCCATTGTCGTCAAGGTTCACGATAGCGCATTTGTTAAGATGCGGTTTACGTGGCAAAGTATTGGGCATAAACACTGCTCTAAAGAATGGCGCAACTTTAACGTTCATATTTAGATCGGATTCGGTTAATGCTCTCTGCGGTAAGTTTATGAGTTTTTTTGGATACGGATTCAACTATAACGTACACTCCTTAGGGCTTCAAATGAAATCCTCTAACGCTCCTAAGATCCACCGCCTACATTGCTGCGTTATGATCTTCATCCTCACTCAATTGCTTATTTGCCTTCGAAGCGTCGTTGACAGCTTTAGCTATACCGCTCGCAACGCCGGCAAGAGTACCTGCGGCTGAGAGACCAGCCAATAGGGGTATTAAGAATGGAAGAAATCCTCCAGGTTAGTTCAGGTCTAGGCACTTGCATCTTATTCTTTCCACCGGCTATCTGAACGACCTTCTTAGCAGTCGATAGACTAACATTAATGAGTTTCTTCAGCCTTCTATCTTTAAGCAGACGATTGACACATTTTGGAATAGGCTGTAAAACTACTCTAAATGAGCAGTTGTCTCCTTAACGCCCATACCCAGCGTGGTTTTAACCTTCACAGCGTTCGCTACGGCAAATGCGGCTGTTTTCTCGTCAAAAATAGAATGCTTCGAGCGTACACGATTCCAAGCTTGATCTCCAAGCACACTATCTGCTTGATGACGACTTGTTATATAGTTAGAATTATAATAAGCGATATCATGTTGTTTGCAAGCTTCGTATAGAGTATTTATACCGGGATCGCCGCGAGCTAAATGTTTCTGTAGTTTGGTTCCTGGTCCCCAATATCGATAACCCGGAATATGCAATTCAACAGGTAATTTGTATATTAAGGAGTTTTATACTCCTCTCTTCAGCAACACGTGAACTGATCAGTATACTATCGGCAACTATATGATGAAGCTTACGAGCAATTATTTGGCGGGAAGACTAATGTGGTGATTAGCTTATTGGAGGCACCGCACGGTGTAACATTTGAAAATGTCTACGTTTACTCCAAGTCGCTTGGGCAGGCGTAGCATAAATACTTAGAGCATGTACATAAACCGATAAGAGATATAATGCGTTCAACGACAAGGCGTATGTACTCATGCCGGAATAGATCCCTAAGAATTCTATAATGATTTTCGATGACATCTCGTGTCTCAATCAAGATATCATTCGCGATTATTTCAGCACGCGGGTGCTATCAAACCTATTCGAGGATTCCTAAGCAATTGATTCGCGCTAACGTGAATATGGTTGTGCTATTTACACAGGATTGCATACATTTGAAGCATGTGCATGATGAGCGTGTAGGCAACGATACTACCTTTGATCAATTTAAATCAATGCGCTCGCAATGTTGGCAGACAAAATACGATTTCGTATGCATTGTCAAAGACTCTGATTACGGTAGATTTGAGCTATATGACCTGCTTATAATGCGCATTCAGTTGCAGCATGCAGTCACTCGCAATGGTTGTTGGAGATAAGGCAGTTAAGCGGAAATTAACGTAATCAAACGCAAGCTTCAATTATTAAACAGAATGTATAACGTAGTAAATCGACTTTGAGAACTTATTATTGGTAATCAAAACACACCTTCCGTTGGGTACTGACGAGAAATCTGACAACATTGCGCGTGACAATTCAATTTTAAAATAATTCAAAATTTTATAAATAAGAAAAATTTTGATTCGTAGTAGGGGACGAGGTGATGTTCTTGCGTTCATTTTGGGGGACGCCGTTTCTGGAATGAACAGGCATTTTTAAGAAATCTGGCATCTTGAGAAAATTGTTTTTGTACTACAAATGGGTAATTACTTTAAAGTGGTACGCTGGTTTTCAGATTTATACTGCAAAATTTCTACTAACCAAATATATTAGTTTCGTTGAATACTGGTTTAAAACGTTTCTTAATAACTACATAATGTTCTCGTCGTGCCAGGAGGTGAGTAAACAATTTCCCTTTAATCAGTCATCCCTTTTTTTAACAATTAGTCAATTAAATAAACTTTTACAATTTAGAGTCAATTAAGTACACTTTTACAATTTATCATTCAACTCGTGTCTAATACATTTGGTACACTAGGTTTTTCTATTTGGGGGTTATTGTCGCCCTTCTTCATTTCTTCAGAATACTGCTGTAACGGATCCTTCAACTATAATGGAGCTATAATGGAATAATTAAGAAATGGTCTCCGATAGCCAGCTCGAAAATAAATTCCGGCTGGTACTCCACATCAGCTCGTTCTCTCACTAAACGCAAACAGGTTTAGGTCTAGTAAGACACTCGATTACACAAGCAACATCCTGGTGAGCTTCTTTTTATTGTATTCATTCATGACGAAGCCCTCTCTAGCCACTTGCTTTAGTTAACCTTTTAAGTACTTTAAAAGTGGCTCGCCTTTATAACGAATTGCAGTAATAAGTTTAGCACTGTTTCCTGAATCGTGAGTGCAACTACGTTTAGTTGGAACATTGAGTGGTGCTATATCTAACGAGGTTATGTACCTGTAATAATAAATGTTTAGTTCAGATTTATTGGAGATCCACTAAATTCATACTTAACGGGTGTTCGTTTGTTTATAGTTGCAAAGTGAGGTCAACATCGTTTAAGATGTGAACTTTGCGCTTTCATAATTCGACGGGTGTTATACAGAGTGCTCCACGGATATATTTTCATATTTGTACTTTTACAAACCACAATACTTTATATAGGGTGATCTCTATCACAATTTCATAGTTATTTAATGAGTTAAACGTATAATGCATGTCCTATGTGTCTCACTTACTAGTTATAACTATTTAAGCTCTAATTATACGTGTTAACAAACGTTATCATAATAAGGAAGCTATTAATTTTCTTTTGCTTATAACTCTTTCGGATTTCAGTCCCATGGTTATACATGTTTACCTATAATTTTACTGGGTAATTGTAAGAGTTTTAGAGTATGCTTCTGATCTGTGTAATAGTAGTAGTAATAGTAGCAGGCTACCAATTTATGATTTACTTTTTGTCACTACTGTTAATCAAATTTAATTTTGTGCGCTTAAGAAAAACGCAATGGTAGACATCTGGCTGAAACATTCTGGTTATTTCTATCGGGTTTAAATTACTGTTAGGTTGAATTAAAACTAATACGCCGGTTTTAAGGAGAGCTCTTCCTAAAACCACGGTCTTATTATTTATTTGATTTTGATTAAATGCTGTGTCTTCAATTTGTAGGGTCAACGCTGCATGTAGAACAGTGCATAAAAATTTTTTTATTCTTAATACGTTAAAGTTTTGATTTATTGATTTTTATTGTTGTACTATAGATAGACCACTATAAAGAAAGGTAAGTGTGTTACTATTATAACGATTGGGTAAATCAGTATATACTGATACAGGTGCTTGGTTTGTTCACTAATATTGTAGCTATCCAAACTTATGATACCGATTGCTCTAAAAATTATTAGTCTTTATAATTGATGGAATTATCTAGCTATATCAGTGGGACTGTATAAAGATTGAGTTATTTATATTTTGTATGGATTTAAAAAGGTTTGGGGTATTAATTTATTACGAGAATTAAACCGATTTGTGTTAAACTACCAGTAGTTGTTTTTTTATTACTGCGATGTAGGATTTAGTTACTAACCGGACCATATCTGGCTTTTAACTGTAACGTACCTCTCATATTATCTCGTAACCCTTTTCTTGGTTTAGGGCAATATGAGCTTAATCAAGTGGTGCCTTTTATTACTTTATGTGTTTCTGCGCCAGCCACACGCCCACGAATCTAAGTTCCTAACCGACTGACTGAGCTTCCAGCGCACCTTTTAGTTTTGTCCCAGCGATACCTTTGTGTACGTAACAAGGGGAGCTTCAAACATATCACTTATCATATAAACCTATAGCGGATCCTTTAGAGCAAAGCACTAATGCTAACGCAGAAAGTAGAACCGGTGAAATTCAGAGTTCAAACAAGTGCGTGCTACAACGTCAACACTTGCTACGTTTAAGTTTAAACTTCCTGTTTTCATGTTCATTCGTCGGAGTCGATATGGAACTCACATTGCTGAGACATATTCTATTAAAGAGGAGGAACAACAAGTGGAATCATCTAATTTAACACGATTACTCGATGACCTGGGCGTTGCCGATGAATTCTTAGAGCAATATCATCCTTTACCTCGCTACTATGTAGAATTGTTCATCCGCGGGAACCAAGAACACGTTGACAATAAATATGGACTTCGTAATGATGTAAGCTTAGATAAATGAGCTACGATGGTAATAAAAAGACCTAATTTATCTATAAAATAGAAACCATACGAAGGCACTCCCGGACCATACGAGCTGCTTATATTGAAAAAACCGAAAAAGTACACGCTGAGAGATGAGACGGTTGATGTCGATATTTTGGCTTAAACGCGTTTAGGAAGAATAACTACCCTCACGGAGCTATTATTGGTACCAAGTTGTCTAAATACTGGAAGGTTATTAGGCCGTTAATCAGCACGAAACGTCTCTGTCATGGCATGAAAAAGTTATCGAATAGAGCAAAGGAATATGTATACTAGAATATTCGTCGTGAACTTGTGGATGGGCTCAGGTTGCTGCATGTATCGAGAGTAACAAGCCATGCTTAGTATTGAAGAAGAGCCCCGAAAAGAAGGTATAACTGCATAATAATGCCCATCTATAGGTTTTCCAGACATTCGCTATCAGATTTAAAACGTGCAACTGCAAATATCAAATTAACCTGGGGTGATAATTACGATATGCAAGGTAAAGACTTTGCAATGTCCTAGAAGATGATGCTGCAACTAGGAGATACGTAGATGAGGCGAATTTAAGATTAACTGGATCATTAATAAGTTAACACGCTGTTGACTCTTATCACTATCACCTGTAGTTGTTGCATAGCTGGAGGTGTTATCATCTACTTTACCCTCAATTTCATATTTCTGCTGGATCATTTATAAATTAACACGCTGTTGACTCTTATCATCGCATAAATATATTCGTACTGTGATATATTTAGATTCAACTTCTGTAATAAGAGCATAAACGTTTATGGATAAATTTTGATTTTGTTTAAAACATTATGGATTTGGTTTAAGTCATGGGAAAATGCATATCTTCAAAATTTAAAGTTGGATCATAATAGAGATGGGGCGATACGCGATCGGAGTCGCAAGGAGCGGGGTAGAGGGCTGATGCTAAAGCCCAGCCGAAGCAGGTTTCATCATTATTCTTTACATTAACAATGCATTTATTATGTTTTGTATGTAGGGGGAAAATATATACATGATGCTCTTATTAGTGTTGTACTGTTTGAATTCACAGTTAAGCAAATAATTCTCGACAGAGCCCGCCCACTATCCTGCTCTTCAAATTGAAGCAATCGCTACGTTAAATAAGCCACTCACTACATTATTATTATATAGATTTTATTCACTTTTAAGCTACATCTTAAAATATAAAAATTTTTCGTTGTGAAACTAAATTCCTCATGCATTAAATTATTATTACCATCATTTATGGATGGTTTCACGAATTTGGTGCACTCAACCGCAGCCTTTCTCCTACTAGATGATCCTTCAACTGATTTTATTAGCTGCTGCAGAACTACCTTATAATTCTCCATTTTACCGGCCACGGACGCGAGATGGAGCTTATCGCCAATGGTTAACGTCGTTTCGCCAATGGATGCCTTAATTAGTCTTAAGTTGGCATCGATGATGTTAATAAATTTGCAGAGTTTAGCAGCATCATGAACATTGCATTGTTTATAGAAATGCTCAACCATTTTTAAAGTTAAATCGATGTATTCGATTAAAACCATTGGTAAAAAATAAATCATTAACAATGGATTTATTATTATAAATGATAAACATTATAACTAAATACCTAGCGGACAAACTGTAACAGCAAGGAATATGGAATAGATTCTATCAAGCTTAAAATTTATCGATATAATTGATGTGTCGAATATAGCACACCAAGTAACTGAAAAAATATCAGATTAAGTACATCTGCGGGCACTCTTTGCGATGTAATCAGTCAAGTCTAAAATTCATCTATATAATTCATGTTTTAAGTGTAAACAAGGAAACATACCTGATGTACAGCAGACAGCACGATAAGGACTGATCTACTATCGTAGGGCACAGTTCTCTTAAGGAAGTGCTAAAAACCGCAAACTAATCCATGTTATTGACTTGAACTTATTTCATCTGAATACTTTACATTAATTTTTAGACAGGTTGCAGAAATATTATTATTATTATTGTGCAATTATCTCCATTGTATTGACTATTTATTTTACAAATATATTGCAAATTAGCATTTCTAGCATTTAAAACGTCACGCACAGGATGTTGTCGTTCTTTTGCAGATATAAATGCTGGAGTAATTTTCTTAATATTGCGTGAATTAATTATTTGAATTCTGATTTATTTTAGAACATTCTAGAATCTACGCCACACAGGATGCTACTGTTACTGTGTTATATCGATTGCGTTAATATTAGATATGTATTTAAATCAGAAATTATGTATTTTAGAACATTGTAGAATCTACATCATATAGGATGTTGTCTAATCCCGCCATTACTATGTTATGTGGATTTTCTTAATGTAAGATATAAATAAACCGGATGCCACTTTAGAGATAATTTTGTTAACGCAATTAGGTATTAATTAACATTTTTTAGCGAAAGTGTTGAAATCAGTAATTATTTATTTACACCATACCCGATGTCTGTACTGTTACTATACATTATTTTGATATTAATAAATGCGCTGTATTGATTTTTTAATTCTAACTTTTTACATGTGGCCGCACCACCGACGTCATAGCTATGCATTGGGATGCCCCTCTTTACTGTTTTAATTATACAATTGAAATGCAATTATTTATTACCAAATTCAATACCGCGTTGCTGACGTCACAACGAGCATTAATTAGAAATAATACTTGGTACAGTATATACCTAATAGTAATATGAGTTTGCAGCGCACGAGTAACGATTAAGTTTACCATGTTTATACTTCCACCGGAAGTAGGCGCATCAAAGTCTTTACTACCAACAATCAGCGGCGAAGAACCTACCAGATATCTGAAGGAGCCTGCTTCCGCATACAAAACGCTCGAAGAAACAACTTCCGCTATCAGCAATGCCAACATGGCCATTTCCACATGCTCAACGCAACATCCCACCCCCACAAGATGCCGCTCACGTCTACCATTGGCGACTGTATAAGTGTAAATGCAAATAAATTAAATAACTACAAGAAAGACCAAATACAAGTGAAGCGATGTTTTTTCTTTTGCAATTTGAGGAAGTACCGTGGCGAAGTTGCTGTGTATACATAGATTTAGAACAAAATGTGGTATAAATACTGACTAATTCATGGACTTTGGTCATTGAAAGCATCCATTTTGCAACATCACCAACGAAATCGGTGTATCAACATGGTTTTTGGCCAAAATTGAGGGCAAATGCAAACCATTATTAGTGGTTCACAGAATTTAACTCTTGCGCACCGAAGCATTTAATTTTACCGCGACCTCAATCGAAATTGAACAATAATATCGATTTTGGGCAAAGTTAAGCCTCAATGCTGACCATCAGGAACGTCATTACCCAAATATAGACTTTGGGCAGCATTATTTTCTTTCACTGCTCCCATTTTCTAATTATGAAAAGTTGTTGCGCTCTGCACAACTAGAGTGTATAAGGTATCACATAACAAATACCAGAAGTGGATAGGTGGTCCACAGGTAGTGTGCCATTGCACATGTGCAGGCATACGATTCTTAAGAGATTGCGCACGCACCCCACGGTTTAAATTCTTTTACACTATGCTTTGATAGATAATCAGGGTGATAAGCTGCAAAGGCATATTTTGTGTTTTGGATGCGACATAATAGGAAAGCAAAGATATTTTTTTTCGTAAATGTGCACAAAAGTGCACGCACAATGATGCAGTATATACTAAAGATATGCACTATGGACGGAATTATCTTTTCGTTTTGTAGAAGCAACGCACTAGAAAAAACGAAGTTTGACATGTGCTGATTTTCGTTCTAGCGTAATGCAAAAAACCGCAGTTTAATATTCTATTAAGCAATTCATTACAAGTACGGACGGATGGACGGATAAAACGCGAATAATAATTTTTCTTTGACAGTGACAGCGACAAGCAATCAATAGGTTTGGTGACTCTGATGACCTTAAGGTCTAAATGTATTTGTAAGAGGCCAATTCAATAAAATTGACATTAATTAATATTAGTACTAATTGTAGCAAATTATTGTAAGAATTAAAAAAAAATGTTTTGCATTAATAGTTAATACATATATTGCACATAATAATATATTTTAAGCTTGTTATGTTCAAATTAGTTATTACATGTCACTATTACATGCGACAATCATTATCATAATTTATTATAAGTTTTTTCACTCGAGGTAAACTTTTTATTTATGTATTTAATAAAATTAATAATAATTTTTAATCATTATCATTAGAGTGAGGATGTTATGCAAAATGCATATCGCTTATTTTTATAGTTGAAGAATATCGTTTTGTTTTTAGACGAATTGCACTAAATGCAATCATTTGACATTAATTAATTTTGCATATTTTGCATATTTCGCCAAATACTGCATATATTGCAATTTTATGCATATTTTGCCTTTTTGTTCATAATTAACATATATTTCGCATTTTTCTATATCTTCCAAATTCGCTTTAAAATACATTATTTTAACTTATTTTAAATTTTGTTATTGTGTCTAATTAAGAAATGTATTTTATATGAATAAGACAGGTTTAAAGAAAGATTATTACCTGCAGTTAAGTGCAACGTTAATACTTCGGATTATGAAGTTTCAATGCCGCTATTTCGTAGTATTTGAAAATTCCTATGGTATTTAAGTAGATAGTTAAAGCATTGATTGAGGAAATTCCCTCAATCGAGGGTTCAAGTTATCTGGACTTTTCAAGGTAAGTGTTTAGTTAGTTAATCCTTCTTGAAAATAATTTGAGAGTAACGGACAAAATGCAAAATTTTAAACATTCTTTGGGCGAAGACGTAACTGAATGGTACGGCTTTGTTAAGTGAACTTCAAGATACCGAAAGTTAAAAATAGTTTAGTTCAAGTATGGATAAAAAATATATCCGAGCTACGTCTGGATGATGAAAAAGTGTTTTGCATAGCCTGTGGAAAAATAGTAAGTACCATTACATATTTTTAATTGATTTCGGAAATTAAACCCTTATTAATTGATGTAGGTTATTAAATTCACCGTTTTATCAGTTTTAAACGCAATTAGATACTTATTTTAAAATTAATTTTTCCTTAAATCATGTGCGAAAGGAAATCTCAAGTTACACAGCACATTGAAACCTCTCTTCATAAAAGAAAATTAGAAACATTTAAGCAAACAAAAGTTTGTCAGACACCTTTGCGCCAGTCGTTATTTCAAGAAACGGCCAAAAGAAATGCGCAAGAGAAATTTAATTTCGAATTGTGTAGTGCACTTGTTAGTAAAAAGCAAGTGTCAAATGAAAGCACGCTTCGAAAAGGTGTATTAATGATTTATATCTTGCTTGTAAAAATTACAAGCATATATACTTTTTATATATTAATGTTATAATTTGGAATTAACACAGGTAAATAGAAGATTCAATATTTATGCATATTTTGCATATTTTGAATTAATAATGCATTTTTGATGCATATTTTAAGGTTTTTAAGTGCATATATATGCACATATTTCGGCATTTTATAGTGCATAAAATCCGCTCTCTAATTATCATACTCTACAGAGAGGGTGGGGAGAGTGCAACTAGAATATGAAATATTGAGATAAGTTTACTTCCTCCCAATTAACTAGAGGGCAGTAATAACAAAAAATAATAGATTACTGTAACTGCACAATGCATACTTAGTTGTAAGATAGGCAATTTAGTAATTTTTTGATTCGATGTTTGGCCGTATATGACGTTTGCCATTATAGCGCTTGAAAGCTTTAATTGTCTTTTCTGTAAATTTGTTTAGCGTTATTTATAACCTTTGGTCGCTTTTTGTGCGGTTTACACTATGAAATCATTCTCATAATGTAACATTGAAATAATCGTGCCTTAAAAAGTTCCTGAAGCTTGAATAACATTCGTTTAACTACATTGTGATTCAATAAGTTGAAAATATGTTGTTAAGAAATAACTACCTTAATTAAGTAAGTTGATTCGCTATGTAAAGTTGCACCTTAGAGTTCATTTGATATTTTTGCAAAAAGTTAATTTGACAGTACATAAAAAAAGGGAAAATTGCACTTTTACATAAAAAAAATTACATTTTACTACTTGCTTATTAAATATGTACACGTTATATATTATATGATGGCGCTATTAAGTCTAACAAATTTAACATTGAGTGTCCAGTCTCCCCACCCTCTCTGATACTCTACCTAAACGATTAAGGGTTACATACTTATAAAGTCACTAAACAGTGAATCAACACCACTTGGTACATGTGTATATGCGCCTCTACCGACCATTTACATAAACTAAAACGTATATAACTATGGAATTAATGTACGAAATCTACTCCATCTGAAATCCATCAGGGCCTACTAGGCGGCTGACAAAGGCTTAAAAAACGTGATCAGCGCGTTCACCTTCGATTTGACAAGTTGACCTCCAATTTTGGGGTTAAACTCGTACTTATTAATTAAAATAATCCAGTTAAAATTAAAAGTAAAAATTACATAAAACGTTCTGTATTATGCTTTTGATTGTTAATACTCGCACTTATTGACAAGTTGAAGTTTTTCACAACTTTACACTTACCTCATAACTTGATTAAATTTTGTTAAATTTGTTTCTTGGTTGATGTTTTTCATCGTTAGCCTTCGACTGTTAGAGGGTGTTTTGATTTGTCATCTTCAAGACACTTTAACCGTCCTTAGTTGTTTAATGATCTAGTTGTTTTTTACTAAAATTATATTCCATAGTTGGCTTTATACGTTTATCAAACTGTTATACAGCAGGTTAATGTTTACGTTTTGATTTTCAAATTTCACAAAATTGTTTCAACATCTTTCACAATTTTAACCACTGACGAAGATAACTGTAAGTGTTATCGAAACGGTTAGATTGTAGTATACAAATACACCATTTAGAAAACTCAAAAAAGATAAGTATTTTAATATGTACTTATTGATTTTTAAAGGCGTTACAGGTGCAATTTATGGGGTTGTTCGGAAAGTAATTTTGTTTTTTCCCGACAGAGGATTTACTTGTATTGTTTCGCACCCAACTTCACACTTAAGCCGCATAACCATTATATGTTTTGACAGCTGATATAGGAAGTCTTTTGAGTGAAAAAGTGCAATTGATTCTACGCAGTATTTTTTGTATAGTACCCTTTTAAATATGCAGAGCAAAAAGCAGAATTTTCGACATATTTTACTTTTTTACAATAGAAAAGGCAAAAATGCTGTTCAAGCGAGAAAGAAATAAACCGATGTGAATGGAGAAGATGTATTGACAGTACGCCAGTGCCAGAGCTGGTTTGCTAAATTTCGATTCGGCAATTTTGATGTCGAAGATGCCCCACGTTCTGAAGGCCGGTTGAAGCTGATAAAGACACAATAAAGGCATTATTTGATGCAAACCGGCGAATCACAACACGTGAGATCGGTGAGAGGTTAAATTTATCAAATTCAACTGCTTACGCCCACTTGAAAGGCCTAGGTTTAACCTCGAAGCTCGATATATGAGTTCCCCATGTTCTTATGAAGAGAAATTTGTGTCGTCTCGTTGACGTCTGTGATTCGCTTCTGAAACGTCACGAAAACAATCCATTTTTGAAGAGCATCATTACTGGGGACGAAAAGTAGGTTGTATATAACAATGTCAAACGCAAGAGATCATGGAGCAAAAAAGATGAACCGGATCAAAGCATTTCGAGAGCCAATATCCATCAAAAAAAGGTGATGCTGTCTGTTTGGTGGGATTTCAAAGGAATCGTTTTTTTTTAGTTCGTTACCGGATAACACAACAATTAATTAGGAAGTCTACTGTCGTTAGCTGGACAAACTGAATGATGTACTTCAACAGAAAAGGTTAGAATTAATCAACCGGGAGGGTGCAGTGTTCCACCAAGATAATGCGAGACCTCACATACGTTTGGTAACTCGCTAAAAGCTTTTATACTGCCACACCCACCATATTCTTCAGATCTGGCATTCGGATTATTATTTGTTCCGGTCACAAAAACTTGTAATAAATAATTACTGATTTATGAGTGCGTTGCAAATCGAATTTAATGGTTATTATACATAGGGGTAACTCACAATTTCAAATAAAATTTGGAGGCGATTCTATTTGTTGTTTCACGTGCAATTTATATAATTACTGATTTGTAAGGGCGTTGCAAATCGAATTTAATGACTATTATACATGGTAGTAACCAATAGTTGCAAATAAAAAATTAAAGGCAGTTTTAAAATCATTTGAGGCGATACGAATTGGTGCAACTTGTTAACTATTAACAGGTGTCGTAAATGTCTGACGACGTCGCTCTATCAATGGAGACGGACGATTGTCTAAAACCTTCTCCGAAGAAGGATGACAACGGGCGTCTGGCGGTAGAGGTAGCGCGACACCTGATGGCGGAAGGGTTCACCGGCGAGATGTTGAGGACGCTTGAGAGGCGTTCATCCTTGGCCCTGGGGGACCTGGCTCCAAACCTCGGTCCGCAGGCGGCGGCAAGGACGGCGAGCGGGAGTACTTGAGTACCTCCCTCAAGTGTGGCGTGGCATTTAATAGAGCCATTTGACCCAAACGGCGAGGAGGCGTCCATACACCGATGGATCACCAGGCTGGGCATGCTCCGCGGAATGTATGTCTGGGAAGGAGAAAGTGCTGGGGAGCGAGGCACGACTGGGCGACACGGCCAAGAGGTGGTTCTATCGCCTCAACCGCATTAACTACGAGTGGGAGTAGTTGCGTAGTATGACATTTACGCAATAATTTCTGTGCCATGGTTGAGGAGTTGACGCTTAGGTGTAAGCGCTCCAAGGAGACCATAACGGAATATTATCGAGACAAGGTGGCGTTATATGCTCGAGTCTGTATCAGTCTTTCATCGTGCACAGATTGCCACAGGCGTACAGGGCGAACGCGCACGCGGCGGGATGCGCTACATCCGAGGCATTATACAAAGACTTCCTGGCAGGTCCGGAGTCATATAAGGAGAAGGCACCGGAGCCAAGGCTCTGAACCACTACACTCGGTGGACGGGGGATGGCTCGATGCTACAATTGTTAGCAAATAACGAATCACTTCTCCAAGGACTGCCCCTTGGAGCGGAAGGAGAGATGTCGGCGATGTGGCGCATCCAGACATGTGTTGGTAGCGTGTCTCAAGAAGGTGGCGGCGGAGATCGGCGGTGATGTAAAGGTAAGGCTATTGCTCACACTTACTGACACGTTTTGTAGGATGGCATATGTGAGTGACTACCCAGTGAGCGCGTACGTTGATTTGTGGAGTGAACAAGGTACTGTTTCACTGGCGATGGCGAGGTGATGTGCTGTGTTGTGCTCAAGGGCTTTGGAGGCCGCCAAACACTAGCGTTAGGAGAGACATTATTTGTCGCCATAATTAATGGGATACAGCTAGCCCTCAGGGCGCTTGTAACAGATGTAGACATGGGGCGTATACAACTGCTTATTGGACAGGAGTCATGCTGGTTAGGGATGGCGGGGCTTTGCTGACTGGTGGCGGTGACATCAGTGCATTTTTAGGGCGACCTCCGGGGAGGCAGAAGGTCTTCAGCGGTATGAAGTCCGTTTGGAAGCGGACTTCATATGTGCGCCAAGGTCCTCCTCATTGGCGGTAGTTGAGGTTGCCGGCGGTTCTCTAGGCGTACAATTACATACTGAGCGCACCCTATATTGCGGCGGATCGGCGAGAAATGGAGATGGTGTCAAATTTCAAAAACTTGTTTATTCAGTGAGGGAAGGGACGCCGACTGGCTAGGGTGGAGTCATTCGTTGAACGGTGGCGATATGTAGTTGTGGTGTTGCAGGAGAGATCTAACTGACCTAGGCGAAATGCAAATCAGATTGACCACCAATATACTGGTGGGTTACAGAACTTATAGGCTGCCTTTTTCGAAACGGGCGTTGGCAAAGCAGAAAGTGCGGGTACTGTTAGAAGCGGGCGTTATCAGGGAATCTAATTCAGCGTATGTGAGTCCTATAGCATTAGTTCCCAAGAAAACAGGCGAAACATGTATGTGCGTAGATTATAGGGCCTTGAATGCGATCACGGTGAAGGATCGATATCTGTTGTCTCTGGTTGCGGACTATTGGACAAACTGACGAGCAAGAGGTACTACTCAATCCTTGATTTGGCGAGGGCTATCATCAGGTGCATGTACACCCAGATTTTGTTGATAAGACGGGGTTTATTACTCCTGATGGGCAGTATGAATATTTACAAGTTCCGTTCGGGCTGGCGAATGACCGATCGGTGTTCCAACACATTATGAATAAAATGCTAGGCGAGTTGCAGGATAGCAAGGTGTTAGTATATAGGGTGATTCATAAGTAATGGGCCAAATTGTAACTACATGTTTAAAAGGCAAAAATAATAAAACTTTTTAACAGTGGATCTAAGTGTGCTCATTACTGAGGTATAGAATGTTAAATTGAAAAAAATAAAATATATTTTTGTTAATATATTAGTTATTTTGCTATTAGCTATAATGATTTGAAAATTGGGTGTGAAGTAGTTTTAGTAAGAGCAAGCAAGAATATGTGAGAGGATTTGAGTTAACTCGTAGACGTCGTCACATACGCCATATTGAATAGATGAATTCAGATACAAATTTTTTTAATTTACAACTTACTGACTTAATTTGGATAGCTCCATCATTTCTGTATAAAAAAGGTATTTCTTTTTTGATATTTGAATTTTACTAATTCATCGCATGGTCCCCGTGGTTGTATTTTACATTTACCTAATCGTAATTGATAATTGATACCAATATTAAAATAAAATGATACAAAAATTAAAGTAATAAAACACATTTATGTTTGTAAAATATATGCCAGGTAATAAAAAGAAAGGCAACATTAGAACAGACTTGAATTACAACCACTTACGAGACCTCTTTTACCCAAAACCTACATCATAATCTTCAAATTTTCTGAAGTTAAATTAAGTAATTAAATTTAAGCTTAATGATTACCTTCTGCAAAATGTTTTCAACATGGCCACCACCAGCAATTATACACACATTTAACGGTTTAGTTAAGGATTGTATGACTTTAAAAAATGTGAAACGATTATTTCGTATTGAATTGGCTCCATTTTGAATTCTATTCCATAACTCATATCGTATATTTATATGTTCAGCATAAACCATTGATTTCATGCAACACCACACATGAAAATCAATTGGATTAAAATCTGGACTGCTGGCTGGCCACTCAAATTCACGTCCAATCCAACGGTGAGCGAATGTTTCGTTCAGATGATCGCTCACAGCAAGTGGAAAATGTGGAGTAGCACCGTTTTGCACGTACCCTATCGGTAACGAAAGATCTCCTAAGAGGTCGACTAAGCCATTATTTAAAAAATTTGAATATGACCCTCCATTTAAATTAAGAGGTAATTCAACTGGGCTCAGTAATGTATTGCCTGTTACACCAGACTACACATTTATGTCCTTGAAATGTCTATCTTTTTTTAAACGAGGGTTTTTGGTTTCTCAAGTATGACTATTTCGCCAATTAGAAAGTCCGCGTCTGGTGAACGTTGCTTCACCAGTGAAAAGAATGGTATTCAGAAATGTTGAATTATTATTCAATTTCCCCTTTAGACACTGACAAAATTCAACTCTGGTACGATAATCTGTTGGAAGTAAATTTTGCACAGGTGTAAAATGATTGGGATATAAAATTTCTTTATGCAAAATTATAATTACGGACGGTTGGCATATTTCAGTAGCTGTAGATAATCGACGAGTGCTTATTTCAGAATTTTCCGCAACTCTTACCAAAATTTCATCGTCTTGACGCGAGGTAATAATCTTGGGACGCACTGTGTCATATTTTGGGCGAAATGAACCTGTTTCACCCAATCGATTATAAAGATTTGGCTGTCTTCTATTGAGTACATTTCACGATATTTTCTGGATGCTGCTTGCCCAGAAAAGCTTTCTCTTGTGTAAACGCAAATCATGTCTCTCATTTCTTCGTTTGAAAAGTGATTATGTCTGGGTATTTTTACTTATATTAGAACAAGAATTAATCAGTTTACCTAACAATAAAACGTTTCAAACTGTTCAAGAAACGTCAAAGTTTTACTAAACACGTTGTCTCTGTGAACATTCCATGGCGTGCTTTTGTCCTAAGACATTAATGCTATGTATTATGTCCACTACTAAAATTTGATTGTGAGCTTCCTTTTACACTCAAATAGGAGGACTTTTACGTTCCTTATTGGTTTTCTCAATATCATGTTACATAAAAATAAATAAATTTTGTTTTATTACTTTATAATTTTTGTGTTCCTTGTTTCTAATAGCAACATCACATAAATACACTTTATTTTGAAACATAATTAATTTTTTCGATGACCAACGTTACGAAACAATCCATATACTATGTTTACATTCAGTCGTCATCAATTACGGTACAACCACGGAGGCCATGTGGTGAATTAGTAAAATTCAAATATCTCGAAAACTTTTAATATTTTGAAAATCAAAAAAGAATACCTTTTTTATACAGAAATGATAAAGTTATCCAAATTAAATAAGTAAGTTGTAAATTAATTAGTGACAAAAAATTTGTAGCTGAATTCATCTATTCAATATGGCGTATGTGGCGACATATACGAGTTAACTCAAATCCTCTCACATATTCTTATTTGCTTTTACTAAAACTACTTCATACCCAATTTTCAAGTCATTATCTAGAACAATAGCTGATCTACTAACAATAATCTATTTTATTTTTTTTTACTTTAACATCATATATTTCAGGCGGTTTTCAAAGGCTTCTCCCGTCAAGCCTAGTTTTGGCGTTGTCTGACAGTGAGGAGGAAACTGAGCTGTAAACTTATGCTAGTAAGTAGGGTTTAGGCACTTTGTTGGCACAGAGGCGAAAAGGCGAAAGCCCTGCATGGCGAACTGTGGAGTATTTCAGTCGAACCACTACCTTAATCGAGCAGACGTATCATAGCTAAGTACTTGAGGCTAGTCGTGGAGGAGGGCGTTAGGCGGTTCAGTGTATCTGATTGGCGTGATATTCAAAGTGGTGACTGACTGTGTGGCGATAAGGGCTACTCAGGAGTATGATCTGGAGGTGGAATAAAGTTCTGAAGTAAAGATGCAGCATGCCTATGCATTAAGTCGAAACCCCAAAGGTGAGAAACCACAAACCAGTTATGTAGGCGTTAATGTGGTGAGGACGGCGGAGACTGGCGTTATGAGTAGGTTGTTGAGTAATTGTGGCGGAGGCAGGCATAAGGTACTTGCAAACGGCGGCGATAGCAACTCCTACCGCGAATGGCTAGGTGGGGAGGCAAAACAGAACAATAGTCGAGGCGTTGTCAGGGCGGAAAGTAGGTGGGGCGAACATCTCCCCGAAGTAATTTAGGGAATAGATAACACGATGAACTCGAGTTCTGGATAATCTCCTGCCGAGTTGATCTTCTATCACCGTCACGGTGTGTTAACTGATCTGCCTGGCGAGGGCGAAACACTAGCTAGTGGTAAGGGCAGTGTTGGGAAGCGTCAGGGCGACGACCTTGATACGAGTACTTCTAGTATGATCGATAAGTTACATAGAGTTACAAACCATTGGACGGAGGACCTTAACTTAAAGCGGAGGCAGATGGGCAAGACCTATCATACCTCCTTGAGAGTTAATTTTAGTAATGAGGTCATTATTGTTTCAGGAAGGCCAACAAAAGTACAAGGCGGGAGACTCGGCGGGCGGAATTGGTCATTTCATTATTTACTATTTACTTTTCAGGAGCGTTGTTATATATACATATTTATGTATTAAATAGTTTGGCGAATTATATACTTTTATTAATCTTAACATTCTTATGACAAGTTATGCGATCATCGGTTTAGCGAGAATTTTAAAAAAGTGTGTTATTATTGCTGCAAAATGGGTTAATTTTACTAAAAAAATGTTTAGAACCCACTGATGACTCACACGGCGATATTTTACGAATAAAAAAAAATTAAAATTTATATTTTGTCCCCAATGTCATTAAAAGAAAATCAAAAATGATAATTTTGTTTTAAAAATAACTTCATTTAACTAAACTTCATAAGTTTGATACCAAATTAGTCGAATGTCTTGTGAAATAAAGACTTAAGGATAATAGTTCTATAAAAAAACGATATCTTCAAAATTCAGTGTCCACCATCACGCCTCATACATTTAAGTGTTCTGGAAACATTCCTTGGCGTACGTTTTTCAACATAGTTCCATTGACTTCTCCTGCGCAATTTCGTTTATACATTTCTTTCTACTCTACATTAGGACATGGACGTTTTTTTATAAACGAGACCGAGCAGGACAAGGGTTATTTGAATATCGACCTCTCCACTGTTCACCAAATTTGTTGTGCAGAACCTGCCGCACTGCACGTGTAGAATAAATTGAATCTCCATCCTGTTGGAAGAATAAACCGATGCGCTGTCGTAAAGTTAGGTTGTCGACAAATGAAGGTATCTCAGTTGTTAAAAAGGTTAAACAACGTTCACTGTTTAAATGTTGTCTACAGAAGGCAATTACTTTAAAACTATATTGGTCCTTAGCTTCAATAATAAAATTGGGATTGTGATCTACCCAACACCTGCAATTCTATGTACTAACGGTACAATTCGAACTTAAGTAGCTTCGTCACTTTTAGAGAAATATTGCTTTTCTGCTAGCATTCCCTGGTACGATGCACAAAAATTATATCGGGCATTGTAATCTCTGCCTCGGAGAATTTGCACAAATTTTGGTTTATAAGGATGAAAATGGTTATTCCTTAAAATTCACCTCACGGAGGTTTGAGTAACTTCTGTATTATCCGACATAACTTTCGGTGACATTCAATAAAACATTGTCAACGTTCTCTTCCTTGGCAATTACGGGACGAGGGTAAGAAGCTTTATTATATCGGTTTTCAACTGAACCAGCATTCTTAAACTTCTTTAAGATCATCGCAATTGCAGCAAGGCATACTTTTTTGCCTATATGTATTCCACTGAACATTTCAGTTGCTTCTCTAGTACTGCGATAATGATCACCGCATACCAGCACTAGCTCTATTTTTTCCTGTATACTCAGATTTGAGGCCATTACTTTTATTATTGAAAAGTGAAACTAACAAAATATGACACTTATAAAGCTGTCAACACGTTCTATTATATTCAACATTTTATTTTTTACTCATTTGTAAATGTCAATTTATCGTTAGCTTATTGCCGTTGAAAGTTAATCTTAACAAGTTAGCTCTGTTGTCAAAGTAATGATTTCAAAGGTAACGAGACACTTTTGCAAGTTAACTGTCAGTTTTACAAATTAGTAGCATTATTTACTATCGAAAATTGTGTTCTACATGCATCATAAATGAGTAACAAATCAATTATATAACAATACACGCAAGGTAACGGGTTTTAGTGGCTCCAGAAGGTAATATCCTTATGTCCGCCAGTAAAACCCTTTTTACCTTGCTAGTAATGTTATATACTATTACTTGCTATCACAACTGTCAATATTTTTCCAAAGCCGTCTGTGAACACGATGAATTTTGAAAATATTGGTTGTTGTAAAACTGTTCTTTCATTTATAGAATAGGTATAGAAAATATTTAATACAAAAGAAAGCAGATTAATAGATGAATACAAGGCATTAAAAAATATAGGGTGTGCCATTTAAAAAATGAAGATATAGCATTTTCAAATTTATGTTATTGAATTAATTTTTGTGATCACCGTGTATATTCAAATCCAATTTTGACTATAGATTAAAGTAAGCTCATGTATGAGTAAATTCTATACCAAAGATTATTTTTTTATCTTTAAAAATAACTGAGATACGAGAATTACTACATAAAAATGTCAGTTTTTAGTTAACTTTGCAAATATCTTAAAAACTGTAAGATCTAGCTTGTAAGTAATTTTTATAAAATAGATGTAAAATTATAAGGAGAATCGAAAAATAAAATAATATATAGAGTGTTCTATTTAAAAATCAAAAGTTCTATATTGTACCGCTTTTATATTACACCCTGTAGAAACCAAACTATTTTTAGATTATGCAGCTTATAACAATAGACAACTTTCGTATTTAAACTTATCTTCTAAGTTTAATGGCTAAGGAGCTATCGACCTAAATACGCACTATTGGGACACCCTGTGAATATATATATATATATATATATATATATATATATATATATATATATATATATATATATATATATATAGAATCACTCAAACATCATCAGTATGGCAGCAATCCACATTTTTCTACACGGCTTCTAAACTCTGGAATGATCTCCCTGGTTCCTGCTTTCCTCTCACTTATGATATGAGAAAATTTAAGGTAGCTGTTCATAGGCATCTATTGGCAATTCATTATCCTTCTATCCATTCTCCTAGGTGTTCCTGAGTGCTTTAGCACGATAGGCCAAATTACCCTGTTCAGGTCCGCAATCATATATATATATATATATATATATATATATATATATATATATATATATATATATATATATATATATATATATATATATATATATCACCATCAAATACCTTACTGCGATCTTCGCATAATTGCCTCGAATAACCGAAATGCTTTTCAAGTTTCTCCACTTTATCGTGTATTTTCTTTGGTAAGAGCTGACCAAATGTTTCAGATTTACATGGATCAACCAAACTTCGCGGCATCTAATCTTGTGGACGCAGTGATATTACACATTTAGATGAAAATGTATATTTTGGTTCATCTGTATGTACAGGAGCACTTCTAGCGACCGTTCATATGAACAAAAACGTGTATAAGTATATATATATATATATATATATATATATATATATATATATATATATATATATATATATATTTGGCATTTACTATCAATCTGGCTACACTTGCAAGGTGGCGTCTGTATATGGACGCCAGATTACAATCCTTAATAATTTTCTTGGTATGAGTGTTAGAGAAGCACCGTTGACAAGAGACAATTCTGATAGAATCCTATAATACTATTCTGAGTATGGGGCCCATTCCATACTCCTACGTTGAGATTTTTTAAAAACTTGTCGACGCCAAAATCGTGTAATTCGTAAAATTGTATACAAACTTAGTTCAGCACTTTGCCGTCACGGCGCTATTTCTAAATATACTTTTATTGTATTTATTCTGTACATTTACAATCTTTCAGACGTCTTTAAATAGCAACACTGTAAAACCAATTTCTAATATTCTTTCTTATTTAATTTGAAGTAATTTCATATTTACGGTCTACAGCCTTCTGGCGTCATTCTACCTAGATATACAATTGATGCTACTTAACATCATTATGAACTCACACATGCATTATTTTGTAAATCATTCTGAAGTCATATATTAACATATATACATACTGTTTATTCTAAGTAAGATTAGCTACCTCATGCATCTCAAATACACCATTCTATGTACACACCCAGAAAATAATAAAATTTACAGATAAATGTAAAAAATAAAATGTAAATTGATTAATGTTTTACAGTTTTGTCATAGGTAGATAACTACGACGGTTGTTTGTATTAGTAATTTTGCTCGGGACACCCAGTTGATTCGAACGTTACCAGATGATATAATCCAATGCAAAATTTACTTATTATTAACAGTTGAGATGTTTTGCCGTGCGAAAAAAATTTAATAAAAAAGTTCAAAAGAATTGTAATTAGAGGCAAGAGAGGCCGCGGAGTCCCTGTTCTATTTAGTCCAGACGTACAGCTACACATTGAAATTCTTTTAACTGCAAGAAGTAATATAATACATAAATCTAATAAGTACTTCTTTGCTAATGTAGGCAACTCATGCCAGTCAATTGTTGGGTACAAAGTTATGAAAAACTATGCATCTATGTGTGGCGCTAAAAATCCCGATGCTCTAACTTCTACTAGACTAAGAAAGCATGTGGCCACGTTGTCACAAGTATTCAACATGACAGACAATGACCTTGAACAATTGGCTGGTTTCATGGGTCATACTACTGGTGTTCATAGAAAGTCCTACAGACTTCCCGATGACGTCTATCAGACAGCAAAAATATCGAAAATTTTGTTATTAATGGAAAAAGGTTCTGCAGTAGATTTTAAAGGAAAATCACTCGAAGAAATCGACGTTAATATGGAGGGTAACCTGCTAAGTGAGGAAAGTAATGAGATAGAAGAAGATATAGAAGAAATGCGAATTACATTGGAAGAATCGAAAGATGATAATGTGCCTTCAACAAGTGGTTCTAAAACCAATGCTCAGGTTATAAAAGAAAATGGGAAAAGAAAAGTTGAGCGGGTGAGATGGTCGGAACAACAAAAAAATGTAGCTACAGATTTCTTTAAACAAAATATTGAAATTAGAAAAGCACCTACTCAGAAAGAATGTGAACACTTAAAAACACAACACCAAGAACTTTTTGCAAATAAAAACTGGCAAAAAGTAAAGGTTTTATACAAAATTTATACACAAAATACAAATAATGGCGTTTTTATATTAAACAGTAATGCAACAGAAATCGACAACATTTAAAAACAATAACTATGACTTAACCTTCAGATTATTACAATTTGTTTGTTATCTAAGAATTTAGTTTAGTTTTATTTTATTTAGTTATCTGGTTGTGGACACCCTTTTCAGGTGCCCCATATTTTTGTATGCAATAAAACTGTCTTACTGTATAGGGTTGATTTCTTGAATATATATATTAAAATGCATTTACTTAATAAATCTTAAATTCAATAAGCCGTTGACAGCAGTCAGTTGCACTGTGCTTTAGTTAACGATAGGCAGAGGGAGTAGCTGAAGTTAACCTGCGCGGCAACAGTTACAAAAAGAATAGCCTCTCGTATGACATGAAGTTGAATATTTTTTATTACAACTGAAAATATCGTTATAACTAAACGTTATAATATAATAGTCAATATCCATTTTTCCTCCTAAGCTTACCTGTCACAATAATTACATCGATGCAGCCATGTAATTTTTGAAACTTTGGAAGCGTTTATCAGGACGTCCATGTCGTATTTGTACTTTTAGAACTAAAGTTGAGTGCTTTATGTTATACTCAGAGAGGTATAATGAGTACGACACCCATCCATGTCCATAAACAGCACTGCTAGTTCCTAATAATAGGGCGACACACAATGCTTCCACTTAACCTGTATCATTCTTTTCCTGTTGAAAATTTTATTGACTTTCAAAAGGCGGGGTTTTATGCAAGGCTGCTACATCTAATTCACTATACTTAAAAACGAATGTACGAAAAAGGTCGCGGACAATTGGTCGCGCGAAAAAATGTCACGCACATTTGAACGCACATCATTTTATCCAGGCTTAGGACTGGCAGTTAATAACTGCCATGTTTAAAAGTTTTTTATGTTTTTATATTTTATGATTTTTATTTTTTTTGTTGGTTCTTGCTTTTCTGCTTTTTATATTTGTAACTCGAAGTTGTGAGCAACCGCCCTTAAATACTCTAATGTGGATGATTGGCATATTATTGACAAATAGTTTTCTGTCACTGCGCCGTACCTTTACAAATTTTTTGAGTGGCTATTCGTTACCAGCTATGTAGTATTCAATTTTCAAACAATGTAAACTTTCCCTTTCTTTAACGAATTGATAAATTTCTACAAATTTAGATGTGCTGCATTTAATATAGAGGAGACACTATTGTGCCATCCTTCTGCAGAATAATTTGTATATAGTATGACTTCCTATCTGAATTCAAAACAATTCCAAAGATTTCTTGAAAATTGCGGTTGTCGTCTCTGGTGTCGTCGATCCAAACGATCTATACACTCATCTTCAAATTTAGAGTGTAGTGAGTGAAATAAACGCCGCGTCGCAGTGTTCCAGCCTGGTATTTAGATAATTATTAACAAAAATTTAAATTTTGTAGTGCCACCATTTGTCCGCGATCTTTTTTCGTCGGCGCCCTTTTTTCGCTGGCGATATTTTGAGGCGCGCTCAAATGTGCGCGACAATTTTTCGCGTGACCAATTGTCGGCGATCTTTTTTAGCGACACCTTAACAAACATCCACGCCTAAAACAGGTTCGAACCAGGGACTTTCTTTGGATTGAATGGTGATGAAGATATAATTTTAAATAACTAAAAAAGTGGAGAAAATAAATTCATCAAATTGTTTGTCTGATAATTAAAGTGGTTGAAATAGGCTGATTATACCAAACTCAAAATTCTAGTACGCACCCATTATTCACTGCTTTCCTGTACTTTACCCTTACTTGATAAATGTATCTATTCTGCATTGGGAGCTATTTAAATAACATAAGTATTGTATTGATTTTATTTAAACATATATCAATAGACCTTGACGCTCATATGTTGTAATAATAACAATATGTATATCTTTAACTAAGACGTCAAAATGATCGGCTAGTTCATTGGTGATAGAACATATATTTTTCGAATTAGATGAAAGCAGACCTAAAACTGATTGCACATAAACTATTAATTGCAATATGTAGACGCCAATATGTTTGCAACAAGAACAATGTGTATATTTTAAACTGAGACGCCTAAATGATCGAGTAGTTTAGTTGTGAAAACATTCATACAATTTTTGGATAATATGAAAGCAGACGTCAAACTGGTTGCTCACAAACTATTAATATAAAATATATTGAGGCCTAAATGTTTGCAACAACAACATTATGTATATTCTAATCCGAGATGCCAAAATGATTGCTTTGTTACATTAAGAGGGCATGCAACGCAGCAAGACGCCGTAATGATTTTCAGTGCAGTACTTTAATGTACGGGTTCCAGAATGATTGTCAAACGTACAAAAATTATGTATATAGTAAAAAAAAAAGCTAGAAACATATGGAATAGACCATAGAACTTAGAAAAAATGCTGACCTACATACTTCAATAAAATATCAGAGAATACGTCTTGTTCTAGGTGACGCCAAATTAAGGAATTACGTACGGACGCAATAATGATTGCATGATGTATATATATATATATATATATATATATATATATATATATATATATATATATATATATATATATATATTGTGTGTGTGTGTGTGTGCGGCATGTGTGTGTGTGCGTGTGATGCGTGTGGTGCTGTGCGTGCGTGCGTGCGTGCGTGGTGCGTGCGTGAGTGTGTGTGTGTGTGTGTGTGTGTGTGTGTGAGTGTGTGAGTGTGTGAGTGTGTGAGTGTGTGATGTGAGAGTGTGTGTGTGTGAGTGTGTGAGTGTGTGGTGTGAGTGTGTGAGTGTGTGAGTGTGATGTGTGTGAGTGTGTGAGTGTGTGAGTGCGTGTGTTGTGTGAGTGTGTGAGTGTGTGAGTGTGTGAGTGTGTGAGTGTGTGAGTGTGTGAGTGTGTGAGTGTGTGAGTGTGTGAGTGTGTGAGTGTGTGAGTGTGTGAGTGTTGAGTGTGAGTGTGTGGTGTGAGTGTGTGTGTGTGTGTGTGAGTGTGTGAGTGTGTGAGTGTTAGTGTGTGAGTGTGTGAGTGTGTGTGTGTGAGTGTGTGAGCGTGATCGTGCGTGCGTGCGTCCGTGCGTGCTTGCGTGCGTGCGTGCGTGCGTGCGATTGTTCTATTTTTATATTTCAGAGAATTGTAATGATACCCCTAGGGGTCAATGAACTTTAGTCTTGGAACGGTCTCAGTGAACTTTGAGATTTCCAGAAACTTGTTCTGAAGATTTTCAAATTTGACCTTGAAGAGGTCAATAAACTTTAGACTCTTATCCTCCCCCTATTAACATTGTTTACTTAGATGGATTAAGCTAGGTATTTATACTTAAAAAATGATAGTTATTAGTATTTATTTATTTAGTGAATGCTACATATTAGATAAGCAGGGCGATAATACAATATTTCCATTAAGCATAGGGTTGTACCGTCTCCATTTCCTCGTGACGGAAATGGAGGTTTAACTGTTAAGTGTATTACTACTAATGAATAATTTTTACTTTGCCCTTTTAGCTCAGTCGGAATTTTGTACTTGCAAAATAAGGATCGGGGTTCGTTGTTCAGGCTCTCAACACTTTGAACAAATAGATAAAAAAGTTTATATACATTTATTCCTCTTATCTTTTATAAAACTAATTCCGTTACTGTAAACTACTTCTAAGATATAAATACAAAATATATTTTCCTGTGGTTCTCCCCTTCCTAGCTGGTCCTGGGACGGAGGGTTAGGTGGTCTTCTGGAGTTTCTGCAATGTAACATTAATAGAAGGGTTGGGTTTTGACTTTTAATTTACGTCCTTTGACTGGTTTAAATTTATTTTGTTTAACTGCCGAAATAAAATAAATAATTTTACCTGAATGCGTCCCTGTATAAACTACAGAAGTTGGTAGCAAGATAACCCTGTTATAAACACGTGTGCGATAAAACACCGAGTTCAATTCTCTGCCTTTAAAGAAATAATTGATATTTTAAAGCGATCGGTACTCAAATGTATAAAAGTAATCTAATTTTATACCTGCTTTTCTTATGAAAATAAACTCATTCACGTTTAAATTCAATTTTGCCCTTTTAAATAAATGAAAGCTTTTCGTTTTGAAGGTAGCTTCTATACGTTAGCTGCGGATTATTTGTTTCTGTTCCTACATTAATTACTTTAGTACACAGGTTTTTATTTAAATAAAAAATACTTTTGTTATGTTGGCCGATTTTAAAATATAAAACCTTCGTTTTATATTAAAGTGAATTTTTCGCGTCTAACAATAATTATTTGAATTATTTACCACGAAATATATTATCGGATAATTTCTGGTTTACAGATAACAATCTTATTAATTGCAAACGGTGTAACTTACGTTTCTCGGTGGTGGCGGCGGCGGTTTTATTACAGGCGACAAATTTAATACTGACGAACACGTCTAGTTTTTACGGTTACGTTTCTATATTACTGGATTAACGGCGTTAACTAGATGTTCAGCTTAATCTTCCGATGAGGTTTTAGTTACAGGTACTCTGCGGTTGCTGGTACGTTTGTCGAGGTGTTTTTAGTGTTAGTGTAAATTTGTGTGTGTGGGTCTCCTTTGCTAGCAATCTAGGCAACCACCCGTTAAACTAAACAAAAGGATCTCCGGCGGTCAATGGAATGTCGCGCAACTACCCTTCAAACTCCACAGTGTAGGTGTCTAGTAATGAAAGAGTATGTCGGGCTTACAACCCTGCATATCCCTATCTCCAGGTGTATAGTGTTGTATTTATCTCGACTTACGTGCGTTCAACGTTAGATCTCTGCAACTCTAACTCTTTGACTTCGGTGGTGCTATCTAGTCGCGCTGTCGCGTTTTCTACTTCGGACGGCGGTTACAGGTTGGCGGTTTTAAACGGTAGTAGTCGGCGCGACCGCGACGATAGAGCACACTATTTCTATTCGGATTCTTCTGGTAGCGCGAGATTGATAAAAGATTGATAAAAAAGAGAGTCTCTGGTGGAGAGCGATTGATAATCATTCTCCTCTTTAGCAACGCGTGCCGCATTTTTATAAAGAATTCGCGAGGGTGGTTACGAAACTTTGGTGGTGAGATTCCGTATTCCAGTATTGGCGGAAGATGCTCTGACGTATACAAACTTTTAAACGTTTTTGGGATTTACGTCTGGAGGGAGAATGCATGATTAATTATTGTGCAATTTTCTGCAACGTTATGAAATATGTTTAACTTTTACTAAAACTTCTACGAATTTTTAATTGCTTGCACCTGTGCACTTTATCTTAATAAATTCCGTGAATATTATATCAGTACTGGTATTTTACTTAGCAAATAATTAATCATGATAGGAAAATTTTGATAAAGGACGACGTCTTGCTAATAAACTTTAGGAAACTAATTAATAATAATAAAAAATTGGGATATCCGACGGTGTCCCTTTACAGGGTGCTATGTGAATTAATATTATATTTAGCATTTATAACATCTTCAATATCTTTATAAATGTCATCATCACTACCATGGAACTCTTTCTCACGAAAACGACGGTAGTGAACAACTTGTATAAACTTTCCGTAGAAATACGCTAGATTGTAGAATTCAAAAAATTCCAATCGATAGCTTATTATATCCTTTAAATTGAATAGTTCTACACTATTGCAAGAACAGCAACCGTAGTTCTTTATCATAACAGTTTTTAAAATATTATCTTATCCTTTAATCGATTTCCTATTGTAATAAACACCAAGATTGTCAGATAGAGATTGGTAATGTTGATCATAGATTATGTCTTCATAGTATTTGACCAATCAATTTTATTTTAAATTTCTTGAGATGGAAAGAATTATAATTCTACATATGAATGCCATCTTCGAAGTTCATTCCATTCCTTCATGTTTAACACCGCGTTATTACTCTAATCGCAGTCGCCATAATCTTTCTATTCAAATGAGGACCAGTCAGTGTTGGAGGAACCTTCATCTTGTTTCTCTTCATTTTTATTACTACTATCATCACTATTTTGACAGCATCAAAAACACAATGTTAAATTATTACTCGTATTGTTACTGAAACCTTGAGGGGTATCCATGTATAACGTTGAACTTCTAAGTTTTGATCGTTCCAGAAATAATTTTAGTGCTGCTTGCATTATCGCTGGATAACGACTTTACTTGCTTACAATTGCATTACAGCCAAACACTGTTTAAGGAATGATTCTAGTTAAAGCATAAGCAATTTCCACATGATTGGGTTGTACCACTACTGCTAAAAACAAAACGTTGTGTTTTTTTGCTTTTCCAGCTGCTCCTAAACTACTAAGGAGCACATCTTACACGTTTAGTAACGTTTTAACTTTTTCAATGTAGGTTTATTCTTTAAAATATTTATAAAAGCGCTGAGGTAATACACATTTAAAATCAATTGTTTCCATCACTATACTTAGTATTAATCACAGCCACATCCATCACTTTAGACTTTTTAGATATCTTGAGGTAACACACATTAATAGGTGCTTTGGTTTAACCTTGCTAATTCTTTGGCTCAATATAGCCAATCTAAGGACCATTCAACCTTGACCTACTTCGACAATAACCTGCGATTCTTCTTGTTTCACGAACTGATTACATTTTTAGATTTCTAAGAATTGTAATTATACCCCTAGTGGTCAATAAGCGTTCACCTTGAACAGGTCATTGAACTTTGGTTCTAGTTTTAGAGTTTTTGTCTTTAATCCTTGACCCACTTTTAAAGGTCAATAAACTTTGAGGGTTTCAAGAAATCGTTCTATTCTTAGATTTCTAAGAATTGTAATGAAACCCCTAGAGGTCAGTGTACTTTGGTCTTCGAAAGGTGAGTGAGCTTTGATTCTAATTTTAGATTTCTAAGAATTGTAATGTGACACGCCTACAGGTCAACGAACTTTGACCTTAACCAGGTGAATGAATTTCGTCTCTCTCGCTTCCACGTACTGATTTTATTTTTAGAAGAATTGCAATATAATACTCTAGAATCAATAAATTTTGACCTTGAACAGGTCAATGAACTTAAAAGGGACGTGACTTTGGCAACAACGCGAAAGTTGGAAACGTCGCATAACCGTGAGACTCTGTACAGTGAGTCAGAAATACAGTAGCCATACTACTTGTTTTAGCCACATTTTAGATATTCAGAAGACATTCCTCAATCTGAGTGTCACCCAGTTTGTTATAGTAATAAACAACATTGCAGACAAAATAATCACATCCACTAAAACCATTCTGTACGTAGATGACCTGTGCATTGTCCAAACAGGGCAAAACATAAATAGCGGAGACACTTCGAAATGACAGAAGAAGCTCAATTACGACTTATGTGCTCTCCGACAAAAACCAAATGTATGCATTTTGACTATGTGAATGAATTTAAATTTCTAGGCCTGTTTATTAAACTATAAACTAACCTGGAATAAACACATAAAAAGTGTGGTGACAAATTCTATACAGACCCTAAACAGACTAAGGGTTTCGTGCAGTCGTACGAGGTGTGTGGATGCCAGCAGAAGTAATTGATGCATTTATACGGTGCTAAATAGAATATGGCTTAACAGTACCTCAGTATTCCACATAATATCATTTCAAAAAAATGGAGCCTATATAGAATACTGTAATGCTGATAATTACCGGAAGAAAACTACCGGTAGCCCCTATAGAAAGTCTTAACGTAAAAAGACACTCGCTATCACTAAATCTGTCACTACAACATTCCCTTGATTCGGGCTAAAAATCGAAAGCAAGAATCATTTTTTATATTCCTTGATCGTGAAGTATCCAATACTCCAAAAGTACGAATGGCAATAAGGACTACACCAACAGCTATTAGAGTATATAGCGATCTGAAAAAAGAGAACTACTTGCCAATAAGCACCTGGAAACCAACTGACGGGTAATGTCCTGAGAACTTACAGCACCTCTACGCCGCAATGAAAGGAAAGAACCTTTATGAGAAAACCACGAATACTAATCAAAAAGTAATGAGACTGATTAAATAAACCATACATTAATATTTTATTAATCAAAATTTATTGTGTTTCCTTTAAAGTAATCCCCTCTCATCAGAATACACTTCTGCCAACGTTTTTTTCCGATCATCGAAACAGTTGTCACACTCAGTTTCCGGTAGAGCTTTCCAAGCCACCAGCTTATTCTCTTGTATGGCTTCTGTTGATTCAAAACGATGTCTACGAAGTGATAATTTTTAACGAGGAAATAGGAGCAACATTCACTTGATATATATATATATATATATATATATATATATATATATATATATATATATATACAGGGTGTTTAAAAAGATGCGGCAATATTAAAGGGGGTGATTACCCAGGTCATTTTATACAATAAAGTTCCTATAAGCATAGGCCCGCAAATGCTTCGTTACTGGTCTACAGCGTGTTGAAGTTTAATTTAAAAAAACAGTCAAAATTAGATTTTTCCAAAACGGCTCGAGATATCATAATGAAATTTTACGCGTGTCAATATCTGTGGGAGACGTATACTTTGCAATACAACACGATGTTTCAGTCGTACCATCGGCGCGCGTATTGGCACGTCACAGGCTATTTTTCAAGAAAAAGTAGGATGCCGCTGATTTCTCTAAAATAAAAACATTTTTGATTATTTGTTCAATTGTGAACAAAAAGCTCTTTAACTTTTATCGTACGACGTACCGTTTTGAGTTAAAAAATTTAGTGCATGTCCATTTATTACAGGAAAAAGTTTTAAAAATCAAGGGTTTCATTCAAGGGCAAAAACAAATATTTCACCAAACCAAAAATTTTATCAACCAAAAATTACAAAAACTGTTCAAAGTGACCACCTCGAGCTCGGATGCAAGAATCCAATCTTCTCCTCATTGACTGACGAACTCTCTCAAAAACACCAGGATCTGTTTTAATTGAGTTGCACCCAGCAATGATTCGATTTCTTAAGTCTTCTACGTTTTCCAATGGAGTAGCGTACACCAAGGACTTCAAATAGCCTCACCGGAAAGAATCAAGGGGATTTAAGTCCGGGGATCGTGCAGGCCATAAGTGAGGTCCACCCCGGCCAATCCAACGATTCCGTATGCTTGTGTTAAGAAATCACGAGCTACTTGACTAAAGTGGGCTGGTGCGCCATCGTGCATATACCACATTGCATCTCTAATTGCTAATGGTACGTCCTCCAGAAATCCAGGGAGCGTGTTTTCCAAAAAGTTGCGATACACCTCTCCGGTAAGTCTCCCGGGTAGAAATACCGGTCCAATTAGGCAGTCACCCACAATCCCAATCCAAACGTTCAAACAAAACTGATGTTGAAAACGATCTTCAACAATTTCATTTGGATTTTATTCACACCATACATCGTTATTATGGAAATTCCGTATTGCATTTCTTGAAAAACTCGCTTCATTGGTGAACAGAATCAACATCAGGAGTTGACGGATTTGAACAAATTTGTGCAAAAGCTATTGACAGAATGCAATGTGAGGAGGAAAATCAGCAGGAAGAAGTGCTTGAACGCGTTGTATATGGAATGGATACAACAAATTTTCCTTAAGAATGTGCCAAATAATCCCATTACTTACATCCAAAGCGTCAGCAATTTTTCGAGTAGAAGTCCAGCACATCCTCTTCCAGCTCTACTGTTCTTGCTGTCCTTGGCCTGCCTGCTCCTCCATTTCGTCTTAATGTGCCTGTTACATAAAGACGCCGATCAATACATTCGAAAGTTTTTCTATCAGGAGCAATACGGCCCGGATATCTTTCAGTATACAACCGCCTAGTTTCTAATGCATTCCCATCAGCAAGTCCATAAATGTAGTGCATGTCGGTCATCTCGGCATTCGTATAGCGATTCATGATAAGGAACTTCAACAAATTCGACACCTACAAAATTGTTAATCATGAGACTCATTCAATATGTCAGTGAAGAATACATGAATGTTTAAAAATATTTTTGTACGCATGATAAATGGACATGCACTAAATGTTTTTGTTACTCAAAAACGGTACGTCGTACGATAAAAAGTAAAGAGAGCTTTTTTCTTCACAATTGAACAAAGAATTAAAAAACAGTTTTTATTTTTAGAGAAATCAGCGGCATCCTACTTTTTTCTTGAAAAATAGCCTGTGAGGTGCGAATACGCGCGCCAATGGTACGACTGAAACATCGTATACGTCTCCCACAGCTATTGATACGCGTAATATTTCATTATGATAGCTCAAGCCGTTTTAACTGTTTTTTAAAATTAAACTTGAACACGCTGTAGATCGGTAACGAAGCGTTTGCGGACCTATGTTTATAGGAACTTTATTGTATAAAATGACCTGGGCAATCACCCCCATTAATATTGCCGCATCTTTTTAAACACCGTATATATATATATATATATATATATATATATATATATATATATATATATATAAAAGTGAATATGAATGCCTATTTTTCTTGGTCGCGCCATAACTTGGGAATGACTTTACAGATTTCATTGATTTTTTTAAGTTTTATAATACTTTGTAGAAAGTTCTTACGGAAAGAAAAGTTAAGAAAATTGCGTAGAACATTGGAAAATTTCAGAAAACTATATAACTTTGCGCGTTTGACAGTTCGCGCGCCGCAAATGTCATTTAACAGCTGCGTCGGGGGGGATTTATCGATAGATAGTTCTTTGTGAAGTGTAGTTATCCACTAGGAAAGGGTTTTTCGAAATTCCACCCCTAAGAGGGTGAAATAGGGGTTGAATTTTTTGTGAAACTTATTATATGGGTAGATTGACTCAAAAATTGGTAAACATACTCTTTAATTAAAATTATGAGACACGTGTATCACAAAATTTTTATATCACCCCCCCCCCTATTCTGAAGTCGCAGCAATGCGAGACGGGTACGGCTAGTTTTTAATAAAATAAAAATGATGGATGTTATGCATAAGCATATATACAAATCTCGTCGCCAGTAATGGTGCATCTCAGATCATTATCAGACAAAGAAAGCATATCGTCAAACACTTCAACACGGCGTTGTTTTTCAAACAAATTCAAACCTTTAGGAACAAGACGAGCAAAAATGTTGACAAGCCCAGGTTGTCCTTTAAAATTGTTTTTATTGATCCTGTTGATAAAGCATCAATATCTGCAAGGTATATTTGGGTCAATCGACGATTGGACAGTACAAGGTCCTTATTTTTGTTAACGTTTTCATCAACAATTGGGGTTGATGGCCTTTCTGAACGAGGTTCGTCTTAGACTGTTCACCACTCCCACCAAATGATTTGTATTACTTAAGACGTTGTGATTTTGATAAACATGTACCATTTTTCTTACAAAATATATTGCAAATTCTTTGTTCTTCAAATTTTTACATTTTCAAAAGTCGCTGACAACAATTTTCTTTAATACAAAGCACGTTACGATTTCTAACCTAATGAGGCAAATGTTATCACCTTATAACATTTATGTCAGCTGTTTACAACACCTAATAAACATACCCATTTATTTTCATAACGCGCGTATTTAAAAAAAAACATAGCCTCATTCCTTTTTTCCAGTATAGTATAAGGCACATGAAATAGAAATGAACAGAAATTAGTCAATCTACCATAACGAGGTAACATTTTTGTATAAATCGTCAAATACATATACTAACCACTCTACAGCAAAGGTTATGCTTATGAGCAAACAGAAATATTTACCTGAACAAGGAAAAAAAGCAAATTTTATCAAACCTCTAAATAGCAAATACCCAAACGACTGTCTTATGAAGAGGATAACAGGGAAATGTATCCTACCAATGAAAAATGATGCAATCCTAAATATCATCGAAAGTATTGCGTCTCTACATCAATGGTAGGAGACGATCGCTATAAATGCAGCAAGACAAGCTAGTCAGTCAACAACGGCAAAAAATATTACGATGCTCTACAAGAAAAAAAACCCTGGCAATTCTCGTAGTGTAAACTCCTGGTATGCCAAAATGTAAGCTTTTTACACATCAAGTAGCTCAACGGTACTCTGAGCAGGATTTTGACGTACTCAAATCGCTGATACATGCGGAATTTAACATAAAATATTTCTTTTGGTGCTGTTCATTTTCATAATTATATTTCATTCCCTGTATGGGCGAATCGGAGATAACACTTATCCGGAATCTCACGCAGGCGTTGTCATAGCGACCGAATGTCTTAAAACATGTAATGGTCCATGGTGAATAAATACAAACCGTTTTAGTTAGAGACCATATGCAAAAGTACCTGTCCACCGCGGTATTTTAGTATGGGTGTGTATTTTAATTACTTGGAATTAATTGGCAAAGGAGAGGTGAGTCAAAGAGGTAGATTCAACGTTAACGTCCGTTTGACAGTTTATTTTAATAAATTAGAAACAGGAACAATATACATTATAGTATTGTTAAGGATTTTACTGATTCTTGACGGGATTTTAATGTTGTTATTTGTTAAACAATCATGTATTATGAATGCTATAAAATAAACAATGATACTGGATTGTTTGTCAGGATCACCGAATTTAGATTTGCTAACGTTTAACAAATAAGGTTCGATACTCTATAACGGGGTCTGTTTAGATTACGGTATGGAATTCTCTAAGGGCAATTAAATGTATTTGTGAAAATTACTTGCCTAAAATTTATATAGAAAGTAAAGTGCAAGAATTATTGGATTGAAAGGTAATGCAATTATATAATTCCTACCTGGCAGTCTAATTTGGTACACGGACGGTTGAAAAACCGAGACGGGTGCTGGAGCGGGCATACACGGTGTGAAGCCAAGGCAAGTTATCACTATCACTCTTGATAGGCACGGCACCGTTTTCCAAACGGAAATATACGCGATACTTCAATATGCGTGGGAAAAAATAGAAGGGCCTACAGTGGAAGGCGTATGTATATCTTATCTGACAGCCAGGCGGTCCTTAAAGCACTATCAAGCTTTAGGTCCTCATATAAACTGGTCTGGGAATGTTACCAGGACTCAGTGGCATGACAGAGAGGAACAAGGTAATTCTTCTCTGGATCCCTGATCACTGTAGGATCGAAGGAAACGAAAAGGTAGACAAACTCGCAAGACAGAGATAAGCGGGACCCATCTATGGCCCCAAAGCTGCTTTGGGAGTAACAAGAAACTCAATCCGTAGCTATATCAGCGGATGTATTTGCGATCAATATCAAACAGACTGGATAAACAGAGCAGGATTAACACATATCAAGGCGTCCATGAATGGACCTTGCGTAAAGGACCACAAAACTGCTCACGCTAAGCAGGACACAGCTTAGGATCCTTACCGGCCTACTGATAGGACATGCGCCTGTTAAGGACCATTTAAGGAAGATCACACATTATGTGTGATTGTGACTCGCTGGCTGCTAAAAGACAGCGGATTTTCAGGTAGTTAAAAATAAAACTTAAACACACATTCCGCAAGCGACCTGCGCGCATTACAGGGCATTAATATCACAAACTGGATGTAACAAACCACTAGGGAGAACATAATAAGCCATAAAGGCTGAAGTCTCTCCAGAACCAGCTAGGTAGACGGACCCGAGGGAAAGAAGAAACATACAATTATGTAAAAGTTAATGCTTTATTCATGTGAGGTGTACGAGAAGGGTTCGAATAATTTTTGTGAAAGAATTCGTGTAATGTAGGGAGACAGATAGAACCAGAATAACCGTTTCAGGTAGGTACAAGGGGTGTGTTTTGTGTGCGAGTTTTGTTGTAAAATATCTGGTGCGGAACAACACACGACCTTCCAACCCACAAAATGGAAATTAAAAGAAATGACATAAATTTAATAACAATTTTTTTAGTATAATTATGCAATCTGTTTATAATAAGTTCATTATGAAAATAGGCAACATTGTAAAAACAAAAACAATAATCTATTTTAAACAGACGTTTAAAATCCAAAACCGCCCGCTTCTATAAAATACCGGTAATGCAGTTTAAGCATTTTCATATATATTTATTTTCCACACTTATTTCGTTTTATAGAAAATGCATTTCTTTGTACGAATAATACATACAATTTTTTTCTTCAGCCACTTTTATCTTTATATTCAGCATTTATTTGCAGTGCACTACGTTTTTGGGAACCCCTTGTTTATGTCGCTATCAGTATCAGACAGCGCTATTTGATAAACAATGAGTATTATTCTACTCTTCAGTGACAAAAAAAATTACCTTGTAGTTTTTAATTACCATTCATTGGATTTTACCTCTCCAAATTTAATGTAAATGTAAATTTAACACGAAGAGTGAAGGTCAGACTAATTTTTGTACTAGAAATTACTTTTTGAAGAGTTGCCATAGAGACAGCGGAGAATCCCGAAATCAGCCACTTTTGGTACGAAGTATTGTCACACTATAGCGTCTTATATAGGTGGTTGGAGAAAAAAGTTATGTAAAATAACATTTTTCTTAAAAATATGTCCACATATTTTCTTATAAAATTAATCATTATTAATATATTAAAAAAAATTGAACTAACCCTACCTTAGAATTTTTTTAGCGGTAAATTACGCGTCGTGTCAAAAAATTGCATCGAACATAATTAATCTATATGTCTATATATTGATATTTTTATATCTTTGAAATATACAGCTTATTTGATAACAGTCAAAAGTGCACCTGGAAAACCCCCCTCTCCGTCGCAGAATTTCGCCGAAAATCTAATCTGTTCCAGGAAAAATGGAAATCAGCTTAATTCTAAGTACGTATGTGTTTTCGTTCTGAAGTTATAGTGAGTACTAACATACATCCGCACATCCACACATCAACAGATTCACGCACGCACACACGCTCTTAGCTTAATTCCAGGTATCAGGTTCTTTTCCTTGGATATGTCCAGTGTGCACTTTTATGGAAGACTTTTTTGAAAGGTGGTTGAAAAGATGACGGGATTTTAGCGTGTTTTTTCGATTAGTTAGTGAGAATCAGAGTTAGGCTGTGCAGATAACATGGGAAAGTAATGTAGTTATCAGGTGCGCAAAGTTTACCTACATTCTGTTTTTTCCTTGGAAATGTCCAGTGTGCAGTTTTAGTATGGAAGATTTTTTTGAGTGGCGGTTAATAATGTAAAGGGTTTTTGTTTTTCGATTCGTTAGTGAAAGTCAGAGTTAGGCTGTGCAGAGAACAGGTTACCTGAAGATATCGTGATGGAGCTTACCCTTTTCACTGCTTATGGATTATGGATAGGATTCATCCATCCCGGGGGAACTTGTGTTGTTTTTCCTTAATTAGTAGTAACATTTTCGTTTCCATTGAAGCCATATAATGTTTATTTTAGTGCTTTTCTAGTTTTTGGAGTTATTTTCCGCTTTAAGTCGATGGAAATAGGTGTGCCGTGTATGATATTTCGCATTTGAAAAAGTGGGGCTAGATCGTGGTTATTCACTCTCTTGTACCCGCAGCTTGTTCAAAGATAGACAATAAATTGCTGTTAATAAAGTTACTAATATATCTTGTATACAGGGTGGATGACTACTGCGTGGACGGAGGATTGCTCCTTAACTATTAGAGATATCCAAACCAATTCTGGTGTGGTAATATACGATCGCTGGACCTACATTCTAAAAATATTTAGGTACATATAGGGTGGTTGACAAAAATATGCCAACGCAAACCTGTATTTTTTTAATGGAACACCCTGTATATTTTTGCATTTTTGATCCGCTGTTACATTTAAAATAGAAGTGTAGAAATTTGTATCTGTATCACCAACCGTTCTGCAGATATCGTCACTTTAGTACCAAAATAGAGTTAACTTTGGACCCACGATGCGAGCGTTGTCACCACGATTTTGTAAATCTGTTTATATCACCGACTATTAATAATAGTCTACTAACAAACAAACTGCGAAATTTTTCGAAAACATATAAAACTATGCAGAATGATTAACTTCCGCGAAATTAAATTTTTCTCAATTTTTTCAAATGCGACACCCCATATATTTTTGCAAATTTCGATTCCCCGTGTAAAGTAGATACTAATTGATAATAGGTTTCATAGCCATAAGACGGACCCTTCTTGAGATATTGACGCTTTATTTGAAAATATTGACATACAGAAAAACACATAACACAAAATCCAGAGCAAATAAGAAAATACGAATGGCAAATAAATTCTTTAACTGATAGGAAAACTTAATTAATAACTAAACAATAAAATTATTTCTCTACACCTAAAAATAAGTTGAACAAATAAACATAAACGAATAAAACCATAAATTAAATGTTCAAAATTCTGACTACGCCCAGCTAAACCGGTAAACGAACGATTTACTCGCAACAACATTAGAGGCGAAATAGATTGAAACGCAGCTCTAATTTTTCATATCTGCCCTTGTGGTGGGTGGATGTTGGTTAACTTTTTCTTTAACGTCGCCCCAAGTGAAGAAATCAAGGGCCGTAAGATCCGGTGATCTGACTGGCCAGTTTTGCACACCTCCTCGTCTTATCCACCTCATCGGATAATTTTTATCGAGGTATTGCCTAATGTTGATTGCATAGTGTGGAGGGGCGCCATCCAGTTGAAACCACATCGTACGAATATTATCTACCTCGATATTTTTCAAAAACTCGAGTAAATGATTTTCCAAAAACTGTAAATATCTTTCTACAGTAAGACTCCCATCAAAGAAAAAAGGACCAACCACATTAAAATTGATTATACCACCCCACACATTAACTAACCATGGATGCTGGTGATCAACAACTCTTAAGATGTGTGGATTAGTATCTGAATTATTTTATTATTAAAAAATTGGGTTTTTAATTGACTTTAGTAGTTACCCACTGGCCGAAAGATTCACGATTTTGAAAATCTATTTCACTTAAAGCTTAATGTTGCTCGATATGATAAGGATGCAATTTGTTTTTTTTTTTAATAAAGCTGCGACCGACCTGTATTTCTATTTAGGTCTAGGTGTGTACTTAGCTCTCTGGTACTAATTTGCGGATTTTCTAAAAGATACGCCACAACTTGAAACTCAATTTCTTCATTTGTGCTTGTTTTTGCGGGCTTGGGATAACACACACTTCCAGAATTTATAAACCTCTCAGCTACATTCATAAACGATTCTTTCCGTGACTGTGTTCTCTCTGGGTATCGTTCACAGTACAAACATGTAATAAGCAAAGCGTTTCTTTGAGCTTTGCCGTAAATAAAGATCATATCGACCATTTCTTCTTTGGAAAAATTCATTTTTTAAAAAAATTGACAAAACGACAATCCAAAAACACACAAACTAATGGAACAATATTTTAATGATTGTACAAACGTCAAAACAATAGATGCAATTGTTCCTCTTTATTACGGGCGGCTAGTATGTTTGGTTTGTTTTGCTGAATTCTATTGTCATAGTAAATTTGTACTTTAGAATATTTTTACGTAAAAGCTTTAATATCTCAAGAAGGGTCCGTCTTATGGCTATGAAATCTATTATCAATTAGTATCAACTTTTCACGGGGAATCGAAATGTGAAAAAATATACAGGGTGTTGTGTTTGAAAAAATTGAGAAAAATTTCATTTCGCGTAAGTTAATCATTCTCTATAGTTTTACATGTTTTCGAAAAATTTCCCAGTTTGTTTGTTAGTAGACTATTATTAATAGTCGGTGGTATAAACAGATTTACAAAATCGTGATGACAACGTTCGCATCGTGGTTCCAAAGTTAACTCTATTTTGGTACTAAAGTGACAATATCTGCAGAGCGGTTGCTGATACAGATGCAAATTTCTATACTTGTATTCTAAATGTAACAGTGAATTCAAAAATGCAAAAATATAAAAGGTGTTTTATTTAAAAAACACAGGTTTGGGTTGGCATATTTTTTCAATCACCCAATATATACCTAAATATTTTTAGAATGTAGGTCCAATGATCGTATATTACCACACCAACATTGGTTTTGATATCTCTAATAGTTAAGGAGCAATCCTCCGTCCACGTAGTAGACACCCACCCTGTATTTAAATGATAAAGACTTTCGTATAAATAAGTTAATGATCGTATTAATAAACCCAGGTGAAGCAGTGTGTTAAAAAGGGCGGCTGGATTAAACTTAAACACTTAGCTGTTGATTTGCGATTGTTAAATTAAAAAGTAGTTTACCGGAGGGGCAATTTTTTTCACTGCCGGGTTCCGTTAGTCAGAAAAACTAATTCGACTGGTATTTAATTAACGAAAAGTCAATCGTACGACAATTGCCTCCGTCGTTGTGTGTTTGGGAAGGGAAAAGTTAGACTGAAAATTTGTGCAAATTTAATGAAATTAATTTTCTGTTTTTGTAATTTCATTAAAAATTGTAGAACTGCAGGTGAAAACGCATATGAATGAACACGATGTCTTTTGTTGAGTACTGTATAGAGCCCTTCACACTAACGTATCAGTTACCAACGGACATTTACATTGTAAAATTTGCAAATTTGTTTTCTACGTGTTCAATATGATCATAAGATAATTAAAATTAAGGTTTAAGAATATTTGATTCCGGGAATTTTGAACTTGCAAGATTCAATCCATTAATTAAGTTTGTTATAGAAATTTTAAGTTCCATTCAGAAGCGAAGTTAATAAGTTGTTTTAATAATTGTACCTTTTCACTTAGTCATTATTATTTTTTTATATCATTACAATATATAGTGTTAATGAACTTTAAGCGTATTATTTCATAGTGGGATGTAACATTATTTGTGATTTCTCAGACTTTTATCATTATTTGCGGTTCATGTAAATTAGTAGACAACAATAGCTTTGATTGCGTTCTTGTTGCTAATTATTTTAATAGTAATTTTTTGAATTAGACGACCTTGCAGTGATGACGATTTCATTATTGCTATTTATGATTTTGACGAAAGCTTTTATCGCTAATCAATTAATGCTTTCTTTTGTTGAAATTTTTGGAAATAGAATTTCATTGATAAAGTTATTCAAATAAATAGGTCTGATGACCTTTACAATAAATTGGTCCAGTCGCAAGCTATTTTGTTTTGATTGCGTGCGAATATTTTAAAGCACAGGTCAAGGTCAAGTAGCTTTAGCTGATTTACTTGAATGACCCTACGAAAGGTGAACAAGTTTTTTTTTGTTTTGAACATTGCTATGGAGTACTAGCGTTTATTTGTCAGTTAACTAATCCCCTATCTTGATTTTAATTAAACAAACTGACGTCGATTTATGAATTTCCCTATAGTGATTTACGTTATCGCATGCATCTGTTTCTACTGCCACTTCCGTCCGTAACATGTTTGCGTTTTATTGGTAGAATTTACAAGCAAAAGATTTTCTAATGGATGTGAGATGAAACTCCAGTTTCTTTAAAAAAAAAATGCTATACCTTCTAGCTGTGGAAAAAAGGACAGGAAAATTCTGCAAACATCTTTGTGCAGTTAGAACACAGGTGTTAATTTTCTAACTACTCCACATCTCCTATTCTCAGACAGGTATCCAGTTTGGCACTTGGAAAGAATTTTGATAGCAATTTTTTTATGGATATCAAGGAAATGAACAGTGAGGGGATACACTAATCTGCGCTAATTCGTATTTTGAACATCCTATGCAAGATGAAGTAGATGGTAATATTGTTCCAACTGAATAAAGTACAACCGTTAGCTAATCATTTTGATGGGATAACTCAGGAATTATCGTAGAACTTCAGGATAATTTAAACAAACTTCATAGCTTCACAGAGTCTCGTACTTCCGAATTTATGTTGAAGAACATGAAGGAACTAAACGCAGAGATAAATGGTATTGAGAATGAACAAGGTTTTTACGAAATTTGTTCAGCAATAAAAAAGTATAAGGCCTCACACACAGATCAAAGTTCAACCAACATCAATTGCGCGCCGTAAGAAAAGAAAACTGACCACCTTTTTTATACGTAAGTAGTAATGCGGCACCATGCGCCATCTTGGATTTTCACGTCACAAGGATGACCCACGTGGGAGACCAAATTTTCAGCCCTATGGTTTCTTTTCGGAGGCCTTTTTTAACCCCTAATTTTTTCTCTACACACACACATGTGAGACCGTGTTTTTCTACCCCTATGGTTTCTTTTCGGAGGCCCTTTTCATCCCTAATTATTTTTTTGTTATTTACTCGTCCACGTGTAGGACGCGTTTTTTCACCGTTATTTTATGGCAGCCCACGTGTGGTATTTTCTACCCCTATGGTTTCTTTTCGAGGGTCAACCCTTGATGTAATTTTCAACCCTAATTAGAGTCTTTATGACAGCAATTCTTTAACTTGCTCACGTGAGGGGCAGATGTAGGCCTTGGGTTTGGCCTTGGACTTGGGGTTGGTCTTGGAGCTGGGGCTAGGTCTTGGACCTGGAGCTGATCTTAGGGTTAGGTTAGGGTGACAACTATTTCTGGCAATTATAGGTCATTTTGACCCGATGAGGATTAGCATTCTGATTGAAAAGGATGTTATTTAGTTTATTTAAACGAGGTTGCTGGTAGAGTATCTGGTAGTATCGTTTAGCGATTCATGATGGAAGGTCAGTTTAAGCACCCCTTTTCGGCGATAGTTGTGGGTCCGTCGAGTTATGGGAAATCGTATTTTATCGAAACTGCCTGCTATACAGCTTTTGATAAAATTATCTGGTTTTACAGTGAGTGGCAGCCTTTATTCATAGATCTCTCTGTGGAATTTCAAAAGGGTTTACCTGATATGGATCAGTTTGACGGGAAAAAGCATGTCTTAATAATAATTGACGATCTAATGCGCTAGACTAACGGCTCTGTGCTATCATCATCGAAATCTAAGTGTTTTTCTTAACGCAGAACATATTTCATCAAGGACGTGGACAGCGGGATATTTCTCTCAACGCACATTACATAATTTTGTTTAAGAACCCAGGTGACAGAGCTCAGATACAGCATTTAGCAAGACAGGTTTCGCCGGACAACCCGAAATTTTTAGAAGCCGCATACCAAGACACCACTTCAAACCCGCATTTATTGTTTATTGTTCGATTTAAAACAGAATACACCGGATGTGCTACGTTATAGAACGAACATATTCGGGACTCAACGTCTGCCAGGTATATATAGCGAAAAAGGGTTTAAGTCTCACAGTCATAAAGATTACATCATATACGATGGCTGATATTTTAAGCGAGAACGCTGATATCCTGCATGCATTAGCCAGATTAAGTAAAAGTCAACGTGGTGCTTTATTGAAATTTTTGGATAGTAAGCAGATAGAGTGTATTTGCGAGTGTGCACATAACATTTTGAAAGGCCGTGTACCTCTGTCAGATGATCAGAAGCAGCGACTCTCTCAACATAAGCACACTTTAGGACGCTTGGCACAGAGAGGCGAATCTATAAAAAGAAAAACAGTTTCTTGTACAGAAAGGTGGTGCATTTCTACCACTCCTGTTAGGACCATTACTTCGCGGAATCTTAGGTAATCTGTTTCAATAACCATGGACCACAATTTGAAGAAGTTGATTATTCTACAGATGGACTTTATACAGCGCTTACAGGCAACAGATGTTACACAAAACAACATTTTAATGCAGCTGAGTAACGATATGGATAAAGTTTTAAAAGTTGCTGATGATATTAGAGATTTACCGTAACGCAAAGGTCTGGCAGACGACGAGATAGTATCAACGCTTCCGCTTTTATATAAGAGAAAAGGCGCTGCTTTGTTACGTATACTGAGTACGAGCAGCGAAGTTTTTGGGATAAAAGGGGTACTGTCACAATAAAAGGCGAGCTCATACCACATGCCAACATTATCGATCTGGTTCACGAGATGTTAAGAAAACGAAACACTACAAATCCGCGCGGTTGGCGTCAGTTTGCGACGTACATTAAAGAGATAAATATACCACGAGAGTTTGTCGGAAATACTCAAAGGCATGATGTTTCTGTATCACCAAGCGTTGAGCAGACCCTCACAACAGCTATAGGTGAGAATTACGATGCTGATAGTGAAGCGCAGGAAACACCGAAAAGAATCTCAAAGAAAAGAAGAGGAATTTACTAGATTGGGATTAGTGGCGGACATAACATGGACGCTGTATACTATGATCCCCTCACCCAGCGGGTTCGTTGGTACAACACCTTTAACTAGTGCTGTAAAGGGTAGATATGGTGAAGTGAAAAATTAGCTGCAGACACAGGAACCTTATACGGTACATAAACCAGTCAGACAAAAGTTTCCACGAAATAAATATATTGTGAGTAACCTTTAAGAGTTGTGGCAAGCGGATCTTTGTGATATGCGAACTTTAAGTAAACACAATAGTGGATACAACTGCATACTAACGGTAATTGATGTATTTAGCAAGAGGGCATGGGCGAGAGCACTTAAAACGAAGACAGCCTCATCTGTAACTGAAGCATTCGCGGATATTTTTAAGTATTGCGACAATATTCCGTTAAATCTACAGACGGATAAAGGCAAAGAGTTTATGGCGAACAGTGTACAAAACTTTTCTAGAAACGAAATATCAATTTCTATGTAACAAATAACCCTGATGTAAAAGTTGAAAGATTTAATGAAACATTGAAAACAAGATGTGGCGTTATTTCACTTCACCAGAAAATTCCTACAGGTATATTGATGTGCTCGAAAGGCTTGTGACTGCTTATAACAATAGCCCTCATTCAAGTATAAAGATGGCCCCGCGGCTGTAAACGATAAAAACATTTTGGAAGTGTGGGATAACCTGTACGCGAAAGGTTTGGGTCCAGTACGCCATCCTAAATATAAAGTCGGTGAGCATGTCAGAATCGCCAGAACTAAGGACACCTTTGAGAAGGGATATGAAACGAATTGGAGCGAGGAAGTTTTTCCAATTAGTGCGGTGATAAAAAGACCATCAGTTTATCGAATAATCGATCTTAATAACGATCCTGTTGAGGGTACCTTTTACGAAGAAGAATTGCAAGTTGTTACGGTTGATTAAGATACTCTATTCAAAGTCGATAAGATTCTAGCAGAGAAGGGCCGTGGGCGATATAAACAATACCTGGTCAAGTGGCGTGGATACAGTGACAAATTTAATAGCTGGGTGTTATAACTTCGCACTTGAGAGATGTACAAAATGGAGTTTTATCTTACCTTATTGAGTAACAGCTCTATGACGTATTTTCCAGGTAATATGACGTCAAGTTTTATTACACAGCTGCCAAAGCGGCTAGGATTAACGTAGTCGTAGGTTGTAGGGATATTGGAAATTCAGTACCCATGTTCTTTTGCCGCTGTAAGTGCAACAGATAATTTAATTTATTATAGAACAGAGCCACCTGGCGAGAACGTGTTAGAAACGATATTAAAAAGGCCGCAGAACATTTTCAACGCGACAACGAGGAGATCATTTATATTGAAGATGGCTGGTACGTGATACGTTTCGCTTCGGGAAATTATGCCAACATAGAAGAAATTGCCAACGAGCAAATAACTATATACTAATAAGTAAATTGCTAAAATAGAATATCATAATCCAATTAAGCGCGTCACTACGAAATTAAAACTCAGCTCTCGCTATTCGGATTCTCACAACGTCTAGCCTTACAATTCAGTTATCGTCCATATCAGAACGTGGCTAGGGAACCAATACCCCTCAGCCCGATAGTATATGGGTAAGATTACCAACTCAGATGTTTGTTTATTGCGACATCGTTGAACCGCAAATTGTCGGTGATGTTTTATCTCCGCTTATGCGTATAATAAATATTACTTCAGAAAACTATGCTTACGGGAGTCATAAAGATGTAGTTTTTTTCACCTGCACATTACATACCGGTAATGACACGGGAATTTGAAAACATCGAGATTAATATAAAAACAGATACGGGTGCAGCAATGCTACTTGAGTTTGGAACGCCGTGTCTGAAGTTACACTTTAAGAAAGTACAATAATGGTTTGCTCTTATCAGCAATATTACATGAATCAGGCCGGTAACTGTATCGGTTCCATCTACAGCGGTGCGCCATATCAACGTGGTCATGGAATAGGGAGCTGATTAGTTGGTATATTTAGAAGTATAATACCGTTAAAGAAGCTCTTAGAACGGGCGCTAATATTCTTGGTGACATCATAGAGGATCGACCTATTAAGGACTCGTTCCAAGAAAGATTTCACGAGGCAGGTGGAAACCTTAAGCATAAAGCCGACGAGAAAATCGATAAAATGATAAAGGGTTCGGGTTATAAAGAGTACGTCTGTCCGATAATAACCAGTCTCTACCGAGAGCTGATGCTAAGAAGAAGCCTACTTACAACGATATATTTTCAAGGTAATGGCTTTTCTACATGCTCAATCTTGTGAATGCGTCAAGTCCGAATTGGATTTGTTCGCTTTACCGTCGACGCAAACAAATATCGAGAGTGGTGAATGGATATTTTACAAGCCCTTATCAGCGCCCAAATAGAATTTGTAGTCCCCGGAAATGGAAACGATTATATAGATTTAAGTCAGACCATGTTGTGCATCATAGCTAAAATTCTAAAGCACTTATAGACGCTGATGTTATAGCACCGGTAAACAATTGGATGCATTCGCTTTTCTCACAGGTGGAGGTTTACTTAAATCAGAAGATGGTGTCACAACCTACGCATACCGTTCATATATTGAAACTCTGCTAAATTATGCAAAGGAGGTCAAGAGTTCACATCAAGGATGTACTTTATGGCACATTGATACAGCTGGACAGATGAATACACTGGGAAACGCAAATAACGGTTACTCAAAACGTCAAGCACTTGCGGCTACTGGGAAACATAGAGATGATTGGTCACATGCACTCGGATTTGTTTAACCAAGAAAAGTTTCTCATAATTGGTGTTAAAGGCTAAATTTGTACGATGCTTCAAATTACAAGACGTGAATTATAGACGCTAGTTTACTGGTGAAACGTATGCGAAGCAATCCAACTATGCTAATTGCGCACGCTTTAGAAACAACTGCCGCAAAATACCCTATTACAAGGACCGACGTGAAAGTGTTAACCATACCTGCAGGTATACAGCGAAAATCATTGGATAATGTTTTCCTGGAACAGCTACCTAAACGATGCATCATAGGCTTTGTACCAAATAAAGCCTTCAACGGTGATTACCCCTCAAACCCGTTCAATTTTTATCACTGCAATATTAACTACATGTCGTTATATATTGACGGACAACAAATTCCATCGAAAGCCTTACAACCAGACTTTACAGCTAATGGTTTATATGTAAGAGGGTACCACACCTTATTCTCTGGTACGGGTTTTCATTGTGTGAATGAAGGTAACGATATATCGAGAAGTAATTACCCCAACGGCTACCGTTTAATGGCCTTTGACCTAACACCTGACTTGTCTGCAAACGCTAGTACGCACTGGAATTTAGTTAGAAACGGCTCCTTTCGGCTGGAAGTCGGGTTTGAAGAAGCGCTCGCCGAAACTGTTAACTGTTTGGTGTATGCAGAATTCGATAACACGATCGAGATCGATAAACATCGGAACGTCGTTGTGGATTTTAGCTGTTAAAAGTGGAAGCTCTAACCTGCAAGCTTCAGTGTACAGCAGCAGCCGGAAGAAGATGGACGCATACTTGGACGTACAAGGGTTTAGTGGTGTTAACAACGAGTTCATACCGAAAGAAATTGCCGTGGTTACAGATCATGATCGTTTATCGTTGATCCTAATAAAACCACCTCGAGGTTACTTTATATCAAGATCCATGTCACAACAGATAAAATTTATGGAGGCTAATTACCATGGGCTGAAATGGTGGCCAGGTCATGTACACTACAATGTCCGTGAGGAGTTGATGAGAGTGTTGCGCCCATTCAACAAAATTCACTTTAAGGGCAATAGAAACAACAGTTTTAAGGTTTCTTAACAAACCAATAGTAAACCTGAAGGAGACTGGTTGCCCATCGATTAAACAGTTGAGAAAGGAAGCAAAAGCATATAGCTGTTTAAACCATAACATCACTGGGTCTACTGTAAGACTGGACGAATATCAATTCCAAATATGTAAGCGGTGTTGAGATGCTTGAAATCGATCCCCAGCCACAAGAAGAATGTGTTTCGGCTTGTATGTGCTTCTAATCAACTACCGAGACACGCACCTAGACCATGTGCAATTATTGTAAACACGGATCCTGCAAAAAAAACCAGGTCAGCATTGGACCGCTATCTACATTGACGAGAATGGTAATGGGGAATATTTTGATTCCTTTGGACGAGCACCGCAAGGGTATCATTTACGTTTCCTAGAGAAGAATTCTAGATGCTTCCATTACAATAAAACAATACTGCAAGATTACCATTCGAATGTGTGCGGACTTTATACGTTAGTGTTTCTATAGATTACATAATTTACCTGTTTGATTTTGTAAAAAACTATTTTAGTACATGTTTAATTGTAAATGACGAGATAATCAAATTATTGTTTAACGGCTGTTACCCATCCATTCTATTCTGATAAATAAAGATATTTTTTAGTACATTACTTTTTTAATTAAGAATTGCGTAATACCTACTGTTTTTTTCTTTCTTTTTAATTCAGCATGTGTGTTTTTAAAGATCGTCTTATAAAATTTATGATTTAGTGTTTTTTAAAAGAAATTATGTTAACCATTCGATATTGCTAATCAGTTTTTTAGACTATTAAATTTAAGAGAATTATATAATTACACAGTAATTAGCTAAAAGTAAACATTAACAGTGATTTCTACATATTATTGTGGAATTTAAAACATGTAATTATTACTTTCCAAGCATGTAATGAGGTTTTTTATAAAAATAATTTTGCGTGTGTATGTGTAGCATTTTGTTCAAACCGCTTTGTTATTAATTATTTTAAGAGAAAGGTAAATGCGAGTTGCAGTAAGTGTGATAAAGATAATGAGGTTGTTTGCATATTTACACTCTAAAAATTAATTATGGAACATCAATAGCTGGTTTTTACATCAACTATTCATAAAACGTAAAAAACATAGAAATTGTTTTTAGTTTGATTAGACGAGTACCAGAAAACGGGTATCACTCGTGAAGCAGTCCCTCAAAAACGCTCTTTAAATACAGAGCTGGTAAGTGTGCTGTTAACCTCTTATTTATTTACTTGTACAGATTTTTAATTACAGCTATAAAACGCAGCTAAGCTATACGTAACAAGTTTCTTTAAAAAATATTAAGGCGTACAATATACAAACATTTTAACGGTCGGATGGATATGAAACATATTTCAATGCAATCAGTGCAGGTAAAGCAATCAGTTTTTAAAATTCGTTTTAGAAAACAATATTGTAATAACTGTTATGTAATTAATTAACTTAATAAAAATTTTTGTTTCATTAGAGAATAATCTGAATGTCAGTAATTTTTTTTTATAACTCACTGAAGCTTTTTTAATTATGATATTTACAATAAAAATAAGTGTTCTATAATTAAATTTTGCTGTCATTCAAATTCCCCCACGCATGATCAATCCCTAACACAAGTGCTGTCTTATAAGAACCTCCTTATTAGAAATACAATGTATAAATAAATTTCTCTACCCAATAGCTTATGACCATTTAAACAATAGGCCCGATAATTTTTATAATAATATCTTATTAGGGTAATTGTGAAATTTCCAACATTGTATGCGTGTGCGTTTGCCTAATCTCCAGGGGTACTTCTCTTAATGCAACCAAAAGGACCTTAATTAGGGTTAAAGATGACCATAAAAAATAACCCTAAGACCAACTCCAGGTCCAAGGCCAACCCCAAGTCCAAGACCAAACCCCAAGTCAACGCCCAGCTCCAGCCCCAAGACCTAGCCCACACCCAAGACCAAACCCAAGGTCCAAGACCAGCTCCAAGCTCCAAGACCAACTCCTACATCTGCACCTCACGTGAACAAGTACAAAAAAATGCTGTCAAAAAGGCTCTAATTAGGGTTGAAAGTTCCATCAAGGGTTGACCCTCGAAAAGAAACCATAGGGGTGAAAAAACGCGTCTTACACGTGAGCGAAAAAAAAAAGAGTTAGGGGTTGAAAAAGGCCTCCGAAAAGAAACCATAGGGGTGGAAAATATGGTCTCCCAAGTGGGGCATCCTTGTGACGTCAAAATCCTAGATGGCGCATCGTGCCGCATTACTACTTACGTACCTACTTAATAAAACATTTAGCAAAACGTTGTATGCAAGTCTTTGACAATATGACAATTATTATAATTTTTTGTGTACCTAGAAAGCTTAGTGCACAGTGTGTATTCGCTTGTGTGTGAACCACTTACGAGACGGAGGTACAGGTCTAGCTTCCGTTTGCTACACGTATCCGGGAATTTTCTTATGACAAAACCGTTCAATGCTTCTTAACATGTACTAAGACAAAACAATTTAATTTAGTCAGAAGTTAAAACTAACTTGAAAGTGTTTGCACAAATACCTCATATAACGTCTACCATGGTAGAAAATGTTCTAAAGAAATTGAAAAAGAAGCCCTATATAAAATAGGATTCATTTCTACAATATCGGATATAATTTTATAGGTAATACATTTATTGTCCGAAATTTTGCTTATATTACTGATATTTAATATTTACAGGGGTGTCAGGTTCACTTTCTGCCCACCAAATGTTGTTTGGTTACGCCATTGATCTTCAGCGATCAAGGGTGTGTATTCCTCATTCGATTTAGAAACTTTGTTGTCTGTTGCATTTTTCCGAGAAATGCATAGATTTCGAGATAAATGGGAAACTGATATAAAAAAACGGACATTTTGTCTTCTGCCTTCGGAAATGTATCACCCCGTAGATATTATTTATTAGTAATTTTTGTTGGCTCTTGAGTTTTCAGGAGATCATTTTTACTTTCGGAAATAAAAAATGAAGATCAATGTAATGTTCCTTCACAAACACGCGCATTAATCATTTAATTAAAGAAATCATTTTTTACGCGGAAAGACCCCAAAAATGTTTTTGATTTATTTCAATTTGTGTAGCGAACAGTACAAAAATAGGCAAACATTTTCTTTTTGTCTTATGAGAATATGTGCAACAATAATGGGAGTTAAATAAATTACAAATGTAAATTAAATATTAGTGAATTAAATACAGCGCATACAAGCAAATAAATTAAATACAGTAATAGTGAAAACATTTAAATTATCGTAAGTACTTTTACTAGTTCACAAAAAAAAAAACAAATTTAAATAATTGCAAGAATGACCAGTGTTTTATTTCCAAACTTTAAAAAAAAACTGTTCAAGGTGAACACCTCGATTGTTCAATTGTACCGGGTGAGTCATTAAGGCAGGACGCCGGCTATATCCCAGAAACCGCTTATGTTACGACTTCCAAAAAAAAAATTCTTCAGTAAATGTGGCCAAGAGAAAATGCTGGAAATAAATTTAAAGCTTGTAAATAGACCGCTAGGTGGCGCAACTGCTGTAGTAAATTAAAAAATGTCTAATAAGTAACAGAAACTTAAGGAAAAGGTATATTTGAAATATCGCAGATGTATTTTTGGGACAATTTTATCCATTTTGTATAAGAAGTTTTCTCTAACTTCACAGGTTTTCCGTAGAGGGAGCTGAGAAAGTTGTCGCACAAACACGTAATTACCTTTGGAACCAGTCATCGAATCTTAAAAAGTAATATTTCGTTGGAAAGGTCTTTTCTTGGGCTATTCGTTGATGTATTGAAAAGTTAAGTTTGATTAACGAACAAACCGCTAGAGGACGCTTTCCAATATTGCTGAAATTTTAGCGATTTTCTTCAAAATATGTTTTTTATATTTAAGTCAGAAAAACATAACATTTCGCCTATACCCTGAAAATTTCAAGTCGATATCTCTGTTGGTTTCAATTTTATACCTACTTTAAATTTAGATCCAAAAACAATAAAACGCAGTTTTTTGACATAATAGTTTATTACTTAGGCCAGCTTTTATCAACGCGGGTTAACCCTGCCCCGAGAGTTAACTCTAGAAATTCGATAATACTGACAGTTATTATCATCGCGTTTCTGGGGTTAGTTTATTACCGTTGGTTAATAATTACACCGGGTGGACCATCGAACATTAACTAGAGATGAGTAGTACGCCATTACTCAGTGGCGACCTAAATGATCAAATTGTCTGCCATCATTATCAATACACAGCTGCAACCGCTGTTGCGTTGACAAAACAGCGGTTTTATCTCCGCTGTGGATAAGGTGCGAATGGAATTTCTTATCCTAATGACCATATTTTCAGGCGTAGTTGGCCTGGTTCTGAAAACAAGGTCCTTTATTCTTCCCCAAAAATAAAAAGTTGGATCGGAGGATCTAGAAGGTAACAGTGGTAATGGTTATTAAGCTGTTAAAGTTAAGAATGAATAAGGAAATGTAGGTATTTAGCTGGCCATGGAAAAAAGCTCCCTCTTCCTATCCATGTATCAGGAAAAGTGTTACTCAAAAATTGACGCACGCGTACTGAAAAATGTGCCGGACAGCCGTCATGTTGGAAAAACATCCGCTGCCTAGTAAGCAACGGCACATCTTTTAAAAGTAACGGCAAATCGTTCCGCAAAAAATTAAGGTACGTTTCATCATTAAGTGGTGCGTCAAAAATGTGAGGACCTATAATTCGAACTCCTAAAATACCGCACCAAACATTGACGCTCCACCAGCCCTGTTGAATTTTTTGCGCCCAACGAGAATTGGTTCTGAACCAATAATGCATGTTATGAGGATTTACTCCACCATCACTGCGGAATGTAGCCTCGTCAGTCCACAATATTTGCGATAACACATGTTGATTATCTATGAACATATTCGACAGCCAATAGCAGTAGTCTAAACGTTGCCCATAATCAGCTGCAGTTAGTGATTGATGAAGGACTACATGGTATGGATGTAATCTAGATTAAAATTGAAGTTATGGTTTTTTAATAGCTATAACTTTACTACTTTTAATAGCTATCTTTTATTTAAAACTTACTTATGTTCTTTCACAATACGCTGAACAGTAGTTTGTGTTAGTCCCAAGTCATGAGCTATTGCTCTTATGTTACCATGTGGATTAATTTCGATGTATGCTAGAACGTTTATAACATTTTCTTCCGTTCGGCATCTGCGTGCTCTGTGAGTAACTGGGGGATGAATTGTTCCTGTAGCTCTCAATCGTTGTGATAATCGAGTAAAAAGTCTCTTTTCGTAATGCCGTCTTACTGGAAAGCGAGCCGCATACAATCGTGCAGCAACAGTAGTATTCTGCATACACTCGACATATACTGTAAGCATATCATATTCTTCCTGGTTAGAGGGCATTGTTGTTAAAAAGAATGTGGCAATAAATCAAAGAAACTAGTATCGCGGTATACCCGTATACACCGCAAAACCGGAAGTAATTTTGTGAGGAAATTTCAGGATAATATTTCCTTGACACTGACATTGATTAATTAATGTTACTATGGATAAATCGTCATTATGCACTGTTGGTCTGGTAGTGTTCTTGGATGATCGTGGCTCTACAAAATCATTACCATGGATCTGAATTTAAAGTAGGTATAAAATTGAAACCAACAGAGATATCGACTTGAAATTTTCAGGGTATAGGCGAAATTTTATGCTTTTCTGACTTAAATATAATAAATAAAATTTCAGCAATATTTGGAAAACGTCCTCTAGCGGTTTGTTCGTTAATCAAACTTAACTTTTGAATACATCAATGAATAGCGCAAGAAAAGACCTTTCCAATGAAATATTACTTTTAAGATTCGATGACTGGTTCCGAAGATAATTACGTGTTTGTGTGACAACTTTCGCAGCTCCCCTACGGAAAACCTGTGAAGTTAGCTAAAACTTCTTATACAAAAAATGGGTAAAATTGTCCAAAAAATACAACTACGATATTTCCAATACACCTTTTCCTTAAGTTTCTGTTACTTATTAGACATTTTTTAATTTACAAATATACAACAGTAACGCCACCTAGCGGTCTATTTACAAATTTTAAAATTATTTCTCTTGGCCACATTTACTGAAGAATTTTTTTTTTGAAAGCGTAACATAAGCGGTTTCCTTAATGACTCACCCGGTACAATCTAAATATTAGTTTGGCAGCATCTCGTATCACTGTTATCTGTCTGATTGTGTGAAAAAATTAATCATGAATCAGTATTCTCGATTACTGCTTTTAAGCACAAGCTCATTGAGTTGATGTTTCGGAGACAGGTTTAATGATGGTTTATTGTTAGTATTTGTTTGTCTCTCACATTTGTCCTCTTATGTAGTCTGTTGTTTTTATCTTATTTGTACTTAGTTTATTGTAGACTATTGTGTAATGCAACCAAAGTGGTGAAATCATTCAAGCACACCACAGTTTCATAGAAGAATTTCTTTCCTTTTTCATTGTTCACCTCGTATACCACATTCCTTAGTTGTAAGAATTTATTCTCAAATTGTACTCATTGTATCCAGGGTTAGGTGGAAGAGCAGGAAGGAATGTCCCTACCTATATGAATATCGCCTTGTGATTAAAGGACGATTAAGTTTAGGTCTAACTGTATTGTGCCTTAGGTACCTAATGGTTTAATGTAATCCTACTTTAATAAAGCCATTTATTATTATTATAACCAATGCCGAGATGACTGATATGCATTTCATTTATGAACTGGGTGATGGCAATTCAGCAGAAGCTCGCCGTCTGTACGTAAAATGAATGATATCTTAACCGTAATGTCCCTGATAGAAGACTTTTCGAAAATATTCATCAACGTCTGCGTGAAACAGGCAAATTAAATCGAAATGGAGGATCATGGAGATCAAGGACAAGACGAACGCCAGAGCTAGAGAAGAATGTGTTGAACAGGATTGAAGAAAATCCACGAACCTCTAGCAGAAGTGTTGCAGATGCTTTACACATGAGTAATGGAACTGTTTGGCACAATCTTACAGAAAATTTGTTGTACCTAGATAATATCCAACGCGTTCAAGAACTGCTTCCTGCTGATTTTCCACTTCGTGTTGCATTCTGCCAATGGCTATTGCAGAAATGATTAAGGTTCCTCAACTATTGATTTTATTCTTTTTGCCGACAAAGCGAGTTTTTCTCGAAATGCTATAAGAAATTTTCACAACAACCATGTCTGGGCTGATGAATATCCACACGAGATATGTCAATTTCGTTTCCAGCATCAATTCTCGTTGAACGTTTGAGTTGCAATTGTGGGTGACTGGCTGATTGGTTCAGTATTTCTACCAGGAAGGCTGACCTGAGAGGTATATCGCAACTTTTTTCAAAATACGCTTCCTGACTTTCTTGAAGATGTACCATTAACAATACAGAGAATGTGGTTTATGCATGATGGTGCACTACCGCATTTTTAGTAGGGTTGCCCGAGAATTTTTAATAGCAACATACGGAAATCGCACAATCCCATGGTCTAAACCCGTTGTATTTTTTCCTATGGGGCCACCTGAAGCCGTGGTGTACGCAATTCTTGTTGAAAGTGAGGAGGATTTAAGAAATTGCATTATCTCTGGGTGTAACATAATACGAAACGACCCTGATATTTTTGAGAGTTCGGCAATCGATGAGACGAAGATTGGACTCCTGCATTCGAGCTGGAGGTGGTCACTTTGAACAGTTTTTGTAATGTTTGAAAATAAAACACTGGCCATTCTTGCAAATATTTAATTTTTTTTTGTGAACTGGTAAAAGTACTTACGATAATTTAAATGTTTTCACTATTACTGTGTGCAATTTATTTTCTTGGATGCGCTGTATTTAATTCACTAATGTTTTACAGTTCTTAAGTAAATAGAAAATGTTTACCTATTTTTGTGCTGTTCGCTACACAAATTAATATGAATCAAAAACATTTTTAGTGTCTTTCCGCGTAAAAAACAAAATGAATGCTTTAATTAAATATTGAATGCGCGTTTTTGTGATGGTATTCGCATTACATTGGTATTTATTTTTTATTTCGGAAAGTAAGCATGATCCGCCGAAAATTCAAGAGCCAACAAAAATGACTAATACACAATACCTACGGGGTGATACATTTCCGAGGGTAGAAGACAGAACGTCCGTTTTTTTTATATCACAGTTTCGCATTTATCTCGATATCTATGCATTTCTCGGAAAAATGCAAGAGACAACAAAGTTTCTAAATCGAATGAGGAACACAAATCCTTGATCGATAAAGATCAATGCCGTAACAAAACTGCGTCTGGGGGGGGAGCAGAAAGTGAACCTGACGCCCCAAAATGTATCACCCTATATATATATATATATATATATATATATATATATATATATATATATATATATCCAATATCGGTAACATAATCAAAATATCGATCTCCTAAAGAGTAATAAGCGTTCCAAATGCCAAATCGATATTTTAAAAATTGTAGGAGTAAAAAAACTATAAAGATATTAAAACTCTAAACGAACTGTTTCCGGACCAATATTTATAGGAAATTTATTTCTTAATATGACCTCAGGAATCGCCCCCATGTATATTGACACATTCTTTTTAAACACCATGTACATAATGTAGATAATAACATTTTTCTTGAAAAATTCGAGCTTTTCGTAATTTTTTCAAGTAAATTGATTTGTTTCAAAGGAAAAATCAAATTGATCTCACAAGTTTTAATTAATAAATTTAACAATTGATGGTAAAATGAAATGAAATTCTCAAAAAACTGAACTATTAATTTTCTATTCGAATAATGCTCCTCCTTTTTTCGCACAGGTTTCAATTCGAGCTCTGAATTCATTGAAACTGCGCCTTATTTTTTCGATTGAAAGGGACTGGACAGCATTCCGTATCCTATTTTTCAATTGCTCTTCATCATTGTCTAATGGCTCACTGTACACAATTTCTTTTAAACGACCCCACAGATAAAAGTCCATTATTGTGAGATCACGACTTCTCGGCGGCCATAAAATGAGACCATCTCTTCCTATCCAGTTATCATGGAACTCTGTATTGAGCCACTGGCGAACAGTACGGGCATAATGAGCAGGGACCCATCGTGCTGGAAGGACATTTCAATTTGATAGTTCAATGGCAATTCATCCAGTTTATCAGTTAAAAAATTTTGCAGCATTTCCAAATATGAATAACGGTTTAAATTTTGATCAAAAAAATATGGGCCAATAATTCCATGGTACGAAACCGCACACCACACATTAACTTTTTTCAAACATTGTCTGCGACAAGCAATTCGGAAGTTTGGATTCGTCCTACTCCAGTAGCGGCAATGTTGGGAGGAAACGACTCCGTTAGCTGAAAAGGTCGATTCATCGGAGAACATGATTCGTTTATGAAAATTTGAATCTTCCAGAACTCTATTGCCCATTTCCAAACAAAAATCCAGACGTTTGGCTTCATCAACGTTCCCTAAAGTTTGCCTAAATTGCGGCTTAAATGGTAAAATTTTGTTCTCCTTGAAGATTCTTTGTAAATGAGATTTACCTATCCCAATTCGTAGTGCCCTCCTTCTTAAAGACAACCTTGGAACTTCTGTTGCGAAATGAACGGCGAGAACAGTAGCAGCATCTTCTTCATCGAACAACTTCTTTGGCTTCTTTAGGCTTAAAACCGAGCCTGTTTGAAGGAACTTAGTTACCAAGTTTTTTGCTCCGGCATTCGAAATGGCAACCTCCGGGTATTTTTGGTTGAATTTTCTGATAACAACTCGGTAGCACTCTTCCCAAGTTCCGTAACATTGAATTAGATAAATTCTTTGTTGTAAAGTCAACATTATAGCATACAATTCAAATTAGCATGAATTAATTTGCAGTTCAACAGAATTATCACATTTGACAATTTCTGTGAGTGGTGTTTTTCAATGAAATCCGCCTACTAAAGTTACTTCTAAAAATTAGGAAAAACATTCTAAAAATAAGAGAATTTTCCCTCTTTTAAAGTCGATCTGGGGACATACTGATATATATATAAATATATATATATATATATATATATATATATATATATATATATATATATATATATATATATATATATATATATATACCATGTAAATTGCATAAACTATATAATAATCATAACAAAGTATTTATTATTTGGCATAATGTCACAATGAGCATAACTATATATGAACATGTATATATGAAAAACAGATAAGAATAAACATTACGCAATTAACCCCAAGGCGAGGTTCGACTTGGGTATCTCCCTTGTTTCTCCACCACGTAAACCTTGAAATGGAACGAAAACAAAATTATATTACATGCCTATAACTAACTTGAAACTAAAATTCTGTGATAATTGTATAATTGTAAAATGTAAACAACCTAATAAGTGTCTATAAATAAACATAACGAATTATCTACTTTATAACTGCTTCTGAAACGAGTGCAACGTCAGATACTTTTTGAATTTATCTGCTTTAGAGTTTTTTCATTCAGAAGGAAGGTTATTGTATAATTTATAGATTTGAAACGTGAAGAATCATTCATAGTCATCGAGTGAAGTGGATGAGAAATAAGACCTTTGAATCGGGTGGTAACATTGTGAACATCTGTTCTAAAGGTTATTTTATTGTAAAGATACGAATGTTTCTTGCTATACCAATTTTAACGAGTCAGAGCAGTTGCGTCACAACTAACCTTGTTTCATTACCACCTTTAAAACCCGCCTGTTGTGCACAAGAGGATGCAGAGAGAAGTGATTTAGATTGGCAATTCTGTCCGGTGTCGTCAAGAATTTCTGACATTAAACATATGACATAACACATATTTTCTGAGATTTTATTATTGTGATAAAAAAAATAAACAACCCCTGAAGATGAGATTTGACAGTTGTCAACCTGTTATTTTTCACAATCTGATAACATCGGCGTCCTATGACAGTATTAATATTAGTGACTGCTCTGACTCGTGAAAATTACTATAAGTAGAATTATTGGTATAAACATAATTTTTGTAATATTCTGCGATTTTTCATTGTTAACCAACCATATTCGGATAACCTGCTCGGCAAATATTCCCTCAGACCATATACAGGGTTGCTCATTGGTGCGTCAAAGTGCGATATCTCAGTAAATATAAATTTTAGAAGAAAATGTTTTCTATCAAAGTTTTTGGTGTTTAAGAGGTGCGTATTTTAAATTTCCAATACGGGGCGCGTCATGAAAGTGTGGTACCGTGAAGTGGGTGAAATTGATAAAAAATAAAATTTTTTGAATAACCTTTTAGAACATTACTTTCTAATTCATTTCAAGTGTTTGATCACAAGTATCCATGTTTTCCGATACAATCTTGCTGTTGCCAGAGCTCAAAATTAAATTTAAGTCATTAAAAAGCCAGAAATTCCATGATCAATTCTATACATCAATTGGGGTGACTTTGATCACCATAATAGTGTTAGCACTAAAGTGTATTGGAAGGTAATAGAGTGTGATCAATCTGACCCCGATGAAATTTCATTACTGCGTTAAGAAGTTATGAAGAATTTTAGTTTTGGGGTGAAATTGACCACCGTGAGGTGAGATTGAACATCATTTGATTTGTGCATAAATTCATTAAGAATGCAAAACATTTTAATTTTTAAAGATGTTTTAATAGAAAAGAATAAAAATATTGAAACTACATTGCCCCAAAAATACAAATTTAAAATATACTAGGTATTCTTATAACTTAAAGGAAAAACAAAAGCAACTTGTATGTTAAGGTAGGTATTTGAAGAGTCATAAACAAATATAAAGGATTAAACCATGATGAGAAGGATATTTTTACAATTCTTTAATATCAACTGGTTTCTGAAAGATATACCTAACATTATCAGCATTGAGTCAACAGTGGGATCTGGTAAAATCGCGATAATATCTTCAACCTCTACCGTGAACACATCATTTTCTTCAACTCTAAAATTGCCTTAGTTTTGTCAACGGATTTCATACCCAAAACATTAAACTCATCTTCCGAAACCTCTTGTACAATAGACAAATAACGATAGTTTATAGTATTCCGGAGTCCCCACGTACCTTTACCAACAAATATGTGCCCTTTTTCATATTTTGCCGTTTAACTTCAAAATAGTCGATATCCTCGTTATCTTATAAAATGACATGAAGGTCTTCATTGTCATCTGAATTATTGTTCGTGACTTCTGCTTCTACGTCATTATCAGAACTACTGGAATCAGAGTGTTGAGCCGTAACACTTTTTCCAGCTTCGACGACGAATTTGGTGCGCTTCTTGTTTCGACGAGTTGGTGTATTGGAAAATCTTCGATTTTTCAAATAATCGACCAGTAAATTTTGAACTGTAGCTTCTTCTGTATTTTCTCTTGGTAGTTTATCCAACACGCGGTTTTTGTTCAATGGCATGATACCTGTTGCTTCAAAAGAAGAGATGAGATCTCTCTTAATGGCATTTTGCTCATTATTTTTGACACTTTGTTATCCATTCTTATTAAGGTTGATTGCAATAAGTGAGGAAAATCTTTCTTATCAATGGAAGCTAACATTGGATGTGTCTTTTTCCAATCAAGTAGGACTTCACAAGCCATCTTAAAAGGTCTAAAAAGCCCACATCCTAGGGTTGGCAGAGATGCGTGGCGTTTTAGGTAAACAGACGAAGCTAATATTATTTTCTTGACATTGTTTGATTACATCTTCAGAAAATGAGATGCCAAATTATCGCCGATTAATACCTTACGACCTTCTTGTTTTGCGTGCGGTAAAAGGAGGACGAAAACCAATCTAAAAATGTTTCAGTATCCATCCATTTGTGGCTGGTTCGACTATATCGAGCACCCGCTGCACAACATCTCTGCATACAACAGGGAGCTAATTTTGGGCCATTTTCAGTCCATTGATGCCACAACTTTTCGGCGCGGTATATAATGTAGGGAGGTAATAAGACGCCGGAGGCAGATCCACACACCAATTACTGAAGTTGCCGACTTAGTAAAATTGCATACTTTCTCAGGGCACTTTACTCCACGGTGATAAATTATTTTTTGCGTCCAGGATCGTCTAATAAATTTGTTTCGTCGTAATTGTAAATATTAGATGCAGGAACATTCTTCAATGTAACTTCTAAATGTTGAAAGTATTCTATTAGTATCTCTCGGGATACATCCGCGCGTGCACGCGTAATATTAGCACCAAGTCGTTGGGTTATCTCATCCTTGTGTCTGTTCAAAAGTCAATATACCCAATCAACACCAGACAGGTTTTCTTTGAATTTGGAAACCGAACGACCTTGAGTGTCCAGTAAATTTTTTGCCAAATGTCGTATATCTGTCAGATTAAGGGGAAATCCCCACTCACCACAAGCTGCTGCACACTTAATAATACTTTTTTCTTCGTTTTCACTAAAAACTGCTTGCCCACCGTTAGATCTAATGTGACGCCCATGGTATCTTGGATGCCTTTCGTAGACTCCACCCTTCGTCCGTTATTTTTTGTAAAGCATTTTCAATTAACTGCTCATCGTAATCTCTGTACCTCCTTGCACCTAATCTTCTTTTATAGGTCCTTGGCATGTTTAATTTCTATAAAAAAATATATAGCACTTTAGCATGTTATTACAAAGTGTATCAAATTAAGGGCGTACCATTGCTAACTTCTGTTATTCTCTTTTGATCGTGTTAATCTGCGGAAAGATACTATTATTTCACTAATTTAACCAACTTCGTAGTAATAAGAAAGATAGCAATAGTTCGCACTTAATTTGCTACACCGTTTAATATTAGTAAATGAGAATAACTCAATAATAACGTCAAATGCCACCCGAAATTATGATCAATTTAACCCCGTTCTAATGATCAATTTAACCCCAATACAACGGTCAATTCCACCCCAGAGAGCAAATATCAAAATTTAAAACAAACCGCCAATAATCGAGAGGCACAATTGAGGTTATGAATTAAAAGCATGTCTATAGGTATGTGCTTGCTGGTATAAAGCAAAACAATTGAATGGATACAGAGGGGAACACAAATTTTTCATAGGCACAATTACATAATAAGTTACTCACCTTTTGACACTTAATATCACAATTATAACGATATATTTATAATATTCAGCAACACAAGACCACTTCTGTGATTACTACACAACAAGTCGTTTGTCGCTGGCGACGCGAGACGGTTCAAATAACCGCACCATTTTCATAATTATAAATTTCGGAAGTAGCGATCGAAGTCACCCCGTAAGATCAATTTCACCCCATTTCACGGTAGTAATAAATTATGTTATTTTAAATAGAACCCCCAAATGTTTTACCATATGTTGGATTTATCGCCAAATTTGAATGTTAATTTATATAAGATGTTTTATCTTAAAAATTTTCGAATTATTTGAAAAAATATGAAAAGTTTGACACAAAAATCGGTGCTGTACTCTGATCTCTGCAAATTTCGGAATCGGTATTCTGGGGCTCTAAGAAAACCTAATAAGCCCCATTTCGATCATAAAACAATTGCAGTCTTTCCAGAAAGACATATTTACTTCTCGTAACACCTCTCGTATCTTCTGCAGTAGTCGGAGCAGTATGATATACATTTTTATGTGACCCCATACAAAAATCTGATTTTGTTGTCTGGCGATCTGGGCCACAAAGAAACGGGACCGCCACGAGTTATCCATCTACCTTCATATTCTCGATTTAAGTAGTCTCTGATATTTACCGCAAAGTGCGCAAGACCACCGTCATGCGGTAGCCACATACTTTGCCTTAAAGCAACAGGAATGTTTTGCAAAAGTTGGAGAAAATAATTTTGCAAAAGATACAAATATTAAGCACCATTCAAATGTCTGTAAACCTTCCTAGAATCAGGTGATTTTAAAACGTCCAATATCACGTGGGGCGAAATTTCACCCCATACTTTTCATAGTTTTCTGAACTACTTACACATTTATTTATAAAAATTCAATGAGATTTAATGTTAGAACTCTACATATTTCATTCTTGACATATCTTTGTCGACTTGCCGTAGGCTGGACATACAAAGTTTTTACATTCTGTGCATTTCGATGTCACCTTCTTATCTATAGCCCTACTGGACACGTGCCAGCTTCTTTTTGTAGATTCACGCACTTATTGCACTGGTTATTGCCGATGTTCATGGTTGGTTGCAATGTCATCTAATATTTTGGTAATGTTTTGTACGTTCTTCCTATTTAGTCTTGATCGAATGATCGGTTTGCCTATTCTCCTTCACATACGGATTTCTACCGGTTGTTTTCCTAAGTCAAGAAGACACAACCTCCTCTTATCCAAATGCTGGGCTTTCCATGCTGGCTGTAGCCTTACCCACGAAATAAAAGCGTTTACTGCCGCAACATCTATAAAACTCATAAAAACAACCGCTGACCACCTGTTTGATGGTCTATTGCACCTGTATTCCGCAGAGATTTTGTCGAGGGTGTCAACTGCGCCTTTAGTAGAATTATGATGTATAATCACGATGTTCTAAAGCCAGAAGTATTACGCTCCTGTTCTTTTTGGAACATAGGATACCATAGTAACCTCCGGCTGGTAAGCAAAAATTGAGGAATACCCTGGCTGATTTCGAGAAGGTAAAAATTCTGCTGGTAAAAATATCCTCGCTCTTCTCAGTGTTTCGCACAAGGTAAGATTTCTGTCTAGTAGTTCTTCGGCTAGCTCCAAAAAAGTAAAAAAATTAACCCGAGCCTAAACTCGAAACCTAATCTAACACTACTCGCTTACCTGGGATGCATTCGGGAACATTTTCTTCTTATCCGAGATAGACTTGAAAATTTTTGCCGTATGACGTCTTTGCATCCGCGAGAACCCAAACTTTGATGCCATACTTGGCAGGTTTACTTTTCATATATACACGGAATGCACACGTTCCACGAAATGGCACTAGTTGTTCATTCACCGTCAAATGAAATCCAGAATTGTAATACTTTTTGCAGTTATTGACGAAGCTGTCGGATACGTCTCTTATAGCTGTCATTTTGTCTGCTTTTCTTCTACCTTCTCTGGCGTTTTCATCGTCAATGTGCATCCAACTTGAAATTTGAGAAATTCTCGTTCGCAGCGTTGTAGCAGAATATGTTGGACATTGGAAACAGGGGTCCGTTTTCTAGAGCATGCTCTTTAGTGCTACAGAGCATATCTGCAAACGACTGTAGGCGTATATTTCAATTTCATCCACATCTTTCCAAACCAAACCATCTTCGCCGTTGTTATGTTTATCTACTTCGTAAGCTCCTCTATGATTTGTGCAAGTCACTATATTTTGGACGATATCGGGAGATATAAACAATTAAAAAAGTTATGTAATGCTGATGTTTCTAGTTACTTGGGGCACAACACCTTCAGGAGTTTTCCGCCGTTTCCTCCTGAAAGGTTCGTTTAGCCAAACTGTTTCATCCTTGGCGAAACACATCTTGTACCTTAAGAGGAACTATTTCGTCTTCATCATTGGACTCGATCGTCATCTCATCGACTTCAACTATTTCACCGACGTTATCTTCCGTTTCGGATGATGAATCTTCGTCCATATGTAGATGAGGATGACTACATATCTCGAATTCCTCATCTACAAGCATACCGAATAATTAATACTGTGTAAAATTGGCATGGATAATTTTAATCCTTTTCATCCGAGATGAAACTATATTCTCCATCGTCAAAGCGCACACAAGTCGTCTTTACACTAATGTGGAAGAACCTATTGTAAATTTTAGTAAATTACGATTACCTATTTATAGCAATTACATGACATTCCTGGAATGACATAAATACCTATATAATGAACATTTATACAAAAAGAATTATTTCATTCATCCAAAGAGTACAGTAGTGATAGGAACTTTCAATGTCCTGCACAATACTAATTACCGCTTAGACTAATGATTCCATTAATATAATATGCGAATTAGTGGTGAAACAAAATACCATATTTCAAAGAATGTTGCACAAACAACTTTGTAAAATTTTAAGACGCCCGCTACCACGTGGGGTGAATCGTCACCCCAGCCATGTTTTCGTCTCTAATTTTAAACATTTCTTGAAAGTTTCTAATGCTATAGAATAAATTTATGTTCGACCATGGTATTTAATGTTTAATCAACAATGTAAAAAAATAAGTCCTAAATATAGTGCGTTAAATACAATCAATACACAAAATAAGATAACCTGGGGTGACTATTCACCCCACCTGGTACTAGGAAGGTTAAAGAAATGTGACCAAACTATAAAATTGCCCATAATACCACCCCAAACATTTATAGTCCACTGTCGCTGCGAATTAACTATTTTTTGTGTTTTCCGTTGCAGAACAGTGAAGATTATGACGGTTTGGGCTACGACTTTGAGTAAAAGTTGACTCATCGGAGAATAATACATTTTGGAAAAAGTTACGTGTGATTCTTTGCATTTCCAATCTCCTAATCGCCAAATTAGAACCCATCAGTTCTTGATGTAAGGATATACTGCAGTCATGATACTTGTTCCTCTTTAAAATTTTACTAACGGTAAATTGAGGTGTATCGGTTTCCTTGAAAATTGTTTCCGAACTGGTAGAAGGCTCCGAAATGACACACAACAAAACATTCAATTGGTCTTCGTCGCTTGCCCTCTTAGCCCTTTCACATTTTTTCATAATTCACAAAATGCCTGTTCTAATAAACCTTTCTTTAAGTTTTTCTAAACTTCCAGACGAGGGTTGTCTTCTATCGGAGTTGTCTTCTATCGGAATATTTTTGCGCATACATCCTTTGAGTTAGCAAACTACTTTAAGCAGCAGATCCCACAACGAAGATCATGTCAACCAGTTCCGTTCTTTCTAAATGCATCTGTATTTAGTTCACTTCAAACATTAACGTTTTTTTTTGTTTCCATTTCAACATTTAGCCGGTTGACTTGATCAAAATAAAAAAAAATGTGATGTGTGCAACACATGACCTCACAATACAATGTAATTGATAATTTAAATAAGCACAAGTAAAATCTTTTTTTTTTTAAATCGTTTCAAATGGCCAGAAATGCCTTAACACGTCTAATAAGATAAGATAAAAAAATCTCGTACATTATGCGTCTTGAACCCGAGACGCCGGAACATCAACCAAACACGCTGCCACTGCGCTACCGGAGGAGTTCACGAACAAACGAAAAACTTGGGAGATATTCAATTCTGGGATGGTCTACTTAGTTGCCTACGTAAAGATGTGCCGGTTTGCTACGAATAGCATCGTATTTACACACCCTGTAATAGTCGAAATTTGGAATTCCGCCATTTTGACTGGACATATTTCGCTCAAAAGTTCATCATTCCGTGTCCTCATGGATCTGAATCTGGGTACCAAATTTCATGACAACCGGATTATCTTTGTGGACACTATCGCGCTGGAACACATACATTTTGAGACTTTCATGTTTCAACCTATTTTTTTCCAACTTACGGTAAAGCAATTTTTAAGAATGGTAGCTCATTTTAAAGGAAATTTAATCCTACTTAATAATACGCTGGAATCTACTTTCTATCTATTTTCTATTTTGTGATAATTCACAAAAAGTGCTGCACTCGACATTGCGCCGACCGATTACAATAATTTCATACTGTGAGGTAATAAATAATTTTTTTAATTTTACCGAATAATTCGGAAACGGAAGTTTTAAAGATAGTATACCTTACATAAACTGACCTTAAAATTTGAAGATAAATCCGAAAATGGAATAAACATTGGGGTTCCATTTTAAATAAGCAACTTCGGATGAATATTTCGGGGGTTGTAGAGGATTTCTATTTTTTAAATACGTCAAAGGGTAGTTTATTAGGTTTTCTTAGAGCCCCAGAATACCGATTCCGAAATTCGCAGAAGTCACGGCACAGCACCGATTTTTGGAGAACCGTCCAGCCGTCAAAATTTTCATATTTTTCCAAATAATTCGAAAACTGTAAATTTTTAAGATAAAACATTTTATAGAAATTAACATTAAAATTTGACGATAAATCCGAATATGGAAAAAAAATTGGGGGTTATATTTTGTTACTACCACACTTTTATGACGCACACCGTATATTGGAAAATAATTTTAAAGCACCAAAAACTTTGATAGGAAACATTTCCATCTAAAACTCATATTTACTGAGATATCGCACTTTGACGTACTAATGAGCAACCCTGTATATGCCTCAAGCATTTTGAAAGGACAAGTGATTCTCATACAGCCTTTTTTTTATTGGGGTGTTTAAATATGATCTGTATAGATAGAGCGATTTCAGGTTGAGGTAAGCGCGAGATATGTAGGTATATAGTTATTTGATAATATTTAAGCCGAAAACTATTGTCGAATGTTAAGCCTAAGTTTTTAGTTTTATTTACTATAGGTATGAGTGTTGTCAATATATAATGTGTATTATTTTAAAAAAATGCTTGTGTAAATCGAATATAATACAGGACTCATAATGAATCGTTGCAGTACCCCTCGAATTGTAAGCAGAACGGTAGAAACGTTTTGATTAATTTTTACTGACTTAAACCTAAATTGTAAATAACTACATTACATATACATATATACATACACATACATATACATTTCGTTACTTACATGTAAAGTTTGTATAATGTATATTGAAGAATGTGATAAAAACCTCAAGGATAATCACTTACTCTAATGAACTTAATTCGTTGAAATTCAGATTCGCATACGATTACGCAATAATAAGTGATAATATTGTGTATCTTTTTGGGCTTGCATTTAAAAGCAGGTTTTACAATTTTAAATGATCCAAGAGCTATAGCAGCTATCCTCTTCAGTAAAAGTAGAATGGTTGTTCAATTATTAATGTCTTCAAAATTTATAAAATATAGAAAAAAGTTTGTTATAATACTATGATTAAAAAAAAAGCTTTTTTTTGTAATTATTCAATTGTCACTAACAAAACAACCGCCTAGTAGGGCAATTAAACGCGCAATAGATTGACTGAGTTCATAACATGATTCCTTTTTTAAAACATCATAGTCTTTCCTCCGTGAGATACTCATAAATTACCCGGTAATCAGAAAAATGATTGTATGAAAACGCAAAGATTACGTGTAAAACATTTCTTGAATTGTGCATACAATTTATTGGAGGCCGTGTGTAGTTTTAAAAGTAAAGCCGATAACCATCTGTTACATAATTTACTGTATATAAGAAGATGTGATAAAGTTGGAATAGTTTTAAAAAATACTGAAATAAGAATACCTATTTATTCTAATTGTTGTAGAAATTAACATGTAATACATTTCTTGAATTATGCATACACATTGTCGAAGGCCGTATCTAGACTTTAAAGGTAAAGCCGATAAAAACCGCCTGTTACGAAAGTAAAATTTAGTAAGTAACATAACCTAGATGAATAAGATTTCTTAATATATGCGACAGCAGTAAGTAATTTACTGTAAAAGATGATGTGATGAAGATACAATAGTTTTAAAAAGTACTGAGATATGAATGATAATTAATTTTAATTATTATAGAAATTAACGTGTTCACATAAAATAAAAATCTTCGCTAGCTTATGTGATCGTTGCCATGGTGTACATTTCATACGGCCTAGGCTGATAACAGCTTGTTATTATTAAAACAGAATGAAAATGTTTCAGACAAAAGTTACAATAGAAACATATTGTATATATTTTTTGAAAAATAACAATTTGTATACAGGGTGATTCAAATTTTCAAAATAAACTTATATTTTTTCAATGAGCTTCCTGCAATCCATTTTTGAATTATGCGAACTGTTTCTGTTCTCATAATATAGAACACAAGTTTTACCAAGTACTCCTGAACCTAAGCCATTTTTGTAAAAATTTATTACTTTGACCTTTGATGAAGAATTCAAATTGTGTACAAGTTAATAATAAATTATTGCATTCTGTAAAATGAATATTTTGTACACAAGGCAGGTCACATTTTCTCAATTTTTTCAAATGGAGTACAATATAGATTAAAACGCAAAGGATTTTTCAGAATATTTGTAGGTTTTCATTAAAAATAAATAATATTTTAATAAAATATGTTAATTTTATAAATTTACATAAACCTTATATGTGTGTTTTCATAGTGCATAAATTTCTTTTGACATATCAACTAATTCTTAAAGCCATTTACTAAGGACGGTTACCGTAATGTTATTGAAATGTTTAAATTTATATAAAACATTAGTAGTACTTGGCGCGCTTAGTTGCACTCAAATATAAAACACATTATCCCTCTCCCTCCTCCTTTCCCACCCCCTCCCCCTTTACCCCCTTCTTCTCCCTCTCCCTCTCCCTCTCCCTCTCCCTCTCCCTCTCCTCTCTCCCTCTCCCTCTCCCTCCTCTCCTCTCCCTCTCCCTCTCTCCTCTCCCTCTCCCTCTCCCTCTCCCTCCTCTCCTCTCCCTCTCCCTCTCCCTCTCCCTCTCCCTCTCCTCCTCTCCCTCTTCCCTCCCTCTCCCTCCTCCCTCTCCCTCTCCTCTCTCTCCCTCTCCTCTCCTCTCTCTCTGCTCTCTGCCTCATGTGAAGAACAAAAAAATTTATCCAATAGGGTTATCGACAATTTTTTTAAGTGTGAATACAAAAAGACTAACTCATATAGTCATGATAACTGTAGACTTTTCATATATAATAGATATCTATATTAATAAGACACGTTTGAGGACAAAACTCCAAAACCACAGTAGGGGGTACACTTTATAAAATGTCTCCTTTGAAAACCTCGGATATGAATCATCACTGAACATTATAAAATAAGTGATCTGTTCTTTAGGTAAGCTTAACCTTGAGTAGATTTACGTTTTTTTATTCTCACCACATAACCACTCAAAGTCAATAATTACGGATTTGTACATTTACTGAAGTGTGCTATGGGTTTTTACTTACCTAATTACGCATATATGGTCCTACGCGTTTGTAGCAGTGATTTAGTGGTTGCTATATTCGGTATTAACGTGTGAACTGCGTCAGACAGAACAAAGAATAGTTCATTAAACTATTAAATCTCGTACAAAAATAATACTAACGATCCCGCGGAAAATTCGAAAATTCTTTTTCCAATAAAGATTTTACTTCGCTAAATTAAGTGTCGCATTGCTTTTTGCAATGTTGTTTTTTATATGTGCCCAAATTAATTCTATTGAATTTAAATCTGGATGGTAAGGTAGAAGTCTAAGTACAATATGATTATCTTTCTGTTATAGGGCTTCAATTTGTACGTAATCTTGTTTAATAATATCGTCTAACTGCGGTTTGAAAATTTACGGAGTGAATGATTATTTTTTGACAACTAACCACTTCACCATTTCTTCTTTTTTAGAAACACTGATTGGAGCTAGATTAACTTGGACATTGTGATAAGGCGAGTTGTCTATCACCAGTATCAAATTTGGGGGCAAATTCGAAACAACCTTCTCCTGCAACCATTTTTCATAGTTTGTCGAGTTCATATCGTCATGGTAATCTTCACTTTCTAAACCAGATTTAAAAACCAAACTACGACCATTTAACCACCCGCACGCACTGCAATCGTTGGTTACAAGTAGGAAATCCTCAGTGCTTGAATGACGTTCCTTTCGATATTTTCTGTTGTTTTCAGTAGTACGCCACTTTAAACCAAGTTCCGTGAAAACAGACCTTAACGATGATGTACCGGGTGGACCGATTTCGATGGGATTGCAGGGTATCTCGGTAACTATTACTGTTAGAGCAAAACTGTTCACGTAGCATTAGGCCAACTTTTTGAGACAAATTAAACAGCAAAAAAAAAATTTGCTATCTTTTTTCATTTTTGATGCAGGGACCAAAATTTTTCCAAATTTCGATAGGGTTCCATATCTTATCTGTGGATAAAAATTCAGGAAAAAGTGTAAAAACATTTCCTGTGCAGTTTTTAGCTTAGAATCAATTGGAGTAGTCAATTTTTAAATATGGTCACCAATAGTCGAGATGCCACATAAACTTAGTTTTTTTTAAATGGAAACCATAGTCGGCTTTGACTTCATTAAAATCCTTATTTTATAAGCTTTTCGACAATATATAGTTTATAGAGGTTCTTTTAGAAAATTATGGAATTACAAGCGAATTTGTTAGTTTGCACTTTTGTAATTAGGCGATGCAATAATTTAAAACAATGAAATACAATAAATATGTCAAACAAAAGGTATAATTATTTAATTCTAAGACCAAGGTTACAAAAATAAACCAACTGTCGAACAAATGATAATATTACTTTTACATAAATTGTTCAAATTGGCTGCCATTTTGTCGAATGCATAACTGACATCGTCGTTGTAATGATGAAATTGCGGCTGATATTTGGGCGGCTTAATTTTTTGAAAAGCAGCATGTAATTCTGCCATAGTATTGTTTGTTTGTTTGTAAATTTCATTTTTTATGAAACCCCATAGAAAATAGTCCAAAGCGACCTTCGTGGCCATGGAATTGGTCCAAAGGTACCTAACCAACAGTTTGGAAATTTATCATTTAAATAATTTCTCACTACCATAGCATTGTGTGCCTTAGCACCATCTTGCTGGAAAAAAAGACCGACTCGTTCTGATAGAGGCAAATCATCCAAGAATCCGTCAAGCTCAATACGTAATAGTTCTAAATATCGACATGCAGTAAGATTTCCTTCAAAAATGCAATAGTGTAATTTATTCCCTGTTAAGCAACACCAAACATTAAATCCAAACCTGCCTTGATTAGGCCTAGGTACCGCTACATGTAAATTTTCATTTGCCCAGTGATGATGATTCTGACGATTGAAAATACCAGCACTACTCATATGAGCTTCATCTGTCCAAATTTTTTTTTGATGAAAATTAGGCATTGCAGCACATCTATCAAAATTGTAATCGTTTTTCAAGATCGTTTGGATAAAGGTATTGGTTTATATGAATCTTATAAGGTTTATATGTATAAAGTTTCAAAATTTTTAGCGATTTTGTTTTCGAAACACCAACATCTTGTTCAATTTCTCTACTAGAAGTATTTGGGTTGGCTTCAACACATGCTAAAACATTTAAGGCATTTTGTTCACGATTTGCTATATCGTAATGATTCGGACGTGGTCGGGTAAATAACCCTAAATTATTTAAATTACTTGGTAGCCTGCAATAACAAGAATAATCATGTTATAAAAGCGGCTTTAGAGTCTTTAACGTTTATTTACCTCTTATATATCTTTTTATTAGGCAGATGCCTTTTTGGGAAACTCTCCAAGCATAAACGTTCCGCTTCTTCCGAATTTTCTCCACACTGAATGAATATTTTCAACATATCATACTTTTCATAATTTTCACAATGATTCATTTTAACTATCAACAATAAACTTGTGTTATCTGTGTTTTAATGCACAACTGAATTTTTCACTTTGTTTTTGACATATTTGCTGTGTTTCATTGTTTTAAATTATTGCATCGCCTACTTACAAAAGTGCAAACTAACAAAGTCGCTTGTAATTCCGTAATTTTCTGAAAGAACCTCTATAAACTTATATTGTTGAAAAGCTTATAAAATAAGGATTTTAATGAAGTCAAAGCCAACTATGGTTACCATTAAAAAAAAACTAAGTTTATGTGGCATCTCCACTATTGGTGACCAAATTTAAAAATTGACTACTTCATTTGATTCTACGCTAAAAACTGCACAATAAATGTCTTTACACTTTTTCCTGAATTTTTATCAACAGATGAGATATGGAACCCTATCGAAATTTGAAAAAATTCAATTTTGGTCCCTGCATCAAAAATGAAAAAAGATAGCAAATTTTTGTTTTCACTGTTTCATTTGTCTCAAAAAGTTGGACTAATGCTACGTGAACAGTTTTGCTCTAACAGTAATAGTTACTGAGATACCCTGAAATCCCATCGAAATCGGTCCACCCTGTACTACCCTTCCAATCCAAATCCGCCATAAGTTTATTACGCAAGGCATTTACATTCACTCTTGTACCCTCTGTTTTATGGAAGTTTTATAAAATTTGCGGAAAATCGTTTTTTCGAATAACTATGTATGCGTTACTGGAGATTCAAGTACACGTTTTTTTTTCGGGACTCGATAGTTAAGGTTTCCTTTCTTCTACGTCAGCATTGCCTTAATTGTTAATTATGGGCACTTTAGTTGCTGCGCATGTTATTTATTTAAGTTCTCTTAATGTGTTCGAAGGATTAGTGGATTTGAAATAATTGTACACATTGTACATTACCTCACGTGTTTGACTGCGTATAACTTGTCCGTGCTGACTGACCTAAGGTGTTGATTGAGGAATCGTCAATGCCTAAGGTACGCGTAGGGCTCATAACCACGATGTTATATTACATAATTACTCTTGTTCTAATTTAAAACAAGAATGAACGCAGTTTGTCATTGGCAATTGAAACTGACCGCAACCATAATTAGAGTAATTAGGAATCCATAAGTAATAAACATAAAAGAGAAACGTCCACTTTCACGTATTCGCGGAATGTTGTTTGCATAATAAAAGGCAATGTCCTAATCTACATTTTAAAAACATACTAATTTCATTAATTGATTAAAGTTAAATGTAACATTTCAATTTTAAGAAAATGTTTATCCACATATTTTATATAACTTTGTATCTGAAGAATAAATTTATTGTCTTTCTACCACAAACTACGCAAACAATGCTTTTAACATGACACACTTAAATAATAAGTATCGAGGTGTTAATTATATTTGTATTCGTTATCATTGTTATGCATGTACAATGACGTATTATACACTTGAAACAGTTCACCTGCGACGCTACTGAAATTCTCGAATTACCGCGAGTAGAGTATTTGAAAACGGATGAATGCGCATTTGACCTCCAAATCATCTCTGGTTGAGCGTGCTGTGCCCTAATTAATTCTTAAAGACTGCTAATCAATACATGGCGATCTCTGAAAACGAGACTAGTACATGGCGCTTTTCCCCGTTGTACAGTACATGAAAATCCCGCCTCCTTATATGAGGCAGTATATAGAGATCTTTTGAAAACGATCTTACGAGTATATGCGAACAGATGATTTTGCGGTAAAATATACTGCGAAAAATCGAACAGAAATGTTATTAAATTGATAGTAGTATGGTACTATTTCATACACTTTATTCAAATTTTAATTGCTTTTTCAGAAAACTTAATCTCATTTTAATAAAATTAGGTTTTTCTTATTAATGAGTAAATGCTTCTAATGACCTAAAAAATACTTTTTGATGCGGCTTTTTTATACCATTTCTTTTAAGGCAGCTTTCTTCAAACTCATTTTGCTTACTCCGGGCTTCGTTCCCAACAGGGGTTCTGCTAACACTATGCCATATTGAAACAACTGAGGTTTCGCCATGAACCTATTTTCATCTGGAGAATTGTGGGTCTCGTGGGATCCCGTTTTTAACAGTAGGGGCCCCGCTTCTGACAACTAAATTCCGCTATACGCGTCGTCACTAATACTGGACCAGTCCCCGACAGCCGCAATAATTAGTAGTTAACACACAATTTACAATGCTACCACTTGGTATAATTTAAAAGCAAAGCACAACAAAATATTTAAACATTAACTACAATATTCAATGTAGCGTCAGCCATTGCCTTAACGTTCACTCGTTGCAAAGAACACTATTTAGAACAATATACTATACTTAACCAAAAACGATGTTTTTTATTTTATCCCTGTAAATTGTAAAAACACGCAGGATACATCAACCTCATTATTTCATCGTTCACAATGTATCATGTAGTGGAAGTCAGACATTGATAAGTCACTTTAGTGTGTAAAGGCCACACAAATACATATGGTAAGAGTAGAATGGGAGGAGCTTCCGCTCACCACTTTTCATGACGTAGCCACGCCCACTTCCAGCTGATTTATCGTGCGCTTCCATACAGCCTCAGGCTGATTGGAGGGCGTCAGGGTGGGTCACGTCCACTTTTTTCTGATTGTTCCATAGACCCAGCCTCCAGGCTCTGTGCTCCGGTTGGGGCCTAAGGCTTTATATTTTGATTGGTTCCCGCACGTCGCCACGCCCTCTTTCAGCTGATTGGTCGTGCGCGTAAATACTACCCCAGGCTGAGCGTTCTGGTTAAAGGGTCTACGGGTAGGCCATGCCTCCCTGGTTCCTGAGTGGTCCTTAGACCCCGCCTAGCCTCCAAGCTCAGTATTTTGGTTGGTGGCCTAAGTGACTGTATTCTCATTGGTTGGTTTTGGTTGTTTACTTGTGGCTAATGAATGTCTTGATCGTGACTCCATCTGGTGCTTGACCCCACTGCAGTGGCCCCATTGTTTGTTTATTTTTGGGGCCATCTAGTTGTGTGTTTTGTAAAAAAAAAACTAATTGCAGATTTTTGTAATAGGCTCTGGTCGTGGCTCCATTTTAAAAGTATCGGAAGATGGTAAAACAAAATTGGAAAATTAAATTCAGAACTACATTACGGTGCCGTAAATAGACCCTGAGCCTCAGCCCGTTTTAGAGTCCCGTTTGTTTGTTTGTGTTCCTTCTTTCAGCTGTATTGTCTACAAACCTTTCTGGTTTTCCGTATTTGTTATAGCAGCAGTAATGAAAATGCTAAAAGGCTGTAATAGCTTATTAAATGTAAAACAACATAAGATTTAGATCTACAAATGAGTGAATAAATTATCAGTTTGAACCTTACTAAAGATTTAAACAAATATTAAGTTAGTCGCCATGTCAGCAGACCTAACATACGTATTATTGTTGTTGAGACTTACTACCACAAAAGAAAAATGTTTTTATTTATTTACTCAATAAACGACATAGTAAATATAATAATAAAACTGTTTTTCTAAACGAATATTAAATTGGTTGGTTTGCCTACTGGTCCTATAGAACGCATTGAAACACCTTTCTCATCAAGTTCTCATTAAGTTGCTGTATATAACGGTCTTCTGCTTTGACAAACTTATGGTAACGCTCAGGTAGCACACATTTAAATTCCTCCATCTCCACCACCACCCTGTCGCCGTATTTTGTTGGTATGATGTTCATATTGAATCTTTTGTATTCTACCCCTGTCTCCAAATCCTTAACATTCTTGAAAGGTTTAAAACGTGTTGATCCAGTTAGCCCAGTTATATCCATATCTGTAATTATAACACATTAAAAATCTGCACAAGTAAATAGATAAAGTAAAATAAAATATGGGCTAAAACCAAAGGCCCCTTGTTTATAGATATCCAGTACTTAAGGGTTTTCGTACCCATTCATTTAAAATCTCGAGGTCAACTTTCACATTACGCTGGTATAAATTCACTGTGGTTTAGTTTCTATCGATTTTACTAAAGATGGGAGAAACCATGTCTAAAACAGCTGCTGCTGCATAAATAGCCGACTTACTGTTAAAGATAAAAGTTTAGAATGGGACCTGGGAATGTATGGTGTTCACAGAAGGTTGCAAACGATGGATCTCAATAAGCGTAACACCAGACGGCTTAAGAGATTGACGTAAGCAATAAAATACGTAATAGTACAAACACTGAAAAACCTATAAATAAATAAACAATAGTCACGCAACCCCGAAACAAAATAAACTAACCAGCCCTTGCAAATACATCAAATAATCAAAAAGACAACGGAGTCTCATCTAATGGAATATTTTTAAAACTAATGGAAGATACATGCCATTGTAATGTGTGAATTTTGAAATTCTACTGTATTATTTGTTGTGGACTTTGAATTTCCATGGGCGTTCGTTTGAAGTAAAGATATTTGAGCATTAGCCATCGCAAACTAAATTAATTAGAGATGCAATGTAAGTGAATAAACACATTACATAAGATGTTAACTAAAATCACTACCTTCGTTTAATTGCCTATTAAACTCTTCATGTAACCCGTCAGCAGAGAAAACCCATTACATACTAACAGTTCAAAATAACAATTACTGCTAAGGAAATTGCTGTATTTTGGCGAAACAAGCTTCAATTTACAAGTCTAAGAGGTTGATTTCAAATGTTGATTTGGTGAGTCATACAAAGGTGCTAAGATCAAATTGTTCGTAGACGTTCGACCATTGTCAATAAAGAGTTTGTGTGACGCGGTTGTACATTTGTTGTATTTTTATTGGAGTAAGATTCAAGTTGCAAATCTGAGATGCTGATTTCAATTATCCATTTTCAATGACTTTGTGTGTTCAAATTTGTTTATAAATCTAAGACTCTTTTGGCAGAGGTTACTTTCAAATTAATATCTTACACTTGAATTTATATCTTGTTTTTATACCAAAGATTTTTTTATAGAAACTGGTTTCAGATCACCATATTAAGCTCGCTTCCGATATTACTTAACCCTTCAGTAATTGGGAAGTAATTAAAATCTGTTAATGGATTTGCTTGTAAACGTATTAGTAACTACTTCGCTGACCTGATATTAGTTAAAATAAAAGATAAAGTGTATTTTCAAAATTGGAAATGATAGTCCACTGGTTTATTTGCCCCAGACATTTGTTTATATTCAATAACGACTTTGTGTATTCAAGCATGGTTATAAATCTAAAACCCTTTTGACAGAGATTCGTTTCAAATCAGCATCTTGGACTTGAATTTTAAATCTTGTTTCTATATCCAAGATACTTTGATAGAAAATGGCTTCAGATCACAATATTAAATACATTTCCGATATTACTTAGCCCTTAGTAATTGGGAAGTAATTAAAAATCTGTTTATGAATTTTTTTGTAAACGTATTAATAACTACTTCGTTGGCCTGATATTAATCAAAATAAAAGATGAAGTGTATTATCGATATGGAAATGAAAGTCAACGTGTTTATTGGCCCCCAGGCGTTTGCCTATTTTCAATAAAAACTTTGTGTATTCAAGCTTGTTTATAAGTCTAAGACCCTTTCGACAGAGGTTGGTTTCAAATCAATATCTTACGCTTGAATTTTAAATCGTGTTTCTATACCAAAGATGTTTTGATAGAAACTGGTTTCAGATGACCATATTAAACACGTTTACGATATTATTCAACAATTTAGTAATTGAAAGTAATTAGTGTTTCTACATCAAAGATGTTTTGATAGAAACTGGTTTCAGATGACCATATTAAGAACGTTTACGATATTATTCAACACTTTAGTAATTGGAAAGTAATTAAAATCTGTTTATGGATTTTCTTGTTACTGTTTCAATAAACACTACGCTGACCTGATATCACTTAAAATAAAAATGAAGTGTATTATCAGAATTATGTACCTGTGTGCCTGTGTACCAGGACGCCATTATGCCAAGTGTGCCAGTGTGTCTGTGCGTGTGCGTGTGCGTGAGTGTGCGTGTGCTTGCGTGTGTGTGTACGTTCGTGTGTGCGTACATGTGCGTACGCCTGCGTTCTTGCTCGTATGCGCGTGTGTGCGCTTGTATGCGGGTCCATGCGCGTGTGCGCAAATGTGTGCTCATGTGTGCGCCTGTATATGCGTGTGAGTGCGTCTGTGCGCGAGTGTGCGTGTGTGCGCTCCTGTAACTGCGTGTGAATGCGCATGTGCGTGGGTTTGCGCATGAGTACGCGTGTTCGCGTGTTCGCGTGTGTGCGTGTGTGGACGTGTGTGCGCGTGTGTACGCATGTGAGCGCGTGTTTTCGCGTGTCTGCGTGAATGTGCGGGTGTGCGCGTGTGTCTGTGCACCTATGTGTGTGTGTGTGAGGGTATGCGTGCCTCTGTGTGGTGTGTGTGCGTGCGCCATCAAGCGATTCCAGGTTAAAGTATTTGAGTGTTGTCAATATATAATATGTAATATTACTTTAAAAAAATCTGGTGTAAATCGAATGCAATAAAGACTTATAATGGATCCTTGTGGTACCCCTCGAGTTGTAAGCAGAAAGGTAGGAACACTTAGATTAATTTTTGTTGACTGAAACCTAAATTGTAAATAACTAGATTACGTATACATACGTATGTGTACATATTTACTTATACATACAAATACACTTCGTTACTTACGTACAAAGTTTGTATAATGCATATTGAAGAATATGATTTAAAAAACCTCAAAGGTTAGCACTTACTGTAATGAAAATAATTCGTTGAAATTCAGATTCTCATTTCCGCATTTTTACTTACATATTCATTTTCTTGCATAGAATAAACATACAATTACGTAATAATAGGTGATAATATTGTATCTTTTTGGGCAATAGTGCATTTTTTATTTTACAATTTTAAATGTTACAAAAGGTATACCCGCTATCCCCCTCAGTAAAACTAGAATGATTAATCAATATTAATGCCCACAGAATAAGAGACGCAAAAAAGTCTGCTATAGTACTATGATTAAAAAATAGTATATTATTTTATAAGGAGCTAAAGTGACACTTTTGTGGAGGTTTAATGTGCTTGAAGCGCCATGGTGGCTGGAAATCCAGCACTGTAGCTGAGCGACAAAAAAGAGGCAGCCTTGAAAATTTTTGCACCTTTTGCAAACGCTACAAGAACAGAAGAGGAAGAATTAAAGACCATTTCCTTAGAACGCAGTGAAACTTCCACTGTCACCTCTGGCGTATCTTACTTTGGAGAAAATGTTAGTTTTAATCATTGTGCTTTTAATCTTTATAACTCTAAACAATAAATTTGTTTTCGTTGTTTTTCAAATTGGGTGTTTGAGTTATTAACTTGCATTATTTTTGCATCCGCTGCGAGGGGATGCAAAAGACTTTTGCAGCCGCCGGTGAAAATGTCAATCTTTAACGTTGTCAAGTGAAGTTTAAAATGTCATCTTTTATTAACGTCTGAAGAAAAAAGCTTTTTTTGTAATTATTCAATTGTGACCAACAAAACAACCGACCAGTAATGCAATTAACCGCGCAATAAATTGACTTTTTTAACTTTTTTAAAATCATTATAGTTTTTCCTCTGAGAGATACTCATAAATTACATGGTGATCAGAAAAATAATTGTATGAAAACGCAAAGATTCCTAGTAATAAATTTCTTGAATTGTGCTTTAAACGACTTTAAAGGTAAAGCCGATAAAAACCGCCTGTTACGAAAGTAAAACTTAGTAAGTAACATAATTAATAAAATTTCGTAATATATGCGAAAGCAGTAAGTAATTTACTGTAAATAATAAGTTGTGATGAAGTTAACAATAGTTTTAAAAAGTACTGGGATATGATTGCTAATTAATTTTAATTATTTTAGGAATCAACGTGTTCACATAAAATAAAAATCTTCGCTAGCGTATTGTGATCGCTCCCACCGTGTACATTACATACGACCTCGAACGATAATAGCGTGTTATAATTAAAGCAGAATGAAAATGTTTCAGACAAGAGTTACAATACGAACATGTATATTTCAAAATAACAATTTGCGTACAGGGTGATTCAAAATTTCAAAATATACTTGAATTTTTTCAATATGTTCATGTAAGCTCCTTTTGAACTGTGAGAACTCTTTGTTCTCATAATGTAGCACACAAGTTTTAGAAAGTGCTCCTGAACCTAAGCTATTTTTATGTTAAAATTTAACGATAAGCTTCAAACTCTGCACTAATTCTTTTGGCCCTTGATGAAGATTTCAAATTTGTACAATGCTTCAAATGATTGCCTCTCCTCTCTCCTCTCCCTCTCCCTCTCCTCTCCCTCCTCTCCCTCTCCCTCTCCCTCCCTCTCCCTCTCCTCTCCTCTCCCTCTCCTCTCCTCTCCCTCCTCCCTCTCCCTCTCCTCTCTCCTCTCCTCTCCTCTCCCTCCCTCTCCTCCCTCTCCCTCTCCTCTCCTCTCCCTCTCCTCTCCTCTCCCTCTCCTCTCCTCTCCTCCCTCTCCTCTCCCTCTCCCTCTCCCTCTCCTCTCCCTCTCCCTCTCCCTCTCCTCTCCTCTCCTCCTCTCCCTCTCCCTCTCCTCTCCTCTCCCTCCTCCCTCTCCCTCTCCCTCTCCCTCTCTCCTCTCCTCTCCTCCCTCTCTCTCCCTCTCCCTCCCTCTCCTCTCCCTCTCCCTCTCTCCCTCTCCCTCTCCCTTCTCCCTCTCCCTCTCCTCTCCTCTCCCTCTCCCTCCTCTCCTCCCTCTCCTTCTCTCCTCTCTCTCCTCTCTCTCCTCGATCGGTCATGTGGAGCATTTGTAATGATTCATTTTACCTTTTTATCACTTTCCTTCTAGTTATGTTCAAATAATTGTTTTATGTTTTCATTTGTTATTATGCTCTCAAATTTTTTATCTTTGTTTTATTTCATTGTTTTAATAAAATAGAATGTGTGTATTTTGAATTAAGTTCATTTTATTTTTGAAAAACGTTTCAGTTTCGGTCAAAAATCACTTTAAAGTAGTAAATATTAATTAACAAGAAAATTTTCGATAATAGGTATAGGTAATGTTATAGCCAAACGATGCATAACTAAATGCTGCATCTATTCATCCAATAATATACAGGGTGTCACATTTGGATTAACAAAGTGTTTCAACTTTGAATATTGTTTAATAGTTCATCAAATTTTGAACACCATGTATGCAATAAATCAATTGTCAATGAGTATTTGAAAAGTATAGTTCCGTCAGTCAAAATAAGTAAGACAAGCAGTGTTGAAAATAGGGTTACATCTTTCAAAATTTTGAAAAATCAAGATATCTATGAAACAGTTAAAAAGGTATAGGAAACCCTTATCCTAAAATTTTGTCAAGAATCCAAAAATAAATTAATATACAGGGTGTTCCATTTAAAATAAGGAAGTTAGTGGCGACTTTAACGTGACCTTGAAAATATTTTAGAATGAAAGAGAATTTTAAATAACCCTTAAGTCCAAAAATTCAGATTTCTAAATTGTTTCTAACCACATAAACTTCTAACGAACGCCTACTGTGGAAAACGTTGTATATATATATATATATATATATATATATATATATTATATATATATATATATATATATATATATATATATACAGGGTTGGGCAAATTTGTGGAAACCCCTCATTTCTAGCTAAAATATTGATTGTATCAAAAAAGACCTTAACCAAAGGTAATGTAAACTTTATGATCTATTCAGTGGCGTACTAGGATTTACAGCAGCTACGGCAATTTTCGAGATATGACGTCATCGATTGTTTTTAAATAGGTGACCCTGTATATTTTCGCATTTTCAGATATAACGTTTTTCTCCAATTATAACGATATAGGTTTGGTAGGTAAGCGACTTGTCGTTTTTAAATATTAAATAAAATAAGAGATCGCTGTCGCTGTACTATCTAATAAAGAAATATTCGTTTTTTTTTTGTTGTTGCCGTGGTTATTTCTGTAACATAGCTCAAATATTTAGTATTATTGTCAGTTACTGTTAATTCCGTCAGATAATTTCGGTGTAAAGTATTAGTATTGTTTTCTAATCATGGTTGAATTAAGTGAACGTGAGCGTATTTCGTTGTTAATGATGGTTGGATTTGGACACAGGCAGAGATCTTTAAATGATGCATGTGCTATGTTTAATGCAACATTTCCGGAGAAATCCTCACATTTCCAAATCAACGGTTTCGAAGATTGTACGGAAATTTCACGAAACTGGAAGTGTTAGAAATCGGCCAAAATCAGGTCGAAATAAATCGGCTATAAATGAAGATATGGCACTTGATATTATTCTTGATGTGCAAGTAGAACCGATAACTTGGTGCTGAAGGTCTCCAATTTGAGCATTTACTATGAATATTTTCTCAATATGAAGCGCTCAATTTTGTTGTAAATCAAAAGTTCATTAGAGTTACTAAATAATATGTATCCTCTTCATTGTATTATTTTAGTTAAAAACGACAAGTCGCATACCTACCAAACCATATATCATTATAATTGGAGAAAACGGTATATCTGAAAATGCGAAAATATACAGGGTCACCCATTTAAAAACCATCCATGATGTCATATCTCGAACATTGGCGTAGCTGCTGAAATCTAGTACGCCACTGAATAGATCATAAAATTTACGTTAACTTTGTGAAGGTCTTTTTGATACAATCAATAGTTTAGCCAGAAATAAGGGTTTCCACACATTTGCCACATTAATATTATATATATATATATATATATATAATTAATTGTATTGTATTTAAAATTAACTTTTAAAGTACATACAGTAAAAGATTAACTCGAGTGGGACTTGAACCCACGACCTCCACTTTTCTAGAGTGGGGCTCTTCCATCTGAGCTACCGAGGAGGCAAGTCACAATCGATTCAAACTTGAACTGTGTGTACTTCCCTAGTTACAATGTATTATAATTATTATACATAGAATGCAGGATCACATTCAACTTTTGTGAATGTCATGTGAGCCCGCAATTCGCTAAGGTTTCTCACATGACAACACGTGACTGATTGTTAATTTTCATTTTGCTGTATGTAATAGTAATAGATAACTATAGAAATTGGTTTTAATGAACGAACAGAAGTTCAATTTAATAATCATTAATTGTATTGTTTTTGAAATTAACTTTTAAAGTACACACAGTAAAAGATTAACTCCAGTGGGACTTGAACCCACGACCTCCACTTTGCTAGAGTGGGGCTCTTCCATCTGAGCTATCGAGGAGGCAAGTCACAATCGATTGTGTATGTACATCCCTAGTTACATTGTATTATAATTATTATACATAGAATGAAGGATCACAGTCAACTTTTGTGAATAATTGTAATACAATGTAACTAGGGAAGTACATACAGTTCAAGTTTGAATCGATTGTGACTTGCCTCCTCGATAGCTCAGATGGAAGAGCCCCACTCTAGAAGTGGAGGTCGTGGTTCAAGTCCCACTCGAGTTAATCTTTTACTGTATGTACTATATTATAATAATGTTATTATTATAATATATATATATATATATATATATATATATGATTATATAATATTATTATTATGAAATTTATTTGTAGACATCTAAAAGATTATTGAAAGATTTTTATTGGGCATTACATGTTTGAATAAAACAAATATTGTAGACGTTTCGTATAATTTAGTGCTTTATACAGAGCTTTATTTACAAAAAGTAATATTAAATAGTATTAATACCAGGAGCAAGATTTATCAAATCTTGTAAGGCACGATATATCTGAGTGAAGATAACACAATTATGTATAAATTTATATAAAATCAGAATCGTTGTACATCAATCTCGTTGAAGAAACGTTCCAAACCATTGCATGAATGCTCAATTAGTAAATTTGGTGCATTTTTCGTGACCATATGGATCTTGAGCACGAGTTGTCATAACTTTACTTAAACACTAATTTTTGTGAAAATTTTACGATTTTTTTTGTCATATGAATTTTAACTAAAAGATGTTAAAACTGTGATTTATGCACCAATTTTGTTGAAAAAACGTCCCAAAGTTTTGTGTCGATGTCCGATAGGTAAATTTATTGCATTTTCCGTGACTATATGGATTTTGGCCAAGAAATGTCAAAATCGTTATTTACGCACTAATTTAATTGAAACATCGTCCACAAGCATTGCCTTATTGCCCAGTAAGTGAATTTAATGCATTTTCCGTAACCATGTAGTTTTTATTAAGAGATGTCAAAATGATTACTTATGCACCAATTTTTTTTTGCAAAAAACGTACTAAAGCATTGCATTGATGCCCAATTCGTAAATTTTATTCATTTTTTGTGAACATAAATTTTTACTAAGAGATGACAATCGATATTTGTGCACAAACGTCCCAAGGTGTTGTATCGATTCCTAATAATTAAATTTAATGCATTTTCCGTAACCTTATGGACTTTGGCCAAGAGGTGTCAAAATTGTTATTTATGCTCCAATTTAGTTGGAAGGACATCCCAAAGCATTGCCTCGCTGCTCAATAGATAAATTTTATGCATTATCTGTTACCATACGGATTTTGACCAAGAGATGTCAAAATTGTTATTTATGTACCAATTTTGTTGTAAAAGCATCCCATAGCATTTTACTGATGTCCAGTAAGCAAATTTATTAGATTTTACGTCACCATATGGATTTTTGCCAAGAAATGTCAAAATAGCTACTTAAACACCAATTTAATTGTAAAACTGTCCCAAAGTATTGTATTTTTTGTGACCAAATGAATTTTGGCCGAGATTAAATGCTTGTCACTTATGTACTAAAAACGTGCCAAAGAGTTGTATCCATGACCAATAAGTACCTATGTATTTTCCATGACCACATGAATATTGGTTAACATGGGTAAAAATCACTATTTAGGCCCCAAAGCATTGTATCGTTGCACAATAAGTAAGTTTAAAGCATTTCTCTTAACCATGCGGATGTTCACCTAAATCCAACATTCGTATATATGCACAAAATTCGTTGGAAACATGTTTGAACGCATTGCATTGTTGCCCAATGGTTGAATAACACAAATTTTATCTATTGTGTAGCATCGTTTGTTATTTCTTCCTTTAAGCATGAAATAACTCCTCTAAAATTTATAAGATTATTATTGTTCTAGATCTTTAATAATATAGAAAGTACGGCAATTATTAACAGTAATATATTAAGTGCTTTGCGACTTACCGACTATACTGGCTAACGGGATAAATGAGCTTTTATTGCAACATGCTTGAATCCATCCTTAGCCAGTATAATCGAAGCAAAGGAACTATGCACGAAATATATTTTACTTGACTATTGCATTACATTGCAAGTTTAATAACGAAAAGTGTGTAAAAAATTAATCTTGTCTATCGAATGATTTCAGTTTGTAATTAGCTAGTTATTATTAAACATGTAACTTTAATAGTATAATAATTACACAATAGCCCAATTACGTTTCATTTAATTACATCGAAAAAGGAAAAATATCAAATAACCTAAAGTTCTTTGCATGTTAACAAATGAAGTTTAGTGCTTATTTGCAGTATGACCTTTTAAATCAACTTAGTATAAGTACCAATGCAACATGCTATAACATATTTATTGTACTATTGCAATAAACCATTACGTTTTACACTAAAAATTAAGCAGAGAGTGTTGCATTTTTGAATGGACGTAAAACAAATATATGTGTCACTTTGAACGTTTACTACTTTTATAAAATTATATTAACATTTAGTTTTTCTAAGCTACTTCTAACTAGACTGATTAAACTAGGATAATCGATGGTCAATAACCGCTTTATACTTAAGCCGGATGTACTGTGCTTAATGAATCCGTTGCTACTGAAATTGTGTACGTACCTGTACCTTTACATTTTCGTGTTCATGATTCATAATAACGGTAAAAGATAAAAGTGACTTAAACTTTTCCGCATTTTGTGTAAAGTAATTTCATCAAAATGATTCTGTTACTTTTAGCTAGTCCATATTTAAAAGGGAATGGGCACTGGTAGCGATTTCGAATTAACCAGTAGAATATTTCATTCTTTAGTTAACTTTTTTAAGTACTTCGATTTTCACAATTATCGGAACTTTATTCTTATGGGTACCTATTATTATAACAACCATTGACATAATTAGACACGGACACAGAGTTGAAATAAAGTCAGATGTAGAAATTAATCACATAAAACTTTCCTCTTAATTACTAATTGAATTAATTTCTACATTTTAGTTTGCATTTGATACATTCCATACTTGACTTAGAAGTTTTATTTTTAGTATTAAAATTACTTTAGCAGTTTATGTAAAGTACTCTATCTGTCGTAGAATCCACTTTAAGATATAGTTTTACTGAATTGTTTTATTCAAGTTTATGAAAAAAATCCGTGTTATGCTCTGTAATTAAACATAACTAGTGCATTACCCAAACTTTACGTTATAAAGAAATAAGCTGTTATTACATTAGTGAAAAGAAATACATTTCTGTAGAACAGATTTTTTAAGATAACATGAAAACAATAGTAACTAGATATTTGCTGAAGATTTCAATGTAATCTTCTGTTCATAGGCATCTATTGGCAATTCATTATCCCTCTATCCATCCTCCTAAGTGTTCCTAAGTGATTTAGCACGATAGGCCTAATTTAGCCTGTTCAGGTCCACAATCATAAAAAAAAAAGATCTAGGGTCCGTCAGGTAGCCCTTAGGACAAGTATAGTTAAAGAACCATTAGACACGGTAATGTAAAACTTTGTACCTAACACTCAAGATATTATCATGCCTAACACCATAATAGAAGTGCTAACACGTTAACAAAAAAGCGACTAAAACTAAAATATCAACTTTATTGTTTTATTTTTTTAGGTATTTAAAAACCCAGTGTATTAATATATATTCCGAATTTGTAATTGTGATATACAGTGTTAATTAAATTTACAAAATCAAAAACGGCATCACGAATTGATAACATATTGATAACGTATGAAAAGATTTAGGTATGTTTCAGTTTATATTTCATTTTATACATTCATAAAGTGTTTACGCTATGTACAAAAAAAAACAATGTTATTCAAGTAAAAATTATGCTTCTATTATTGTACAAGGGATTGAACAAATATATAGACTAGTCCGTCCAGGTACTTGAACAGACTGGTTTTACCACAATATGTACGAAAAGGGACCTTATTTCATGTGCAGGCTTTGACAAAATTCTTAATACAAATTTATGATACAGTTTTAATAACCGTATAGTAGTGAATTTAAATTGTGTTCTACGTGAATATATAGTGGTTAAAAGATAAATAAACTGTCCTTTATAGCATATAAACGTTTTTGCACTTATGTATCAATAAAAATTGGTTTATATAGTTGAATTTGATAGATACACTAATACTAAAGGTCAGCACAGTACAGTTACACATTTTTATAGGAATACTGCGATTCACGGCAGTGTTCTGGTTTTGGAAATTCATGTTCCTTTTGAATCTGTGGAATAAAATTAAGTTGTAAAACTTAACTATTTGTTAACATAGACGTCCTCTTTGGTATTGTATTATCTTTGTGAATGGATTAAAATCGATCTTTGCATAGTATAATTCAAAAATTTTAAATAGAAAAATTATTAAGTAAAATAATGTATGAATTTTAAACTCATTAATGTATTATTTATCATTTGTCACATCAGATTTTACAGTTAAGTAAATTGACTTTTAAGGCTTATTTAGTTTCATACCAAAAATCTATATAAGAAGCTTATTTAAAATTGAATTATCTTGTGAACACTTTTTTAAGTATTTACAGTGTTTTAGGTAATTTTTTAGTGTTTATTACCCTACAGGAAACTTTCATTACGAAATCTTGTCTAAAATTTGAAAGTTGAAAAGATCTAGATGGTTTCAAAAACACTCAAACGGTTAAATCCGTTTAAAACTGCATTAAGTAGTATTACGAGAACCACACATACGTATAAGAAAGTAAAAGCCACGAGTTTTAGTAATAGCGTATCACAACAATATAACCAATCTTTTTACAATAAGATTGAAGAAATTATTTAACATATCGTACGCAACAAGGTGTTAGTTACGCAACAAGGCCATAAAATTTAGTTTTTTTGTCTCTCACAATACGGCCAAATTTTAGTGGAATCCATCCATACAGACTATCAAGGTGTGGTCCAATTACAAAAATTATAAAATAAATGAGCTAGTTAATACAGATTTACAAACATGGTAAACGAAATGGTAATCATTAATCTAAAATCTTAAAGTTAATGCTTTTCTCGTCGAAATATGAACAAGCATTCTCAACGGAAATACTGTATGAAAAAAGATATTTAATATGTTCCAAACAGTATGTTGTGTCCAATACCAAAACATCATCAAATGTAGTTTTGCGTACCACAACTACATGTCCAGTCTTTTTCTCAACCAGTTTGGTCTGTAAATAAAGGTATTCAATGTGACAAACGAAATTTAGTGTTCAATACCCAAAAAAAATGGTTTTTGTCTATCACAATATAACCAAACTTCGGAGCCTGATACAGTATGTACATGAAAATCAATAGGCGCTAGTATCAAGTTTCAAAAGTATATGACGTTCTTAGACTGAGATAACGTGCTCAGCCAGAATGCATAAAATCCACTTCTTGGGCATCAAAGTAATATGTTTGGACGTTTTCCCAACGAAATTTGTTCTTAATTAACGAGTTTGTCATCTATTGGTCAAAATGCACATAATCACAAAAATGCACAAAATTCACTTCTTGGGCATAAAGCTAACGTGTTTGGACGTTTTTCCAAAGAAATTGGTCTATAAATTACGATGTTGACATCCCTTATCCAATATTCATGGGGTCACGGAAACTGTATTGGAATAACGTCTTAGGCAACGATATAATGCTTAGTGGTTTTTCCCACAAAATTGCTACATAAATAAGGATCTGTACATCTCTTGGTGGAAATCCATGTGTTCAAAGAAAAATGCATTCAATCCACTTATTGGGCATGCAATACTTAGGGGCGTTTTCCCAACGAAATTTGTTCAAAAATAGCGATTTTCACATCCCTTAGCTAAGATGCATGTGGCCGCGAAAAAATAAATTAAGTTTACTTATTGGCCATCGATGCAATGCTTTAGAACTTTTTCCCAACGTAATTGATGCATAAAGAACGAATTCGACATATATTGGCCAAAATCTAAGTTGTCACGGAAAATGCATAAAATGTACTTAGTGACCTACAATGAATCCTTTGGTATTTATTCCCAACGAAATTGGTGCATAAGTAACGATTTGGTCATCTTTTGGTCAAAATACATATGGCCACGGAAAATTCATAAACTATTCATAGGGTCTCAGGAAATGTATTAAAATGACGTATTGGGCAACGATAAAATGCTTAGGGTGGTTTTTCCAACAAAATTGCTACATAAATAAGGATTTTGACATCTCACGCTGAAAATCCGCGTGTTCAAAGAAAATACATAAAATGCACTTATTGAGCAACGATGCAATACTTTGAAATGTTTTCCAACGTAATTGGTGCAAAAATATCGATTTTCACATCGCTTTGCTAAGATGCATGTGGTCGCAAAAATGCATTAAATTTACTTATTGAAGATCGGTGCAATGCTTTGGGACCTTTTTTCAACGTAATTGGTGCATAAAGAATGAATTCGACATCTATTGGTCAAAATCTAAATGGTCACGGAAAATGCATAAAATGTACTTATTGGACTACGATGAATGCTTTGGGATCTATTCCCAACGAAATTGGTGAATAAATAACGACTTGGACATCCATTGGGCAAAATCCATATGGTCACGGAAAATGAATGAACTTTACTTACAAATAGTCGAAGCTTTGGAGTGTTTGGCGAAAGAAATTGGTGTATAAATTACGATTTTGACATCTCTTAGTTAATATTCATAGGGTCACGGAAAATGTATTAAAATATCATATTAGGCAACGATTAGTGTGGTTTTTCCAACAAAATTGCTGCATAGATAAGGATCTGTACATCTCTTGGTGGAAGTCCATGTGTTCAAAGAAAATCCATTCAATCAACTTATTGGGCATCAATGCAATACTTAGAGGCGTTTTCCCAACGAAATTGTTGCAAGATAGCGATTATCACATCGCTTAGCTAAAACGCATGTGGTCGCGAAAAATGCATTAAGTTTACTGATTGAAACATCGATGCAATGCTTTGGGACCTTTCTCCTATGTAGCTGGTGCATAAAGAACGAATTTGACATATATTGACCAAAATCTAAATGATCGCGGAGAATGTATAAAATGTATTTATTGGACTTCCCAACAAAAATTGGTGCATAAATAACGATTTGGGCATCTATAGGACAAAATCAATATGGTCATGGAAAATGCACAAACTTTACTTATTCGATATCGAGCCTAAACGTTGAGATGTTTTCCCAAAGAAATTGGTCTATAAACTACGATGTTGGCTTCTCTTGGAGAAAATACACATGGTCACTGAAAACCCAAGGATTTCACACCTTAGGAATCGAATTAATGTATTTAGCTACATAATGCTTTCTAACAACGTAAAACTTGTAAGTACAGTTTTTCCTATCACAACAATAAGACCAAATCTTGTGTTGGTTTTAATGTGTAGTAACTAATTCAAAGTACCATATCTTGGCATCTTAAGCCATTCGGCCATTGGCTTGGTGTAGGTTTTCGACAGTTTGACAATAAATATCGCTGTTGGTCGTTGTTTTCGGTGGTAAAATCTCTATGAGCAAAATGCCTTGCATATCCCAGAACACAGTTGCCATTGTCTTTTTTGCAGACTGCTATGTTGTGAACTCACACGCTTCCACGTCATTTGATATGATACGGCATTATGGTGGTGTACCCAGATTTCGTCTCCTGTAATTATAGACTCTCGAAATCCGTTTTCCTGACGATAACGCGTTAAAAGTTCCATTGCTGTCGCCATTCGTTGCATTTTGTGTTGGTCGGTCAACAGTTTTGGCGCTCATCTCGTGACAACTTTTCGATAGTCTAATTGAAAGCTTTTAGGAATGCCGGTCAGTAGAGCAATTTCCCGTATTTTCAACCGATCTTCGTGAATCAGTGTATCGACCTTTAATTGGTTCTCATCCTTTTGTGTTGTTGATAGTTTTCGTCACAAACCGTCTGGATCATCGTTCACATAAACTTGGTTTCGACTCATAATGCCTTCTCCGTGTGTGTTCAGTATTTTTTTATGAATTTCGGTTTGTGTTTCATTATTTGCAAGCTCTTCAAATTTGGATTAAGCTTCGATTGGAGCTGACATTTTGCGGCTGTCACTGAGCACGTTGTAAATACCATAAAACAATGACAATAGCCACGTACGCAGTTCACATACACACCTAAAATGCGTGCCAGTCTTAAGCTGATCGGAGTAAGTAACAGGACATCCTCGTATGTATATATATATATATATATATATATATATATATATATATATATATATATAATATATATATATATAATATATAATATATATATAATATATATATAATATATATATATATATATATATATATATATATATATATATATATATTGCATGGCTGTATTTTAAATTTTAATTGACGAACAAGTGAAAACTAATATGTGGTCGTTAAAATATTTAATTATTATTATTTGCTTTAAAAATAATTATTTTTCATCCGGACTAGCTCAGTATCTCAAATGGGGATAGGGTTCAATTTGCATTTAAACTTTAATTGTTGGCAAATTAAAATCATTAATAACATTTAGCCTTATAAATCCTTTAAATTATTATAACTGCATTTATATGGTAAACGGGTAATCATTAAAAATTTTATAATACACATGGAAATGTTTATGTTAAATAATTTGTAAATTATACTAAATGGTTTCTATGTGAAACAGACTTTAGTTGACTCTCCACAATAACGCATGCGTTGCTTTCTAACTGACTTTATCAAATGCAGCCTGTCAAAAATTTCAATAAATGATCTTCAAAATGTGAGTACAACTTTGTTTTGTTCAAAATAAAATTATAATGTTGATATTCACTTTACAGATATTTATAACATGCTGTCGCACAAACATTTATACATAATCAATAAAATAAAAATACAGGATATTAAAAGAATAATCAATGCAATAATGGGTTATGATAGTAAAATTTCACTCACATGTGTTGCTGCATTTTCCAAAAGATGTTTTCATTAAGCTGGTTCCATATTAAGATATTGGACGTAGACTTCTTCGAATGTGAAGACACTGCTTTGCTGTTCACGATGATGCTGCTTAATTTTCCATACTTTATTCAAATCCAAATTACTGCTGAACGACTCTTCCTCGTGGTAAATATGATGTAACGTAATATTGCTCAAATATTTTTCGATAAGCACTTTATTTTAAACGGTATGTATAGATGTTGGTTTAAATATTTACAAAATTTTTCGGATTTAAAATTATGTTTTATTTGCATATAAATTTTAATTGATTGCACTCTTATTTTAGATGCGGTTATGGAATTCAATTTATTTACTACTCTGCGTTACTTTCAAGAAAAATAAACATCAAATCCAAAATAATTGCATGAATTTATTCACATAAAAAAAACACATCAACCGATATTTGAACACGAATTCAAATTTGAAACAATTATATTATAATCGACACTTATAATCGGTAACCTAATTTTTAAATTTTGTTATAGGTTAAAGCAATTGTTTCTGAGGTCTCGATTCTACGTTGATCGCGTTTCAAAAACCGAAAATGTACACGAATCTTGTAACTTACTCGTTAAACACCAACACTATTAACACTATTACTTATTAGTCACAAAAAACAGAAAACATAGAGAACATAGAGTGAGAAATCAGAAGCAATTCCTTTTGTACTTTTCACTTGGATACCAAATTATCAACTTTTTTTCTACATTGCACACAAACAATCCAAGCATCTGATTGGCCTCAACAAAATTGTTATCTTAACTAAAATACAAAATATGCTATAACTTTTTATAACAAGTCGGATTTCCTTTTTGGAATACAGATTTGGAATCAGAGCAAGATTCCGCATAAAAGGCCTATATCTAACAAAATCTATATCCTACACCTGCACTAATTACATATTCGGAATCTACATAAAAAACTATATTAGAATACATTTATTGCAAATTATTTAACTTAATTTTAACAGAAATTCCATTTTCATATTCAAATTTTAGGTAGTTAACCCAACTTTTCTAAATTTTATGTTCATATTACTTGTATATTATAAATTTCTTTATGAAAACGAGAGGGAAACCTACTAATATGTGCTGTTATAATTTATTTTAAACTTAACTTATCCTAAAAACACTAAAGATTTGCAAAATTCTTAAATATAGTACTTAACCTAACTGAATGTAATTTTACTTGTAACTTGTGTTTAAAACGTCTAAATCACTTAAAATGTTAATTTATCATGTTCTTATAACTGTCTTTAACATAAATGCTGTTTACTTTTAGTCCATAGTTCATAACTTTGTCATATCAAAAATCCATATTCTTTAACACATTTATATAAATTTTGTATATAAAACGTAATTTTATATTAAATATCATATTGTAGAAATGTTGTTCAAGTTCTTATCGATGTTTCTACATTACTACCACTTCTCCTGCACATTTTATACACTTTGTCTGTGAAATATAAATATACAGTGTTCGCACCATAACCCGTTTTTAAAGTTTATATATTTTCTGCATTGTACCTATATCTATACATATTCTACATTTTAGAGTTAACCTACATCATGTGATTAATATCTGTAAAGTTTTTAAACTACTTAAATAAATTGATTAAACTGTAAAATTACTGAAACATGTTCAACGAAACTAATCGTACCCACAAATATCAATCGTTTTGACCTTCCTTGCACACTGTTGGTATAGCTCAATTGCTTTTTATGAATAAAACAAACTCGTGCACATCCCACAAAGCCTGTTTTGTTAAATCAAAACCAAATTTTCCCTCTCGTCTAATTTTCTTATTAAAATGAACTGTATACATTCTCAAATCTAATTAAATTTGCACACCATAAAGAATATAAGCTTGACAACTCTAGTCCCTGTATTATCCTTACTTCTAACCATCTCAATATATATAGTGTGTCCATGGATTGAGTTCATTATAGGTGTAAATGACCAAAAATTTTGAAATTTCAAAACGATTTTTTCAGATTCAGCCCTGCTTCGTTAAAGATGAATTTTCATCATATTTTTAATTTTTGAAATTCAAAGGCGCCTTGGTGGACCAAAAACTATTGTCTTTGCAAGTAAAGTGTCTTTTTTGTGTATCATAGAGCAAAATGTTGTTCAGAATGTAAAAATAATAATAACTGCAAAATTTGATAGTAATCGGCACAATTTCTGATACCGTTATTTTTATTTATTAAGACCACTATCGATTAGATTTAGGAATCTATGTATACAACATTTCAAACAATGCAGTGTCATTTGTTTATAAAAAGCCATCATACTGAAAATACATTTTACGCCTTTACTCCAAGGGAAAGTTCTCTAATTCTGGTAATAAAAAGTTGTCTAGCAAATCCAAATATACTTCCTAATTTAATACTCATCCAGAAAATACGGTTCAATTATTTTGTCTGGTGAAAAAGCACATAAATCATTTACCTTTTTAGAAAATTGGCTTCTACATTGAATCCTGAAATGAGGATTTTCATTAGCCCAATATCGACAGTTTTGGTATAAAATAACTCCGTTTGTCGTAAGTAGTACACCGACACTTGCGCCGCCATCTTGTTTTGACGTCACAAGACCGCCCACGTGGGGACCGGTTTTCCACCTTATTTTTACACGCTTACGTGTAGGACGTGTTTTCACCCCTATTTTTGCACATCCACGTGTGAGACCGGATTTTCCACCCTTATTTTTACTCGCTTACGTGTAGGGCGTGTTTTTCATCCCTTATTTTAATAAAACTTATGACACCGATTAAAGCTGCCTCCTACAACACGGCTTTCAATTCATCTTCAGCTCTTTCGCCTGTATTAAGGCTTTTACAGCTAAATCTTTTGCTAGCGTGAGGGCCGTATTTAGAGTTTGATCTGGGCTTGGCTTGTATTTAGGGTAAGGGTTGAACTGGAGCTTGGGGCTGGATCTGGACCTAGGTCTTGGACTTTGAGCTGGTATTAGGGTTATTTCTGATGGTATTAAGGTCCTTCTGACTATATTAATAACAGTACCCCTGGAGGTTAGGCAAATGCACACGCATATAGTGTTGGAAACTGCATAATTAATAAGATATTATTATTAAAACTATCGGTCCTATTGCTTTAAAATGGCCAAATGCTATTGGATGATCTTTTACCTAAAACGTTGTATTTCTAATAAGGAGGTTCTTGTGCGACACGTGTAGGGCTTCGCAACCTTATAAAATAAGTGTAGAGCTTAGTCCCTATCGTGTTTGTCAATTGTATGTTGTTCTAACTTAAGCTTACAGCTGTAGGCCTTCGATCCGTCATACAAAATTGCATTATAATAAGGAGGTTCTTGTAAGGCAGGACTTTTATCAGGGTCTGCGCCCTGGCCCTTTGAGTAAAATTGATTTTAGCACCATCTAGTGGCGTAAAGACTAATGAACATTTTCTGAAGATGATAATGCACACCTCTCTCTTGCTCTATCTTGTTTGTTCCTCCCCTCTCTCTTTCTCACACACACAAACAAATCAATTAATTAATCAATCTCAAACAAATCACGTTCGATCATCAGATAACACTCAATCAATCAGCCGAAATTATGTGTTCAAGATAATGATGAAAGCGATGAGGTGGTTGAGCTGGGTGTATCTCACATCCAAGATGATGGTTCACAGAAGAAAAGAAGAGCGATGAGGCAGGGGAAGGGCAAATCTCAAAATCATGATGATGATGATGAGGACGACTCACGGTTCAAGAAGAAGAAGAAACCGATAAAGCATGTTATTAAATAATAATGATGTATTGTTGTTTATAATAATAATAATATATTTTCAAAACGTTAAGCTTTCCTTCGGTTTTGTTAATAAACCTGTTTTTTCTAGCGGTGCTCCACCGTCTTGATTCATGTTTGCAAGTTTACAAGTTTTCGCTTTAGCATGTTTTCGCCTCTCGTGTGTGTGTGTTTGTGTGTGTGTGTGTGTGTGTGTGTGTGTGTGTGTGCGCATACGTGCGTGCGTGCGAGCGTACGTACGGTCGTGCGAACGCGCGTACGTGTGAGCGTGCGTACGTGCGAGCGTGCGTACGTTCGTGCGTACGTGCGAGCGTGCGTACGTCGATCGTTCGCACGTGCGTGCATACGTGCGAGCGTACGTGCGAGCTTGCGTGCGTGCGTGCGTGCGAACGTGTGGCTTACGTGGGTGCGTGCGTGTTTTTCGTTTGATCCTCGTGCTAAAGCAGTGCTAGTCGATTGTATGTAGTTGTAGGCCCTATTGTGTTGACTAAGAGCTATAATTGGAAGCGTTGCTTGCTATACCTAGCCGTGGAGTTATGTTTAATTAGCTTTTTTGACAGATGTATTTATTTATGATAAGATCAGGCTTGCATGTAAAGTAATATAGAGGTGAAACTAACTAGCTAATGTGTTTTGCTGCTACGTATCACAGTATTGAAGCTTCTGTTTATGTAGTAGAAAAACGTACTACAGCTTCGAAACAGAGTGCAGATAAAAATTGAAGAAAGTGAATACTGTACAACTTCGGCGAGCAGACTTAAAGGTTTTAAGTGTGTACAGCATTCCCAGAGCAGCGTTGAAACCATTTAATTTAGAGCTAACCTCGTGTCCATGTAATAATGTCTGATAAACTATTAGGGTTATTAGCTTGCTTTATAGGTTACTATATAATCGTTCAAGGTGCAGATGATGAGGAGATTGTATCTCAAAAATCTCATTTGATCTCGTGAGATGTGTATAGCTTTTCTTAAAAAATACCTGCGAGGCTGTCTCATTCAAAAATCTCATGCAAAAACATCAATAATCGTTAGCAATGTAGCTGTATCCGCTATTATGCTTACTTAATGTATCACTAGTATAGCTTTTTGATATCGAGAGAAGAAGCAAGATTTCGAACGGTTGTAGTATTTCTAGAGCTCTATCGAAATCAATTAAATTTAAGAATAATCCCATCTCTATGTAATAATAGACGTAGTATAAAGTTACATATTTTAAGTATTTAATGTGTAATCACTGTATAATGAGTTTTATTATTATGATGCAACATTAGTGGTATTAGACATTTTTAAAATATTTGTGTTTTTGAATGTAAATTTTTGTAAGTACAACATAATTATTAAATACGAATTCAGGTTTTTCTGTATTACTTTCTAAATAGTTAATGTCCGGTATGTAATCGAGTGTTTTATATTCAGCCATTCACAAAGCGTGTTTTAGTGAGGTACGTTGTATAAAAATTTCAGTTTAGCATATGGCAGCGTTGAAGAAAAACTTCCTTTAGAAGTCTTACCTTTGTAAGCGTATTATTTTTAATATATGTTTTTACCTGATATTGATAACAAAATACCGATAAAGATTTTAAAATATATTATCATGCTTATAGGATAACGTCATAAGATCAGCTCTACAAAATAGTAAGTACGCATTCGTGGATTTTAAAGTTGTAGTTATTGTTAATTCACTTATATAATAATAAACCATTAAAACCTTTTGCCTTTTATTTCCGTTATATCAACTTGATATTCTTAAAAACATGTTATTTTAATTTAACTTTATGTTATATAAGTAATTATTACTTTTTAATGGGTTTTACAAGTGTTAATGAACACATTACAATGAAACAATTTTGTGTGTAAGTAATTGAACATACAAATAAATCAGATATGATGTTCCTAATGTATAGGTGGTGGCTGTTTAGAGGATCTGCCTATACATAAAGCATCATTGCATTAGGGTAGAAATTATTTATTATTTCACGTCATATTTAATTAGACTTTAATGCATTCAGTTTGATCTGTAATCTGATTTCCGCAAACTGTAAGACATAATTTCGGCTGATTGATTGAGTTTTATCTGATGATCGAACGTGATTTGTTTGAGATTGATTAATTAATTGATTTGATTGTGCGTGTGTGAGAAGAGAGGGAGGAAAAACAAGATAGAGCAAGAGAGAGGTGTGCATTATCATCTTCAGAAAATGTTCATTAGTCTTTACGCCACTAGATGGTGCTAAAATCAATTTTACTCAAAGGGGCCAGGGCGCAGACCCTGATACAAGTCCTGCCTTACAAGAACCTCCTTATTATAATGCAATTTTATATGACGGATCGAAGGCCTACAGCTGTAAGCTTAAGTTAGAACAACATACAATTGCACCAAGGGGCCACGATAGGGGCTAAGCTCTACACTTATCTTATAAGGTTGCGCAGCCCTACGTGTCGCACAAGAACCTCCTTATTAGAAATACAACGTTTTAGGTAAAAGATCATCCAATAGCATTTGGCTATTTTAAAGCAATAGTACCGATAATTTTAATAATAATATCTTATTAATTATGCAGTTTCCAACACTATATGCGTGTGCATTTGCCTAACCTCCAGGGTACTGCTATTAATATAGTCAGAAGGACCTTAATACCATCAAAATAAGCCTAATACCAGCTCAAAGTCCAAGACCTAGGTCCAGATCCAGCCCCAAGCTCCAGTTCAACCTTGCCCTAAATACAAGCCAAGCCCCAGATCAAACTCTAAATACGGCCCTCACGCTAGTAAAAAGATTTAGCTGTAAAAAGGCCTTAATACAGGCGAAAGGGCTGAAGATGAATTGAAAGCCGTGTGTTGTAGGAGGCAGCTTTAATCGGTGTCATAAGTTTTATTAAAAATAAGGGATGAAAAACACGCCCTACACGTAAGCGAGTAAAATAAGGTGGAAAATCCGGTCTCACACGTGGATGTGCAAAATAGGGTGAAAAAACGTCCTTACGTAAGCGTGTAAAAATAAGGGTGGAAAAATCGGTCCCCACGTGGGCGGTCTTGTGACGTCAAAATCCACGATTACTTTAAATTGCTCCACCACTTTGAATTAAAAAATTAAAGATATGATGAAAACTCATTTCCAATGCAGCAAGGCTGAATCTGAAAAAATCGTTTTGAAATTCTACTGTGTATATATATATATATATATATATATATATATATATATATATATATATATATATATATAATATATTATATATATATATATATATATATATATATATATATATATATATATACAGTGTTCAGTTTTTTGTGCAGGACTTTAATAGTCGATAGAGCTTTCAAATTAAGACAAAAGGTTCATATAAACATAGGTTGCCAAACTCTTAGTTTTGGAGGTACAGGTTTCACAGTTTTAATTTTTTCAGTTTTTTAATTTATCTTCAAAACTATTTAAAATAATAATTCCAAATTTAGTACACATATTACATTAAACTCAATATTAGAGTAGTTTAACGTTTATCAATATCTACAGGGTAATACAGTTTCTGGTGTATTTATCAATTTTTTCATACTTCGAACTCTTAAAAACCAGAAATTTAGATTGCCCACTTGATTTAGGAACTTTTTGATTTCTGCTTTTTAAATAATAATAAAATAATAATCATAGGTAGCAAAGGAATATTGCACGACACATTTTCCATAAATTCGACAGATTCCACAACTAGCATTAGAAGAGTATCCGTAGCTTTAGGTGGAGTCTCAATTACTACTATTCACCGAACATTAAGACGGGATCACCGATATCCTTACCATCTACAACGTGTTTAAGGACTACAACCAGGGGATGCAGAACGTAGAGTTGCGTATTTTCGATGGATTCTTGCTGAAAATAATAATAATCCAGGTTTTTTAAATAATGTTTTATGGACCGATGAATCCTGCTTCACTCGCCGTGGTGTGGTAAATTTTCACAACCACCACGTTTGGGCACATGAAAATCCACATGTAGTTCGCCTGAGACATTTCCAACAAGAATTTAGTGTGAACGTCTGGATAGGTATTTACAATAATCACCTTTTTGAGCTCTACTTTTTATCACCTCGGACGAATGCTGTGGCTTTCTTGGAATTCTTAGAGAATGAACGTGGGAACATGTGGGAACATATTCCCCTAAATTTACGAAGAATGGCTTGGTTCCAGCTTGATGGTTGTCCAGCTCATTATAGCAGAATCGTTAGAAACTGGCTGGACAGCCATTATCCAGGAAGATGGGCTGGTCGTGCAGGCTCAGTTCCCTGGCCGCCAAGGTCTCCAGACCTAAATTCCTTAGATTTTGTTGTGTGGGAGATCTAAAAGAAAGGGTGTATGCAACTTCTGTGACAAGAGATGAACTCATTAATAGGAATAGGGATGCGTGTAATGAAATAAGACAATTTTTAGTTAATATTCACGTGCAATTATTCGTCAGTGTGAATTATGTATTCAACAAAATGGTTCACATTTTGAACAGTTTCTTAAATTTATTTATTATTACGATAGCGTTTTTGGTTTGTTGTAGGTTAAGTTTATTTGTTTAATTTATTTATTTCGTTCGTTTCGTTCTTGTTAAAATCTGAAATAGAAATTCTTTCCAATTTTATCAATAAATACGTATTTTTTAATATTTATTTTGTTGCTTTACTTTTATTTTCCTTTATTTAATTCAACTGAAAAATCAGTGGAGTACTACTTTTATTAAGAGACAAAACGTGAGAATTGACATAATTTGATTCTTTTTTATTGTTCTTTTCATGGCACTATTTTTGCTCTTTCCCTAGTCATTCGCGCGATTGTCGACATTCTGCGTCATAGTTCTTCTCGCAGTATTGGTGCTCTTCTGTTTTAGACACTAGCCACCAATACCACAGCACGTTACAAGGTAAATTCCTTCTTGAAGAGTTATCATTGTAACAGAATGACACTTTGAAATATGTAATATAGAAAATTGACTGTAAAGGAACACTCAGTATTGTTTGTAAACAAATGACAATGTATTGTTTGGACTGTTGTACGCATGGATTCCTAGGTCTAATCGATGATAGTTATCTTAATAAGTAAAAATTACGGTTTCATAAAATTGTGCCGATTACTTTAAATTGTGCAAAAAAAATAGTTTTTGCTCCACCACCACTTTGAATTAAAAAAAATTAAAGATATGACGAAAATACATTTCCAATGCACCAGGGCTGAATCTGAAACATATCGTTTTGAAATTCTACTATTATATATATATATATATATATATATATATATATATATATATATATATATATATATATATATATATATATATATACAGGGTGTCCAGTTTAAGATGAAATGCATGGGGATATTGGAAACCGTTAGAGATACGAAGATGGTTAAATGGAGAAAAAGTTGCGTCATTATATGCCCAAGAAGTAACCATGGTTACATGTCAAAAATCCTTCCATTTACTAGACACAGGGTGATAACTGAAAATATGCGTTTTCTAAAATCGCTATATCTTGTTTCTTGCAAGAGATACATCCACGATTTTGCAGGATGGGGTAACAGGTAGCGAGGATTTCAAAAATGATTTTGAAAAAATTCTAGGCCTACTAGATTTTGAGATAATGCACGCAACTTTCGATTTTCTTATGGATGCCATATTGGATTTTTGCATTTTGAATCCTTCATAAAAATGCTTTTCAACCATATATCATATGTTTATAATCTGCCAATGAGAAAGTTTCAAATTACACAATTAAATTTATATCAAAGCAACCTTGACATATTATGTATTTTAATTAAATGAAAATTAATCTACAAATTAAACTAACTATTGAGAACAATATTATTGATTATTAACATAATCATAATAATAAAAGTGACAAAAAGCAACAAAAATAAAATTTAATTTTATACTGAATTTTACTATTAATTAATCAAATGCTCGAATAAACCTCCATTCTCCTGCAAACACCATCTGCATCGAGTTAGCACTGCATCACAAGAGTTCCTTATCATCTCCGGGGTAATTTTATTAACAGCTTCGATAACTGCATCACGTAATTCGTCCTCATTGTTATACGACTTTGAATAAACTTCGTTTTTTAAATAGCCCCACAAAAGAAATCACAATGGGAGAGAGATCAGGAGCTCTGGCCGGCCATCTTATTGGTCCCTGGTTTCCTATCCATCCATTAGGATATTCCATATTTAGAAATCTGTAATAATATGGGCACTATGTGCAGAGCCCACCCTGTTGGAAAATCATATTTCTTACTGTAGCAAGAGGGAGCTCCATTATCCTTTCCGCTATTTGAGTTTGCAACAGGTTTAGATAGGTAGCAGAGGTCAAGTTCTCGTGATAAAAAAAAGGGCCAATAATATGGGTACCAACAATACCTAACCAGACATTAAATCCCCACTTCACCTGTTGCCGCGTTTCACGGTATAAATGCGGATTTTGGTCCGACCAATAGTGGGTATTTTTCCTATTAAATAGGCCACAATTTGTGAATCAGCTCTCATCAGACCACAAAATATACTTGGAAAAGTCTGGATTTTCATTACATCGTTGGATAAACCATTGGCTAAATTCCATCCTTCTTACTGATCCCCTTCTCGCAGCCCTTGGACCGGTCTTTCACGATAAGGATGGTATTTATTACGTTTCAATATTACTCCCGCTGTTGATCGGGCAACTCTACGTTGCTTTCAATTTCACGTAAGGATGAGCGTGCATTTTCAACTACAGCTTGTAATACAAGATTTTCATTGTTTTCGTTACTATTTCTGTTTCTCTTTACCTTAATGAAACTACCATGATTTATTAAATTGTCACGTATGCGGCTAAACATGCTTCTTCCTGGTTGGCGTCTCTCAGGATAATTGAAAATACATCCCCAGCTCTGTCACTATTTCTCCTACAGAGAATGAAACATTCTAACATATCGTATTTTCACTATTTGAAAACGAGTTCATTTTTGGCTTATAACAGAACGTCAAAATTAAATGACGTTTGTACAAACGTAACTAACTATGGTAATTCAATTGCTTATAAACATGTCAAAGGTGTCAGCGCCTACTATTCTCTTGCAATAATTGAATAGATGGTTGATTGGCAAAGGCCTAGTTTGATATAAATTTAATTGTGTAATTTGACACTTTCTCATTGGCAGATTATAAACATCTGATATATGGTTGAAAAGCATTTTTATAAAGAATTCAAAATGCGAGATGATAAGTAACTCTTGTGATGCAGTGCTAACTCGATGCAGATGGTGTTTGCAGGAGAATGAAGGTTTATTCGAGCATTTGATTAATTAATAGTAAAATTCAGTATAATATTAAATTTTATTTTTTGTTGTTTTTTGTCACTTTTATTATTATGATTTATGTTAATAATCAATAATATTGTTCTCAATAGTTAGTTTAATTTGTAGATTAATTTTCATTTAATTGAAATACATAATATGTCAAGGTTGCTTTGATATAAATTTAATTGTGTAATTTGACACTTTCTCATTGGCAGATTATAAACATCTGATATATGGTTGAAAAGCATTTTTATGAAGAATTCAAAATGCAAAAATCCAATATGGCGTCCATAAGAAAATCGAAAGTTGCGTGCATTATCTCAAAATCTAGTAGGCCTAGATTTTTTCAAAATCATTTTGAAATCCTCACTACTGTTACCCCCATCCTGCAAAAATCGTGGATGTATCTCTTGCAAGAAACAAGATATAACGATTTTTAGAAAACGCATATTTTCAGTTATCACCCTGTATCTAGTAAATGGAAGGATTTTTGACATGTAACCATGGTTACTTCTTGGGCATATAATGCCGCAACTTTTCTCCATTTAACCATCTTCGTATCTCTAACGGTTTCCAATATCCCCATGCATTTCATTTTAAACTGGACACACTATATATATATATATATAAATATATATATATATATATATATATATATATATTACTATTAATTAATCAAATAGTAAAGTAAATAAATTCTATAAATTAGATCGATATAGCACTGTCAAATTCCTTATCATCAATTTTATTAACAGCTTCGATAACTGCATCACGTAATTCGTCCTCATTGTTATACGACTTTGAATAAACTTCGTTTTAAATAGCACACAAAGAAATCACAATGGAGAGAGATCAGGAGCTCTGGCCGGCCATCTTATTGGTCCCTGGTTTCCTATCCATCCATTAGGATATTCCATATTTAGGAAATCTGTAATAATATGCACTATGTGCAGGCCATGTTGGAAAATCATATTTCTTACTGTACAGAGGAGCTCCATTATCCTTTCCGCTATTTGAGTTTGCAACAGGTTTAGATAGGTAGCAGAGGTCAAGTTCTCGTGATAAAAAAAGGGCCAATAATATGGGTACCAACAATACCTAACCAGACATTAAATACTTCACCTGTTGCCGCGTTTCACGGTATAAATGCAGATTTTGGTCCGACCAATAGTGGGTATTTTTCTATTAAATAGGCACAATTTGTGAATCAGCTCTCATCAGACCACAAAATATACTTGGAAAAGTCTGGATTTTCATTACATCGTTGGATAAACCATTGGCTAAATTCCATCCTTCTTACATGATCCCTTCTCCAGCCTTGGACCGGTCTTTCACGATAAGGATGGTATTTATTACGTTTCAATATTACTCCCGCTGTTGATCGCAACTCTACGTTGCTTTCAATTTCACGTAAGGATGAGCGTGCATTTTCAACTACAGCTTGTAATACAAGATTTTCATTGTTTTCGTTACTATTTCTGTTTCTCTTTACCTTAATGAAACTACCATGATTTATTAAATTGTCACGTATGCGGCTAAACATGCTTCTTCCTGGTTGGCGTCTCTCAGGATAATTATGAAAATACATCGCAGCTCTGTCACTATTTCTCCTACAGAGAATGAAACATTCTAACATATCGTATTTTCACTATTTGAAAACGAGTTCATTTTGGCTTATAACAGAACGTCAAAATTAAATGACGTTTGTACAAACGTAACTAACTATGGTAATTCAATTGCTTATAAACATGTCAAATGTCAGCGCCTACTATTCTCTTGCAATAATTGAATAGATGGTTGATTGGCAAAGGCCTAGTTTGATATAAATTTAATTGTGTAATTTGACACTTTCTCATTGGCAGATTACAAACATCTGATATATGGTTGAAAAGCATTTTTATAAGAATTCAAAATGCGAGATGATAAGTAACTCTTGTGATGCAGTGCTAACTCGATGCAGATGGTGTTTGCAGGAGAATGAAGGTTTATTCGAGCATTTGATTAATTAATAGTAAAATTCAGTATAATATTAAATTTTATTTTTTGTTGTTTTTGTCACTTTTATTATTATGATTTATGTTAATAATCAATAATATTGTTCTCAATAGTTAGTTTAATTTGTAGATTAATTTTCATTTAATTGAAATACATAATATGTCAAGGTTGCTTTGATATAAATTTAATTGTGTAATTTGACACTTTCTCATTGGCAGATTATAAACATCTGATATATGGTTGAAAAGCATTTTTATGAAGAATTCAAAATGCAAAAATCCAATATGGCGTCCATAAGAAAATCGAAAGTTGCGTGCATTATCTCAAAATCTAGTAGGCCTAGATTTTTTCAAAATCATTTTGAAATCCTCACTACCTGTTACCCCATCCTGCAAAAATCGTGGATGTATCTCTTGCAAGAAACAAGATATAACGATTTTAGAAAACGCATATTTTCAGTTATCACCCTGTATCTAGTAAATGGAAGGATTTTTGACATGTAACCATGGTTACTTCTTGGGCATATAATGCCGCAACTTTTTCTCCATTTAACCATCTTCGTATCTCTAACGGTTTCCAATATCCCCATGCATTTCATTTTAAACTGGACACACTTATATATATATATATATATATATATATATATATATATATATATATATATATATATATATAATATATATATACAGATAAATAAATAGACAGAGTGGTTCCCAAAAGATAAGTACTTAGTGAGTTTGAAATGGACTTTTCCTATGCTCTGTGGATTCCCCTAGGGCGCTACATTTTGTATATCGGATTATGGTCCCCTATTGGTGTATTATTTTGACCTACAACCGCGCTCTCCATCTTTGATGTAATGCGATATATTGTTATTTTAGTTTATTTAGGCAAAGGAATTATGGAGCTCCAAATCGCACCTGAGATGCGGAAGTAGAACAGCTGTTACTAACTTATACCACGTTTTCCAGTAGCGCATGCGCAGCGGTGTTAATCTCCACTCTCTACCGTAGTCATTCGCGCGATTGTCGACAGTGTGGCTCTGTTCCTGTGTGTCTGTCTGTGTCTATTTGGGTGCGTGTGCGTTTACGTGTGCAAGTACATGTGTTTGTGCGCCTGTGTACCTGTACGCCTGTGTGCCAAGGCGCCAGTATGCCAGTGTGTCTGTGCATGTGCGCGTGTGTGTGTGTTCTCTTAGAGCTAATTATATTTCGCTAGAAGTTCAGCGACGTTAAGGGGAGGTTTATTTGGAATACATTTTGTTTTCTTTTCTGTTATTTCTGAATCATCTCTGTATTTAAAGATATCATAATACCAACATATAGATCCCAAACATGTCAATTAATTATGGTCTGTGCAATTTTTTGATATAATGCATAATTTAGGGGCAATGATTCTTTAAGTAGAATGTAGCTTTTCTTTATAAGGTTTCTTTATATAAAGCGAACCAAGTAGTAAAATTAATTAAACAGGATTGAAAATATTTAAATTGTGCTATGATCGGTATTTTATGGAATCGGGCGGTGTAATTCCAAATAAGGTCTTTGGGTCGCTATTGAAAGGTTGCTTACGTTATTCATTAGGGTGTACGTTTCACCCCATCGACACCACGTAGATATTTCATATTGACACTGTATTTAGTACAGTGTACTTACTATTCATTTATTAATACGTTCGATTCGTTTAGTATATTTAATCTAATAGCACTCTTTTACCAATATTGTAATAATAATAATCACTATCGTCATTATCATGATTATAATATACTAATACTAATAATAATTGACAAAGTTACTCTACCCACATTTACAGATGTAAAACTAATAGGATTCACTGCCTCATTTTGAATTTTGAGCATTAAACTAACCAACCTGCAAGACATTCAATTTATGCAATTAATTTAATTCCGAAGCTACACATCTACGATCAAATCTATAAATAATGTTATAATAATATTAATTACAAACAATTCGACTACACCTCCCCACCATTAGTTAAATGATTTATGTTTCCAAACGATAAATCTCTTTCTATTCAAAATTAGAACCTCTCTATATATCTCTATAAGGTTTAGAATTATTTATTCTGGACGAAACGGTAAACTGCGGAGGGACTATCGTGGTATAACGCAGTTTCTCGTGTGCCAATCTAGGTAAACGGTGATATAGAGGCCTAGATTCCTCTTCGCGGGGGATTAAATTGTAAAAGGAGACCCAGTAGCGTCAGTGAAGACGTCGGTTTACAAGGGGTCTTTGAAGATTTACTGCGGTGCCGGTATTCAAGGCTTCTGTCGTTGAGTCGGAAAGGTGCGGTCCCGGTAGTATGAATTCATTTAGAGAATATTAGTTGTGCAAAAAAGTTATGCCTGGTAAAAGAGTCGGAGGCGATTGTTCTATTAGCGGGATAATAAAATTAAGCTTTATAAATTATAAATTAGGGAACAAATAATAAGTAAAACTGCAAAAAAATAAATCGAACTATAGGTCCCAGCTTGAGAAAAATATTTTTTTTTATAGCGGGTAAATGGAACAATGTATATTAATCTTTCTCGGGCAAATTAATACTCTTAAAATATACTCGGTAAAAATGGTGATTACGATGCGGAAAAAAAGATCCAAAAATTTTGCGTTAATAAGTAAACCAAGCAACAAAGACCTACTTCAATGGTTAAGGATGTCAATTAAGCATACAATAAAAGTAAACTAAAAAATGTTTGTTGACGGTGGCAGAAAAGCTTACATTCCTATGAAAAATGCCAAACAAGCATCAAAGAACGCATTCCAGGCGGAGAAAAAAAATACTATTACGTGGTCATTACCTTTTGTATGCCACAGTTAAATAAGCACTGTAAAAAATTACCGTAGTCAAAATAAAATTAACAACTTCAACGATTAAAACTAATAACAGAAGTCCTATTCGTCTAAACAGGCGGCCAAATAAATAAAACTTGATGTCACAAAAAAAATTATCGCAAGAGGATAAATACTGCGCTAGAAAAAAATCCTGATTGTAAAAATTAAAGAAAGCAAAAAAATATATAATCGTAGTTCCGGAAACTTAAAAATTATTTTTAGACAGCATTCTTAAAAAAATAAAAAAATCAAGTGACAACTACATTCTATCAACCAGTCGGTATGTACAGAAATAAGCTAATGTGGCAATCCTCCAAGAGATAATTATAGTTATCTTCAAAAGTGAACCAAAACGAACTTTTTGTTTTATTGCATTGGCGTAATGCTTATCAGCGAAACGCATTTCACGGAAAAATCGTACCTCAAAATTCTTAACTATCAATTACAGTACACTAAGCATCCAGATAAAACTGGTATGTCGTAACTACTATATTAATGAAACAAAATATAAAACATTATGCTCTACCCAAATAAGAGATGGAATCTCTCCCAGCTACTTCCATCCCTCGCCTACGAACTAATCGTTGCAGCTCTCTACTGCCCCCCTAAACATAATATCAAAAAGCAGACTTTGAACAAATCTTCTATACCCTGGGCCCCAAATTTATATCAGGCGGGGACTATAACAGTAAACACACTCTGTGGGGCTCCCGTTTAGTTACCAAAAAAGGTAGAGAGTTGCACAAAGCTATCTAAGATAATAAATACGACTACTTTTCAACGGGGATCGCGTCTTACTGGCCATCTGGTCCCAAAAAAATCCCCGACCTACTTGACTTCTTTATCATTAATGAAACATCACCCAACTACGCAGACATCTATGCAAGCTACGACCTTTGCTCTGATTATAGGAACTATCAGCACCTTACTCAGAACTTCCTCATTACGGGTTCATAACACTTCAACTGACTGGATTCTCCATAAAAGCATCGACCTGAAAGCTAGATTAAAAACCCACTCCATTTAGAAGCTGCCGTTACCAAATTGGACTATTTGCTGTCAACTGCAGCACAGCAAGCAACTCCCCCTCTCCTAAGGTATAGAGAAGAGCCGAAACATACATACATATCCTACTAGAAGTTAAAATTCTATCTGTTCAAAAGAGGAAAACCAAAGACCAATGGCAAAAAAGTCATCATCCTTCAGACAGAACAAAACTCAACAACCTTGGAAATCAGCTAAAGGCAATACTTAAAACAGTGAGGGATGATTCATTTACTAAATACATCTCAACCTTAAACCGTTATGATAACTCAATATGGAGACCCGTGAAATCCTCTACAAAACCGCAAACTCTATCCCCACCAATACGAAAACTCCCTACAGCTCTTGGGTGGGCCAAGAACGATAAAAAAGGCGAAATTGTTAGCTATCCACCTATCTGGAGTATTCCAACCACACGATGACCTACCTGATAAAAATCTCCCATGGAAACCACCACCTGAAACTCCCATTCCTCCTATACCTATACTTACACCGAATAATGGCAAATCTGGAATCCAAGGACTAAGTCTCTAGAAAGCACCGGGGTCGGACAAAATTACACCAAAATGCTTTGTGAGCTTCCAAGAAAGGGACTCGTACTTCTGACATACATATTTAAAGGCTACACTCTGACTTCAGTACTGGCCAAATCAATTCAAAAAAGCAGAGATAATACTCATCCCTAAATCCAGCAAAGACCCCAACAATGCGACATCAAAACGCCCCATAAACTTACTATCAGTGTATTCCAAACTTCTAGAAAAGCATGTGTTACGAACTCTAGACCCAGGCTGTACGGCTACTAATTGGACCCCGGACTACCAACTTGGCTTCAGTTGACATCACTCTACCATACAACAATGCCACCGTATCACACAAGAAATTAACGCAGTGATCGAGCAATCAGCTTACTGTACAGCTATGTTTCTGTGGATACGTCAGGCGTTTGATAAAGTCTAGCACAAAGGACTCAAACATGAAATACAACAAATATTTCCCTCTCAATTTCATAAAATTCTGGAATCGTATTTAACAGACAGGCAATTTCGAACACGTGTTAATGGCAAAGTTTCAACAGTGTACCCAATCCAATCGAGGATTCCACAAGGTAGCGTCTTGGAACACTTTCTGTACACGTTATATACCTCAGACCTTCCAACCTCCCCAATCACTACTATAGTTGCATACGCCGATGATACAATTATACTTGCGAGCCATTTAGATTTAAACACCTCTGTGGAATATGTACAGGCTCATCTTAATTTACTCGAAGAATGGCTCAAGAGATGGAACATTCAAGTTAACGAGTAAACATCTACCCATGTGACCTTCACCCTATGTAAAGAGTTATGACATCTACTCCATCTTAATAACAGTGGGACATCACAATCTACTTCAATAAAATGCTTGGGTCTTCACCTCGGTAACAAGCTTACTTGGAAGGAACATATTGCTAAGAAAAAGAAACATATAGGTTCAAAACCCTTCGCTGGTTATTAGGTCGCCATTCTTCACTATCCTTAAATAATAAACTCACTTTATATAAAACCATCACTAAACATATTTGGTCCTATGGAATCGAACTTTGGGGCTGTGCTAGCAAGTCCAACCTTGCTATCATGCAAAGATGTCAATACAAAATCAATCGTTTATGCATCATGGTACATCACCAGTCAGATGATAAATGATAACCTCGGCATTCCGCTGCTCAGTGCTGAAATACAAGACAATGAAGACACATCTTCGAACGCATCAGCTATTACAACCCCCTTTTAAACGAACTTCCACACCATCAAGTCATCGGACACCTCAAGCGCCCCTGGTCCACAGATTTCCACTAAAGAGGGCCCCTTTATGTACGAGCCCTCACTACATTAGCACTGCTCCGCAGGACGAGGACCAGTCATTGGGCGGACCCTCACAACGTCAGTCTCTTAATCAAAATATTAGCTTGTAGAAATATTCCAAAACAGGTCGGAGAAACTTGTCTGCGCACACATTGTTAATTGTTAATAACACTTGCAATGATTGACAAAGCTATTTCTTTATTAGATTTAACTGGATTATTTTATTTGATGTCAATAACATCATAACTAGATTAAATTTTGTTAAATGTGTTTTTTGGGTGACATTTTTTATTGTTAGCCTTCGACCGTTAGAAGGTGTTCTGATTTGTCATTTTTAAGACAGTTTAACAATATTTAATTTTTAATGATTTAGTTATTCTTTACTAAAAATTAATTCTATAGTTGACTTTATACGTTTCTCAAACTGTTATATTGATAGAAGACTGATGTTTACGTTTTAATTTTTCAACTATGACAAAATTGTTTCAACATCTTTAACAGTTTTAATACATATTACTACTGACGAAGATAACTGCAAGTGTTATCGAAACGTTTAGATTGTACAATTTAAAATACACCATTAAAAACCCAAAAAAGATAAGTATTTTATTGTGTGTAATAATGGTGAAAGTGTACATTTCCATAGAATGACAATCGTTTAGCATTTAAAATAAGTGACTGCATCTTACATTTCAATTAAAAAAACCATATCTACGTTATCTTATGAGAATTTATTCAATCTATTTCTGAAATGAGAATACCGGGCGTTCAGATAAATCTGAGTTTAGCAAATTTGCGGAAAAATTTGAGGATGGGGTCAGATGACGGTATGAAAAGGTATTTGTTTTAATAACGGAAATTTTGTTTCGCTACAAGTTCTATTTTTATGCACTAACCATTCTTTTCCGTCTTTTTTTTATTAAGACAATCGGGGATAAACCTTCTATCACTCGAAAAGGTTGTAGGTAGCGGACCGCGAAATTCTTATAATTTTAGTAAACGTTTGTCAAATCTCCATTGTTACCGCGATAGAAAAGATAATTAGTGGATTTTTTAATATCTTGATAATACGTCGTAATTTGCTAATGTTTTCCAAATATTTTATTTATATATTTTATGTAAGGAATGTGGGATACTTTGTAACTAATATTTGTCTGGGGGTTGCTTTGGGGTCTGAGTAGCAGGTGCACGCTTAAGAATGCTTTACTGAAGGGGCGTAACGCGACATTGGAATTTATTATACGCCCATTCTTAATGTAAAAATGTCACTAGCTGAATAAGAAATTGTGTCGGTACAGACCGCGATCAAAAGATATCTTTGTTTGTTACTTGGAGACACGAGAGAGAAATGTAGGGTTGTCACGGACAAATGCATATTTTTCAAATTAAGATGTCGTGCATTAATTAATATGAAACTGTTCCAACGTAAATTAATGTTACTTTTGAAAAATGGGGTTGCTTCCGGGGTAAAGATAGTTAGGTTTGAAATCGGGGGAAAGCTAGTTACAGTTAGAGTGTAAATCGAGACAGATCGATTTTGGAGTTAATTAAATACCTTCATTGTAAACGGTTTGTCTTTAAAATATTTCGTGCGTGTACATTTTCTTTTGAATTAGCCAACACTAAGTTGTCTTTTCTTTCGGGGTTAGTTGTAATGTGTTCTTCAAATATTATTGTGTAAATAAGTCACCCTTTTTGAAGTTAAAACCCGTATGTTAACGATTTGTGTCTGTGATCAATTAACGGAGTATATGCGCAAATGTAAGTAGGTAATTTGATATAAATTAAGGCTGGCTGCAAATGATTCTACAAGCCTATATAACCTATTAAACATCGAGCATTGCGTTGCAAAAGTATCTTATTCGCACGCGGGCTCCATAAGCTGAAAGCTGTGAAAATGAAAGATAGTACAGAGCTCCCACGCTATGGTATTGGAATGCATTAGCATTGTTGTTTATATTTATATTTGTGTAGAAATGGGCTGATGAACGGGTACATGGTACCTCCTTGGTCACTCATTGTAAAAGGCAGTTACCAAGTGTGTACACACTCCCGAGATCAAATAACCATTAAATATCTCGATGTTGTGATCTTTTTACAACTTACCCATGTAAAGCTTTGTTTTAATTAGTTTTTTTTGTGTCAGTTGTTAGGTAGAATTATTTCCCTGCGAGCTGATTACTCTTTGTATGTAATTTATTGTAATTTGACATATGTATTTTGGTGCTTTGGTGGTCACTAAACAATTAGGTACGTATAAATTCCTTGTCTGTTTTCTTTTGTCATTGCCTTTACCTTATTATCACCAGTGCAATTTTACTATTGTTGTATTTTATATGTACCGTAATTTGCTTTATTTTTTATGTGCTTATTTACTTAAAGACCGACATGATTGGTTTTAAAGGGCCTCATGTTTGATATTACGATTTTTATTATAATTTTTATTTTGATTATTTATGACCCAATTGTGCGTGTGACTACATGTGTTGTTTTTATTATTGTGTTTCTGTGTAACTAAACTGCTTTTTATTCATTTTCTCTTAATGTTATAGTTTTGTACGCACTTTAACCTGATTTAATGGTGTTTTGTTTGACCCTTCCATCGTTTTTTTTTGCGTTATTTAATTTAATAATGCACTTGTGCAATTAACTATTTATGAATAAAGTGGTTTTATTGGTGGTTCTTTTCCACAATATGATATTAATGGACAGAAACACCGCTACGCAAAGCTCGTTGATTTTAACTTGAGTAGTTCATTTTCTTCCTGCCCTCATGATGCAACACTTATCTCATCCAGGCTGTCTAATACAGATAGCACAACTTACCTACCACTAGACGGCCACTTCGTTTGATCAGATTTGAGGTTTGCGAGTAATTAAATATCAGACTTGTAAATAAATTCTAATGGTTTTAATTATTGCCAGGAAGGTCAAAGTAAGGCAGGTAATTAGTTTCAGTGATAGTAAAATTATTGGCAGTCAAGTCAAGATAAATCACTTGGCGATTATTGTGTTCTTGAACTTGCATTATTGCAAATAAGTTCAAATTACGATTTTCAAGATAGGATACCTGGGGAACCGCTACAAAATCGCTACAAAATCTACTATAAATAGACACTTTCGCACTAATTAAATTTGTTCTTTCATCACTATGTACTTTTGTAACCTATAGTTAAGTTTGAAAGGATAATAATCAAAACTATTAATTACATTACTTGAATTTTACATAATTTACCAAAAACCAACTCGTAAGGAGTGCATTTTCTTTTACTATGCACAGTAGTACCAATACAGCATCCAACTACTCCATGACGTATTTTGGTTTTTCGTTGGAATCCTTGAATAAGCCCTAACACCTTATGCTTTCGTGATGGTGCGCTATGGAAGTGAAATGTTTAATTGCTGTTAATAATTTACACATTTCTGTCGTAGTAGATGATATGAATTCTGGACCTCTATCAAGTGCAATTTCACTAGGAACTCCAAAACGTAGTATGAAATTATTAACAAATGTTCTCACTACAGTTACTGCATCATGAGATTCTATAGGATACGCTTCTACATATTTAGCTAAGTCACATTGTGTAGTTAATTGTCTAAAGGACCTACAATGTCTAAATATACTTAATCAAACACTGAATGTGCTGTGAATATGCTATGTATGTAGAACTGATTAAAAAAAATCTCATAATAATTTAATATTAGTCAAGTTTCTTTGGTATGTGTGAGTCCTTGCGGTATTGCAGGATCACATTCCATTAATATAAGTAATATAAGTAATGGAATCCCATATTTTGAATTTACATCAGTTCTACATACATAAAGACAAAATTTACATCGATTGGGACTTGAACCTTGATGGTGCAGTTGGTTAGCGCGGTACTCTTGCAAAGTGCAGGTCGTAGGTTCAAATGTTATCGAGGTAAAGTTTTCATTTATGTATTTAATAAAATTAGTAATAATTTTTAATTACATATTTACCTTTGAACTTATTCGTTCATAACAAAATCTTATAATAATTGTTCGAAAAGGTTTTTGAATTCCAAATTTTCTAATTTCTCTAAAGGTATATTTGCATTGACTAGTGCTTTGCAAAGTGCGAAGTTCTTTACTACCGACGTTCCGTGAAGAAGTGGCGAACGACTCTGCAACTGTTGTCTGTCAGCGTTAAATAATTTCAGCCTTTGTACGTGAATAATTCGAAATTGAAAGTACAGTTAGCCTTATCACTTTAAAAAGTTACGCAACAGATCATATTATTACTTTTTGTCTTTAGCATGCTTTGTGTTCTCACGGTTATCTACATTTTAGTCCTCATTATAATTGAATTAACTGTTACCGCTCATTTATTGGTTAACCTCATACGATTCCTGGTTGTGCCAAACATCACCCTGAGATTCTGTTTTATAAATACCGTTTTCATTAAATCGACATCCAACGCGTTTTATTTACTATTATCTGGGCGTGTTACACGTCCAAACCGCACTATGCGTCGTGTATGCCAAGCCAGCTACAGTGGAAATGGGCGTGGTATATATAAGGAGTAAAATGATTGGAGGGTAGTTTCAAACATCTTACACTTACCCTCAATCTACAGTTCACAAAGCTCGGTCCGAGAGAATTGCCTCTAGGCGCCACCACAATTTTAAATTTTGCTAAAATACTCTTAGGTGGGATGTTAAATTAATTCTATCTGATTTTGGAAGACAGGATTGCAGCCTGCTCAGTAAAACCATTCACCATTCAACCTCAATCACATTTCAAAATAAATTGATTCAAAAGCTTAAGACAATTCTGAAATACACGGGACGTCGTAAACTTATTGAACACGCCCTGTACAAATGAAAATTCCCAAATCGTAAGACATTAACTTGAATTACTTTTTAAGTATCCCTCGTATACCTATAAATTTATATTTCTAACTGTTATAAAACTTTGAATGAAATTAAATAAATATTCTCAAATTAGAAAGTTCTAAATAAAATAAACGAAATCGGTTTAACAATAAATTGTTATTTCAACAAAATGTTCGTTGATTGCTGAATAATTCAAACATAGAGCGGTTAGTGCTTGTATCATCAATAATATCGTTATATTTAATTAATACTTTATCTTTGAAATCGTAATTAGACATTCATTAATAGGTTTAAACTTTAATACTTCAAAACTGTGATTTATGCCAAATAAGTACTTTGTTAGTAGTGTTCTGCTTCGCTCAAAGCTAAAATGAAATTTTGTGATCGATCTGGTTCATTACCCAATTTACAATCGATCCTTAAATTCGAAAATATGCAAAGACTAATTTTACTTACCAGAAGGTGTAACCAATTAGGCACACAATTGACACAAATAAACTACAAAATAAATTGAAGAGTGGATATACATTGACAAATCCGCATGTTAATATATACAACGGCGTGGTTTAAAGAAACCACCATACATATCAACACGTTAAGACTAAAATTCCTCAATTCCTAACACTACAAACAACAAAGTAGCTAAAGTTCGATTACCTTTTTTTATTTGAATGAACCGTAATAACGCAACAAGAACAAAAAAAATGTGCTTAAAAGATAATCGTACTTGTCTTGGTTCAATAAATCTAATGTTTACGTATTACATTAATTAATCCTTTTTCTGTGCGGTAGTTGTAGTCCATATGATCTGCTTTGGTAATCTTTTTTAAATTCTTAGGTGCACTATGCACACTATGCACAAAATATAAGAGGTAGCCGTATTCGCCCTACGCATTTGGCTGTAGTAATCACTAACACAGTGTCTATGGTTTGCTGATTCGCCTGCCTGGTATAGGGGCTCTTTAGCCTAACATAATATCACCTTAAGCTGTGATGTTTGCCTTTCAAAACGTTTACCACAATGAAAAATGGTTACTTCCATATACACATTAAAGTTCTTATTTGCTTTTATACAGTCCATTTGGTATTGCTAACGATTGTACACATTCAATGTCAATGATGATTCACCAATAACATAACTAAATTTTACAAACTTATATTTCGGCCACTTAAATGGTTACCTTCAGTTTTATTTATAATAATATTAGGTCATGTATCCCACAATTGAACACTAATAGCAAAATATTTGCTGTGTTAACTTCTATTTTGCCTAAGCACTTTTTTTTTATTTTTTGAAGAAAGTTGAAGAAGTTGAAGAAGTTGCAGTCGCTATACATGCTCTGCTAAAACTATAATTTTCACAAATAGATTTCCACACTAACCATTCTAATGGTTATGCAACGCGCGCGTAACCCTTACTCAAGCTCCGCTTGAACTATTTAAAACCTCTAACCTACTAACTAACTAACTCCTCAAATTTGACACTCGCTTATATACCTTCTGCCGCCATATTGCCAATACGTAACAATAAATTCGCGCTAAGATCAAAATTTACCTATCCCAACCGTGCATTTCGTGCGTTTCTTTGCCGCGTCGAAGGTTCCATCGTGAAAGAAGACGCCAACAATGCGAAATAAACGTAGCCATCTTGAATTACTTTGTAAATTCACTAAAACTGTCCGAAGAAATCATCAATTGCAATTACATTCACACTGTAGATTAACCAGATTATCCCTAAACTTTTCATGCAAATCTCACATGTGGACGAATCCTATTTCCGCAAAATTTAGCAAACTCTCTCACATTCTATCACTTCATTCTTGAACATGCATTAAATTTTCCGATTGCACAATATTACAAAAATTTCTACACGTAAAAATATGCATCCATATTCATTACTGTACAGTAATAAAACATCAATATATCGTAAACTCGCTCACTCAAACGTCTACAGCCACTTCTTTAGCCCAAATTCCTTTATACACAGTAGAAAAGACCAGTAGTTTTACCAGTGCCATATCAATCAAAATTTACTCAAAACATTTCTCAACCAAATGTAATGCTTTCAACACGAAAATCTTTCTACAGCATTCAAATATTCCTTCACACGGTCATTAATGTTTCCTTAAATTCCAGTGTCGTATCATTTAGACGCATACACAAAGAAAGTTCTTTCCATGCAAACTCACTTCAGTTACATGCATTACACGTTACATACGTTTTCAAAATACTACACATCCACGGTGCATCAAAATTATCTTCCACCTCCCCAACAAGGAGATTTTCTTCCAGAAAAGCTCAAAAACACCGGTCTCAGAAGGCCTACCTTAAGTCAAAAATCTCTGTAAAGCCCCGAACCTAACACAAGGTAATGTGCCCCAAGGACACAAACAAAACAAACTCGGAAACACTTATACGTAATAGTTATCTACACGCTCAATAGTTCTCTGACCAGCCCACCAACAGCCATCTGGTGGTAGATATAACCATAACATAACCCAAATTCAAAACTCAATCCTCAACACAACAAGCTAGCACTAACAAAAATCCGACAAACTCGAAAATTTAAAATCGTTACAACCCCTCACTCAGTAACGTCGTCAAAAAAAAACAAGATTAACAACAATATCGATAACAATTTTCAAAGTCCAACAAAATCGACAAACTCACCACAATGACGTCATTAACATGATAAAGGACTAGGTTCATGACTCCCAGTGCCTTTATCCTAACCCTTGTAACGGGAGATTCCGAAAAATCAAAATTTCGCGCTAAATTGATTAAATATTTACATATTGTTTTTCTGGATAAAGGAATGGTTATTGTTTATTTGTATTTGAATGTAATTAATATTAAAATGAAAAGGTTGAGTTTATTGCAATAAGTTGTAACGTGTAATTTGAGAAACGGAATTTTGTTAGCACGATTTTTGAGATTCTTATGCCTTTTGTTAGGCAACACACTTTAAACTCCCATTTGGGAACAATACGAGTATCTGTTTTGAATTTTTTGTAGACAACGTGGTAACAATGCATCTATTTGCGTTCAATTTCTAATAAATGTAAAGCGTGATGAGGCCGAATTTTAGTGTTTGTTAAAAAGAAACATGTAACTTCTTCTTTTCTAGTTTCTGGTGTCAGTAACGAACGCCATTTCAAGAAAAACGAAAATATCTGTTACGTCTATAAGATTAAGATTTAATAGAAATTACGTACAGTGGATACTGGTTTTACATTCTTGGCCATAGTTAAAATTGATACTGCATATTTATAGTGCTCGTTTCGACGGATTAAAAAAAGTTCTTAAAAACCGTTCTTATTGGATGAAGAGGTTTCTTTCTCTGATTGGGGTTGTGGTTCTTTCGTCTATCTTCAGTTCAATCAACGCTATAACGGATTGTCCCACCGGTATACGAACAACTCCTTCACACCTGGATAGGAACATCCGAATAAGGATTACGTGACGACTGACTATCGAGCAGGTTATACACCAGTCCAAAGGAAGGTTACTCGACTCTTGTTAAAACAACATTAAGCTTAAGCCACGTATAACACACAAACATTTCTTTTACCATCGATTCATTGGAGAGTCTCTTAAATGTTTAATTACTCCATATCGATACTCTGGATCGATAGACAATTGCTTTAAGTGCAACTTCGATGTACTTTATAAGTGGTTCGTTATTAAACGAATTACAGCTGTAAACATAACACGATTTATTCTTATTGTGTTCCCCATATATGGAAATTAGACACTACTTTGGGGTTATATCTACCGAGGTTATGTTTCTGGAAGTATAAAATGTTTACTTAAGTTTAATTAAGATTTACTCTTATTCAAACTTACTGAAGTGTTCACTTTTCCTTTATTATTTTGTTTCTTCAGTACTTTACTGAGAACACTTTACTAATTACATTTAGGTATGTAATTGTAGTAGAATCAGCTGTAGTCAAGTACATTTGGTCTCTTTGAAGTTTACTCCTGTATTTAAGATAGGCAGTTATATATAGAGACCGGCATTCTAACCAAAGATTGATGGTGCTTGTAAATTAAAATGATTTATACTGGGTGATTCACATAATAAGTAAATACTGCTAAAAATTAAATTGTTAAATTTACGTTTTTTATTATTTCATTTGCTATGTATTAATATCTCAACTCCAATTGTTACGTTCTAACGAACGTTATCATAAATAAGGAAGCTATTCATGAATGTGAATAGTTCATCCTTCAGCTTGAATTTTCTTACATTGTTTTGTTTGTTGGGCAAAGCTTTAGCGTTTGGAAACATTAAAGAATATTCTAATTTATGCTTATAGTTTTGTGGTTAACAATAGTAGCAGAATATCATTTTTATGTGCGTTGCTTGCAAGTTTTCCCTTACTTTATTTTATTTTGTGTTTTGCTCATTAAGTATTTTCATATTTAGACATCCGGCCGATAATTTTGGTTATTTATATGTAAGTCAGGTTATGATTCGGTTTATGTAATACCGAGACGTCCGTTGTAAGGAGAGCTGTTCCTGTTAACTACGGTTTCATTCTTATAGTTTGCATTCATTCTGGCTGATGTATTTTGTTTCTAGGTTCAACGCTGGATGTTACACTGTGCATACGAATCGACGATTCACTATACTGTATTTGTGATTCAATCAAGTTTTGCTTTCTTTTACTTTATTTAACTGAAAGACTAGAAAAAGGTAAGTGTGGTACTAATTACAAAATATTTTTTAACGTATTGCGTAAACGTTAAATATTTTCGGGTTGTTTTGCTGAATAATAGCTATTTCGATTTATGATCACCGTTGCTCGAATGTTTATTTACTATCCCCACTACGTTGGGATATTCACACTAGTATGCCTTTGGCGAGTTTATGTTAACCATTTGTAATAGAATTAAGTTTTGGGGTTTATTATTATCAATCAATACAACGATTAAACAGATTTGTGTTACTTTACTAATAATTGTTTTGTTTACTACTGCGGTCTAAGAGCGATATCTTAACCGAACCTATTCCTTTCTTGGACTGTGTTCAACCGTATTTTTAACTGTATCGTCTCTCTTACTGTGTCGTTGCCATTTTCTTGATCTAAAGGCGATATAAACATAAATCAAGTGGCGCCCTGTTAGCTTCTCTGTGTATCTACGCCAACCACACTCCTACGCATCCAAGTGCCTAACCGACCGATTGAACTTCCGGCTTGTTTCTTTTCAGCTGTTACCTTTCACTTTTGCTACGACCGTGCCTTTGTGCGTCTAACAAAGTTATCTATATTCAATTTGAAAATATTTAAAATACGCGGCATTTGCAAGTGCATTAATGTGGTGGAAGGAAATGACGCTGTTATAATAATGATGTGCAGTTTTTAAGTCAGTCGCCTACAGTGAGTGATCACGAACAGGCACGTTAAGAAAGCGTACAGAAACGGTCGCATACAAATAAGCGTTGTGACATTGTATAGTCATGTAGCCCTATAAAGTGTGAAAATTACAAATAAGAATTAATTAACGGTGATAGGGAAGAAGTAAAAAATTACCTTCCTTATTAAAATAATAAAAAGTGATGTAATAAGAGAAGATAACGCATTTTATATGTCTCGGAATCGTAATCAATTGTGAATAAATTTAATTCACAGTAATCGACCAAAATCGGTATATCGAATTATAGGACAATAACTCGAATTTGTTAATGTGGAAAAAGGTAGCATTCGCGGCTTGTAAATAGCTTGCATTTTGTTGAGCAGGCTATTTGTAGTTAAAACTGAACGATTAAGTAAAAACTGCATAGTGTAAATATATCGAACAATATTTATTATAATCATTAAATGTTGGACGAAAGTTAGAAGCATGTTCAAATATACAAAAATATAAGAAAAGTTAAGGACTACAGTAGAGAAACGGTTCCAGAGTGCCGGAAAGTGACTTCATCGGAAGGACAGGCTCTAACCTATCTGAAGCCCCCTTATCATCGGCCAAAGAAACGCCAGCATTACATAATCAGTTTTGTAACGAAAATAAGTAAGAACCTTTTTTGTTTGTGTTAATAAATACTTTTTTGTGTTTGATTTTTCAAAACTTTACATTTGACTATGACGATTTAACGATAAAAAATACGTTTGATTCTGATAAAGATTTTATTTGTTATATGTTCGCTTTAAGAAGGTTATTGTAGATTTAGGTTTGATTTTGTACATGTTTATAAACAACATATTGATGTATTTTCGGTCAGATTTGGAACTTAATTAAATGAGTATAATGTTTGATTTACTTTTATTGCCAAAAATTATTAATATTAAAAGCTTATACAAATATTGGATATATAAATGCAGAAGGAAGTCAACTCAATAGGAATCCAGATAGATAAATAAATCGAAATTAGCATAATTTTGGGCAATGATAACAGAGATGGTTTCTTTATATTAACTTGAGCTAGTCGTAGCAACCAATTAAGAAAGGAGTTAGTAAACGTAAAGCTTAAAATTCATTTACGCAAACCGAAATTAACTATCAAGCAAAGTAAAAATTAACTAGTAAATGATATCCTTATAAATTAAACCCATTCAGTTTTAATAAAACGAAATAAAAAATAATCATCTCAGGTATTAAATTTTATCCAATAATATTGAAATTATGAAAAAGTTTCAAAGAACTCAAATCTTATTGGAGCAGGTTAAAGAAATAAGGTAGTATCTAAGGGTATTACGCCCGTTGCAACCTACCCCAAAATATACTACCCTAAACGTAAGCCTAACTATGCACTTAACCTGCATGTACCTAAAGCTAACCTAAACGAAACATACCCTATAGCTAGCTATGCATACCTCAAAACATGCTGCTCGAGTTGAACGTGGATGTGAAGGAGAGGTATCCCCATCTCAAAATTCTGAAATCAAAATCGTCACAAGGACAAACACTAATATTCGAAATAACTAAAAATAACTAAATAACTAAAGACATAAAATCACAAAACTTCAAGCAAACTCGCTACGCGTACTTGATTAGCCGCCTTTTATGACAAGCAGTGGCATCTGCGGTAGGAAAATTCTTACGCCGTCCCTACACAGCGCCAACTAACCTTAACTAATGGAGAGATAGTGCGGCAAAGTTCAAGTCTGGCAAAGTAACTTAATAATCATAGTCACAAATCGGTAAAAATATTACTCAACAAACTAGAAAAATTCATCGGTCATTATTTGGCCTTATTTCAACTTTAATGTGTTTACTTATTAAGCTCACAAATATGCTTAACATTGACACTTACGTAACTAATGTCAAATGAAAAGAAAAAGTTTTTGTTTTATTGTCGATGATTACTTCACTAACACGTTATGGGCGACAGCTCGAATGCCTTGGACGTATTGCATGCCGAGTATATAAAAGTATATTGCTATTCGAAAGAATATTTTCTTTGATTTCTTATTGAAAATGGTTTCATTTAAAGGTGTTTTAGGCAAAAACAACAAATTATACAAAAAAAATTTCGAGGCACAGGTGACTCGATTCGCCATGCACCCTGACAGTGCAATTTGGGCTGTGCGAGGCACAGATGCCTCGAAATAACCGCTACGATATGGAAGGGGATTCGAGGTCTACGTGCCTTATGTCATGCCAAGCTAGTCGGCTCAGTTAGATATTACCGCTTACCTCGTATACAACGTTATTTTTGCAAACTAGAAATTTCTCACTAGTTTACTTGTGTAGCTGTTTGTGTAATTGTTTTTAAACGACAATTTTGTGTTTAAACGAAAAGAAATACTTTTAGTAGAAAACATGTAAAGCTAGCCGTGGGTGCAGATTCTTTAATAGATGAAAATGTTACTTCAACACCGGCTAGAGATCCTTTTGAAAACAAAGTCTTTGGAAATATTTCTTTGCCAGAGTTTTCTTCACATCAAGATGTCGGTGATAAAATTTCTGTTAAAGACAGTGACTAAGATTCAGTAATGATCCTGTTAACTTGCCGGTCAAGACCAATGCTATTGAGAGTTTAGTAGAACCCAGTTCACCAGAGCCTCCCTTACATAGAGATGCCATTGACGAAAGATAGTGACGAGAACCTTGATTACTCAGGTAACTCGATTGAGACGTCAACGGAGTACTTAACTGAAATTGAATTAGACAAAGAGGAAGATCAGTCCAATGAGAATTTAGCAGAATTGGACCCTCCTTCTGAATATGATTTAGAGTTTGAAAAATATCCCACGGGCGATACTCTACTGATGAACGATTTAAAACTGAATGATCCTTACTCCTCATTTAGAATGTTTGTGCAACAAGAAATCTTGGAATATATAGTGACTGAAACAGATTTGCTAATCAGTGTTGCTCAATGAGTCTCATTCAAGGGTAAAAAATAAGTGAACTGCAACCAATACCTCTGAAATAAGGAAGATTTTAGGAGTTCTTATGGTAATGGGAATCGATGGTCTTCTAGATATAAAACTATATTGGTGAAAGAAACCAATGTATACCAATGGTCTCGTAAGTACTGCGTTTAGAAGAGACCGTTTTTGTGAATCTTTTAAAATTACTTCGCTTTTGACCATATTTATTCGTCAATTTAAATCTGTAATAAAACCTGGACATTCCTTAGTTATCGATGAGTCTATGGTGCTTTGTATGGCGCATTTCGTTAGTATTTGCCCAATAAAACTTATAAGTACGGAGTTAAACTATACAAGCTTTGTACGCGTTCTGGATATACATACAACTTAAATGTTCATTCAGAAAAACAAAATGACAAAATGCCCATACTGTTACCATACATTTGGGACAAACTTTACTTGGTGAAGGTCATATTACACACGTCCACAATTTCTACACAAGTCTGCCACTTGCAAAAGAGCTATTAGATAATAAAACGTTTATTTGTATCACCTTGAGAACTAATAGACAAGAAGTACTAAAAGAATTTGTAAAACAAACAAAAAATTCTTGGGTGCTACACAGAGAGTTTGATGGCCCAAAAAAATACCTCTCCTACATTTTAGAGAAAAAAATCATTCAAATACTCGTATCGGATGATACTTTACCATCACAAATAAGAGCAGTTTCTGAGAGAACTAAACATTTTGTTTTTGAAAAAGCTCAGGACCAGTAAAACAAAAAAGCGTTGTCGCCATAGTTATCAAGAAATATACACTGAAAAGGGTAAAACGTAAGCAGGTAAGAAAACGAAACGGGTCACTACATACTGTGCTGTTTACCATGCTTTAACAAATATAAAATAAAATAAAGCTTGATGTTAATTTTACATTACTAACTTTTCCTATTAAAAATATATGTTTATTTCTTAGATAATACACACAATACAAATACTTGCAAATTTACCTTATTTCTGATATTAGTGTATATCAGATTTGAAAACGAAGTTAGTTTTATATGTAAGTATACTTTCTAGAAGACGAACATAAATGACCAAATCGTTTTCATTAGCCGAAACAAAATTAGTTTGCTGTTATGCACAGGCTAGCGAGGCACGGATGCCCCGCTCGGCCAATCAAGAACAAAATGTATCGCATCACCGGTGACTAGCGCCGCTACCAGGGAAAAATTTCATCCGAGGCATACGTGCCTTGCTGAGTACTTAACGTGTTAATCTTTATTGTACCTTGCTGAAATTTTCATCGTTTCTTAATAAGAATAAAATACACGTTTTTTGAAAAATTCATTAGAATAACGTTTACTGCGTGTTTATACAAATTTATCCCTTTCGTATTTTTACCAAATTACAAAGCTTGTGAAATGAGTTTTTGTAGTTATCCATTAAATTAAAAAGGAATTTAACGACTGGAATAAAATGTGCCGCGGCGTCCCACAAGGTTGTGTGCTCTACAACACTTTTTCTTATTTACTATAATGATTTATTTATTTATTATGAGAAGTTCACAGTCTTTGCAGATTTAGAACTACTACAATAGTGTTCTGAGAATTACAAGCTAAATTTAAATATAAATGTACTGATCTCCCATTTTGTTCATACTAACTCATGCAATAGGTCTGCATCTGCTGTGTCGGTATGTGGATGTGTGGATGTGTGGATGTGTGGATGTGTGGATGTACGGATGTGGGGACACGTGGATGTATGGATGTGTAGATGTGTGGTGTGTGGATGTGTGGGTGCGTGTGTGCGCGCGTGTGTGTATGGATGTATGTAAGTATCCACGATAAGTCCAGAACGAAAACACCTACGTACTTAGAATTTTGTACCTGAGATTGTTTTCATTTGGCTTAGAGCTGATTAGATTTTGGGAGAAATCCAGAGGCGGAGAGGGGGAGGGGGTTATTAAGGTCAATTTTTGGTTTTTATCAAATATTTCTAAAACAGCTGCATATCTCAAAGATATAAAAATACCCAGATATAGATCTTAAAGATATCGATTAATTATGTACTATGCAATTTTTTGACACGACGGATAATTTAGTGCATCTAAACGTTCTTTTTATTAAACATTCTCTTTTACATGTCCTGTATTGGTTGAGCTAACTGCTGAAATTTTATTTTCTCTGTTCTAATATAATTTTTTTATTATACACATATGTTTATAGTCTTAAAAGGTTTACTTTTGCTCCGTGTGTCCAGTTCATTATTTAAGCGTCAAATTTACAGTTAAGTTAAGTTGAACAACTCTATTTAGTGAACTGAACTTCGCCTTTTGTGGTCCTTTTTATATTGTCTTTATATTTTTACATTCCAACCTACATACACATATGTACGTATAGAAGGTTATGCACTTTTTTTCAGAATCGCTAAATCGACTTATTAACTCACTTTACAACTTTGACTAAGTTTCGTCAAGATCGGCCATGATGTGTATGAGTGGATGAGTGGATGTGTGGATGTGTGGATGTGTGGATGGGTGGATGTGTGGATGTGTAGATGTGTGGAGGTGTGGATGTGTGGATTTGTGGATGTGGATGTGTGGATGTGTGGATGTGTGGATGTGTGGATGTGTGGATGTGTGGATGTGTGGATGTGTGGATGTATGGATGTGTGGATGTGTGGTGTTCGGATGAGTGGACGTGTGGATGTGTGGATGTATGGATGACTGGGTATGTGAATGTGAGGATGTGTGGACGAGTGGATGTTTGGATGTGAATGTGAATGTGTGGATGTGTGGATGTGTGGATGTGTGGATGTGTGGATATGTGGATATGTGGATATGTGGATATGTGGATTTGTGGATCTTTGGAAATGTGGATGTATGTATATATGAATATATGGACACGTAGATGTGTGGATGTGTTGATGGGTGGATGTGTGTATGTGTGGATTTGTGAATGTGTGAATGTGTGGATGTGTGGATGTGCAAATGTGTAGATGCGTGGGTGTGTGGATGCGTGGATGTGTGGATGCGTGAATGTGTGGATGTGTGGATGTGTATGTGTGGATTTGTGGGTGTCTGGTTGTGTGTTTGTGTGTGCGTCCATGCGCCCGTGCGTGCATGCGTGCGTGCGTGTGTGTATGGATGTATGTTAGTATCCCCGGTAACTCCAGAACGAAAATATCTACGTACTTAAAATTTTGTATTTGACCTTGTTTTCTTTTGGCTTAGAGCTGATTAGATTTTGGGAGAAATCCAGCGGCGGAGAGTTTTATTAGAGATGTTTATTAGGGTCATTTTTGGTTTTTATCAAATATTTCTAAAACACCTGCGTATTTCAGAGATATAAAAATACGCAGACATAGTCAGTAGGTAAGATTGGAGACTTTTGGAACACACCGAATATATACCTCGTGCAAATTGCGACCCAGCTATCCATGAGTGTATGTTGGTCAATAACTCGGTATTCACTTGGTTGCAATGCTTTGTAGGAGTCATAGCATAAATGCATATGGCCCGCAAGATGATAACGAATATGAAGAGTAAACGTATGTGAATAATATCCCAAATTACCCATGAAGGCATGATGGTGGAAGTAGCAAATTCTTTTCTCTAGGTTCGCAAACAATTCAGTATTCCATTGCACATCTTCATATGCATTCTTTAAAGCTTCTAATGTCGTAGAAGGCAGTAGCCCTTTTCTTTCAAATTGCATCCAGTTGGGAATTAGTTCACATGCTCGCAGCACACTTAGATTAAAAGGTGATAATGGTTGGTAGCACTCCCTACCATCCCAATTGTTCTGTACTGGGCTAGCAGACATACTGGCACTGGTGGAAATAACACGATACTATGTGTGTAGTTATCCTTTTTAAAGAAACGGAATACCGTGTAAAAACATATGTAGAGTTAACCTTGAAGAATGACATGATTGATATCGGCATTGTGTAACCTTGGAAAAGTGGTAAACGTAAGAGGTGGGGGACATTGTGAATGACATTTGAATAGTGGTAAATGTGAGAATGGAGGACATTGTAATTGAGTGAACCTTGATAATGAGAAATCTTGAAAATGTGGGGACCGGAAAGGTGAAGGAGACATCCTTGAAGTGGTTGGTGAGATCCCGCAAACCTTGCAGAAACATCGTGAATGAAGGCCTTGAAACGGTAGCATTGCTGAAGTAACGTGCAGTGTGGCAGTCAAGGTGAAGCAGGTAACCCTGACGGTAAAAATAGTGGGGAAATTAGGATATAAATGCAGAGGGAGTACATGTGAAACCAGTATTGCATGTAATGGAGAACATATTACGTCAAGCGGTAGAAAAGGCAAAGATTGAATTCGAGTGGATGTCGTGATGTTTTAATTAACAGTGTGCAGCATTCTTTAAATAAAAGTAAATCGAAGTATCTTAGTGTCGGTCTGTCACCGAAATTCAATTTTGAACCAGCCGTGAAACTTGGTGGATCTAAGAGTAATGGAGTGGTGTTTGATAATCAGGAAAGGCACATACTTATGGACAATCAAGGGATAATTACAATTTACTTCTACTCACCTGAAGAGACATGGCTACCTACTAAGATGGGTTCGAAAACTATATCGTATGAAAATATTAACAAGAAGAAAGTTATGCGCATCTCTGATTGTAAAGAATCGGAAATCTATTTAGGATGGGAGTCTATAAAGCAGTTATGGAGACTTCTTAAGATAGTTAGTTACAGATTGGTTTTAGTACCCAGTATAGAATTTCCTGTATTATATAATAAAATAATTCATGCGGCAGCGGAAGTGCCTAATGTTGACAGGTTAATAATTCCATTACAAAATATATTTGATCTTAATGTAGCATGTGTTATGGAAATTGTAGAATTTGCCAAGGAGAAAATTGATATTGACGTAGAAGTTGCGAAAGCCGTTAAGTAATAAGTGGGAGTAACGACCAAGCGAGAATAGAGATAATAACAAGGTTTAGTCAATATGTGCATGAGTTATAGTGCAGAGTCGTGTCCTAAGGCTGTGGATTGTGTTAGTACAGTGCAAAGACTAATATGCCAATTTCAAACATAAGAATTTGATGCTGAACCTGAAACAGTGTATGGACGGGGAACGTTTGGTGACGACTATTTAGATAATCTAGTTTGGTGACGACTATTTAGATAATCTAGTTGATAAGTATGGTAGTGGAATACGTTTGTGTGAGAAATATTTTCAATCGCATGACGATGGTATAGAGTGCATTTGTTGCATTAAGCGGTTAATAGAAGACCTAAGAGAAATATCTCTGGAACAATTTGTACATGAAATAGAATGTAATTTAGCGAGTTATATTTCAACATGACAAGTGAAGTGGTCTGCATTAACGAGCTCAAAAACGTAGTTAATAATGTAGTAGAGTGGGAGAGAATGAGAACAGGTAGCAAGAGACTGCACGCTTTAGGAAAATAATAGAAGAGTGTAGTCAAATACTTTCAGCTGTCCTGGAAAAGCAACATCGTGATTAGGTATTTACGAAACGCTTTAGTAGTGTATAGTATCGTATGTATTAATAATAAATAAAAAAATTAAAAGAAAAGACTTATTTATTACATCATAATATTACAATATATGAAAGGAATCGTACAGAGCGTATTATATAATGTCTTTGTTAGAAATCCATGAATTGTGAGAATTATTAAACCCTAACCTAATGAGAGACATATTTCCTTGACGTCGTTCAACTAGATGAACGTCAGGATGTTCTGGCTCATAGAAACGTCCTTATATCTCTTCATCTCAACTGTCACGTAATGTGCAGGTAATTGGACTGGAACCTTTTACAGCTGTTATCCGAAAGACTTCATAACTCCAATTAGGCGTGTATCCCTAAGGGAATATGCTTCTGTATTTGCTAATACGTACATAATCCCCCACTTTAAATTTAGGCTTCTTATAGTCAAGGACTTTATGACAGTTTAAATATTTCAAAATAGAGTTAGCAATTTTTTCCGTTACATCTATAGGTTTACATCCGGTGGTTCTATGCTTTCTTGAATTATAATCCACAACAATTTGGTGTAATATTTGATAGCCATTTATGGGAACCTTGCATACTGAATGTTTTCCACATTATTGGTTTATCAGTGCGATTTACACGTTAAACTATGCTACTGTTCAAGTTTGAATTACTGCTGTAATGATTAATATCAAATTTTTTCATTACTTTCTTAAATTCAGTATTATAAAACTCCGTTCCCATGTCAGTTTGTATATGTGTACGCGTCTTTTGCGAACCAGACAAAAGTTTACTCATTACATCTGCGACCAGTTTACCATTCTTGCGATTGATGGGATATGACATATTTAGAAAATGTATTTGTTACTACTAAAATGTATCGAAATCCGTTATTTACCCGAGCATAAGGTATCATTTCTACTAAATCAGCTTAAAATAGATCATTTAAACTTTTAAGTACCACACAACGCCGCGGAGAATTTCTTCGTGCTGGCTTGTGCAATTCCTCAACAACATCAGCTTTTCTCATTTTATCAGTTTGGATTGTACTACGAGCTCTACATGGTACCTCGTCGCAGTTGCAAACTGTATAAACTCTGGTATATGCACTTTAATTGCGGCATTCCTAGTTATGTGGTGACCAATTACATCGCTAGCAAGTGTAAACTTTTTGTCGTTGATATTTAAGCTCGAGACCTGGATGACTCAACTTGCAATACACTACGGTGCCCTCGTTACAGGGAAAGGTATAGGTATCAACTATACCAGGAGGAATACTAATTCTCTTTTTAGTGTCCATTCCAGAGAAAGAAATGAAATTTTCGTAATGAAGATCACTAGAATGCTGAACAATGTGCTTACCAAATTTATCTATTGTCATTGGATGGTGAAGGTTTCCAACAAATTTATCTATTGGCATTATTGATGGACATGCAGTACTACCTTTAGTGATAGTCGTAACAATGAAATGAAATGAGTATAGTAATAGGTTTATAACAAGAGATGTTACTTTATTATTTTCACTTTACGTAATTCGTCAATTATATATATGATTTCGTTGTGATTGCTAGTATTTCCTGCCGACATTGATCCCAATAACTCCCACAACCAATCCACTAATTTATTCGTATCATTCCAAGGTACAAACTCAATCGCTTTGTTATTATATCGTAATAGTTGCATTCCACCCCTTCTTTTGGAGAGAGAAGTTGTGCGAGATCTTGTGGCAAGAGGTGCAATAGCTCGGGTCGTTTTTTAGGGTGAAGTAATGGTTTAATGATCTCAATGTATTTTCAACTATTGGTTCCTTGGATTTGGTCATCTGAGTTACAATTACGTCGAGCAGCATTTGTGCGGCGCAAAATGTCATTGTATTGCTGCAGATCACTCTTTTTGTATCCCGTAGGAGCTTTTTTAAATAGTAGCTCATATAATCCCGGAGTTCCATCATAGTCTAAAGATGATCCATCAGAAAGAGCGATACGAAAATTCTCTACGACAAAGTCTAGTTCAGCATCACCAATAAAAAATTTCTCTTTTTCGGGAAAAAGTGCACACCGTATGTTAAATCATACTCGTCGTCGGGATCTCTAAATATATCTTCCACATAATATTTCGCTAATCCTTCATACTGACTAAGGTACTCTTCAAAGGCCGGTTGAGATCAAACAGCTAACAGTTCTGATTTCAATTGTAAAGTAGAAATCTCCCTCGCATCATCATGTGTGGTATCAGCAATCACAGTTTACTCTAAAACTTGTGGAATGGCGTCAGGAAAAAGAATACGTGGGTACCACGTATTCTTTTTCCTGATGATTTAGACGTATGATGTGAAAAAATTTCCTTTTCATGTGCAACAGGCTCAGTTTTTACGAATTCTGATGTAAACAGTTCAGCTTTGACGAGAGAACCATCTTGTTTAGTGATCATTTGTTTCAATGTCTGTGTTATAGGTTTAAAGTGCGCCTCCACTGCACGCTCTGTAAGTGCAGTATCTTCCTTTAAACTAGCATATTTTTATTGCACACTCTTGCGAGCGGGCAAAATGTCTTGTACTAAGCGCTCCTCCATTACTACTGCATGTTTACATAACAAGTGCAGTATTTATAATGCAATGTAACAGTCAAATCCCTTACGGAAACGACCTGCATTAACATCACTCTCTTTATCAATTACAAGAAATCCAAATCTGTCACGCCAGCAACAGAAACACAGGTCCTTAAATCCATCAAATGCCATATCTACATTCACGTGATCATCATACACATGCTTAACATCGGTGCTATCTTGTTGAAACAGATAGTATATTCGTATTATCACGTATAAGCTGTTTTGGAATAGAAGAATACGTTTGGCACTGATAGAAATAATCATTGTTTTGGTGTCTGCCAAAACAGAAATGATCCCTTATTTCATTCTGTTTATGGCATGCTATATCAGTAAAAATCATTTTTGAATTTTTACGTGAATCACTAGGGGATATAACGTCATTGTTATCACTGTATTCGAAATACCAGATGTTTTTTAAAGGTGCAAGTAAATTTCGTAGGCACTGGTATTTGGGTTGATATCAAGATTTGCAGTACACATAAACATTTTCAAAACGTAAACCATTTGGATGTTCTAATAAGGTAATCATAACATTTGTTTTTCCGCAACCTGATGGACCGACGATTATAACTCGTTTACAACCCCCTTTTAGTACACCACAATGTTTTGAGTAGTATTGTTAAAACTGATGTCATAACCCACACTTAGTTTGGAAAGAAATCGGTACTGTAGAATTTTCTGCAATTGCAGCAACAGATGTTCCAATGTTGATGAGAGCTTTTTTTATCTCCTTTATATCATATTGAATGCCATAGATTCTCTTTAATAATTTATTGTTCTGTTCTTCGGTACACTTTGAAATTGGTTTTGTAGAACGTGCTGCTGAACCTGAACTGAGAGTACCTGGAGTTGGCGCTTGGGATTTGGATCCACTACCAGTCCTAGTATTTTCTACAGTCCGACCTGAAAAATAGAAAACTCTGTTACAACATGTAGCAAACAGAACATGGCATAATAGTACATTATGTAACGAGCGTAAAATGCAGGTCATACTACAAAAGTGAAGTGAAGCAATTTTAAACAGAACTATATGCAGGAAAAATCTGTATAAATTGAAGCAGAGACTGAAGTTAAAGCTATTCCACTATTCAAATCGCAAGTGAAGGTGTCATCCTCCTCATAATCAGACTCGTCTTTCTCTGTGTTTTCATCTGATTCCAGACGCGATTCAATATTTATGCAGTGATTGTCACTTTCCTCAGAAAGTTTTAGCGGAAAGGCATGCATTTAAAAGTGTTTTTGCTGACATTAAAGTGGTCCTCGTCCCCTAGCACTCATCCTCGAACTCATTATATCTAATTGAGGCCATTGGTTCCTCACAGTCCTCAATGGCACGTTTCGTTCGTGAACTAGAAGTCTTTGGCCACAAATAAATGGTTTTCTCGTCATTTGCACACTACGAAGATGGTATATAATACATGGAATAGTGTTTTTTGAAAACCGCCATATCCCAGGATTTCCTAGCAGCAAGTTAGGAAAACTAATTAATACTGCAATTGTAAAATGGACCTGGTTTTAGGTTGACAGTTCACTGTACTTATTGTAATTTGTAGGTTTTACTCTAATTTCATTGTGCAATTGTTTTGTCTTTTACCTACGTATTTTTAGAATAATTGCTTGTTCTCGCTTTTATAAATGTACCATGTTACCCCTAGCTTATACAGTTTTTGGGTTATTAAAGGTTAGTGACTGTATTTGTCACTATAAGCTATACTAGTTAGGTAAGCACTGTGAATAAGGCGAGTAAAATACTATACAAAATATGTAGGATGTTCCATTTAAAAGAAGGTAAGCAATTCTCGCCGAGCCGTAATGTAGCACCGCTAAAGCATTAATTTGTTACATAAAAAAATAAGTGCTCTTCGACCACGTTCCCAATATGCAATAAAATATAGTGTTCCATTAAAAAAAAACATGTTTCTATTATGTGCCGTTTGTAGTATTTTGAGAGTTATTTAAAAAATTTTGATTATTGAAAGCAGACAACGAATAACATGGAGTAATAACATGTATAGGTAACATAAACTTATTTATTCATCAATAACAACTACTAGAACTTAGAAGTTCCCATGTAATAATGTAATGTAAAAATTATGCATTCGCCAATCTTTCTGTTGTAATCTTGAATAAATCAGAATTCAATCTACCACTACATACCATGTAACAACTAAACTATGAATGTAAATTTTGGAAATATATTTTGAAGTTAGCAATAAGGCGGCATACCACGTTTAAGGAATTTTTCCATTCAATGCGCAAAAGAATAAAATTTATTACCGGTCACATAATTTAAAAGGGTTTATTGCAGATTCAATATTTCCTGCTCCATTTCTAGCAAATAACCTTTATAGTTCATTATGCCGACACAAGGGGTTTGTGAGTCATTCTACTTTAACAGAAATACAAGTTTTTGTAAAGTGCAACTACAGCACAGTATACCGAATAAGTTTTACAATGTATTTACATTTAAAATAGTAATTTCTTTGTACACTATAAATATTTAAGTATACACAAAGTTATAAATAAGTAATTAATTGAGCATGAGCGTTGAGCGCTTTATCATTCATCGTACGTAATGAGTCTCAGAACAATAACCTATTGAAATTGAAAGGTTTATTTTATTCTGTCTTAATGGGTTTACTGTGGATAAGTATTAAATATGCAAAAGTTTAATACAAACAATTGAATCTAATTCCATTGAATCTTAAAAATGGAAGGAAAATTGACAATAGCGTCATGCACGTATGAGATTCCCAGGACGACCATAGACCATACGGTTTATCATTGAATACATCGAATTCGGCTGCTAATATAGTTAGTATAGTAGATAGTACTAGTATTAGTAGATAGGTAAATACTAATTTTAAAACGACTATGCAAATCGCCCTTGCTTTATAATACTAATTTTACAAGAGTGCTAAAATTTCGCGGCAAGCGAAGGTGGTCCACTTTCTAGTTAAGTATGTCGGTGCGTACCTACAAGGGTTAACCACGATATATTAGGTTAAAAGTAAGAATATTACACCGGTGTTGATTTATCTATACAATTCTTTTTCTTTGTTGGATTTATATTGGTCACATATAGTGAAACCAATATTGTCAATACTTTGATAAGTCTATATTTTACTAATGCTTTTAAATAAAACGTTGAACATACAATAATGCTGTTACCTTTGAAAAACATTGTAATTACAATGTTGGGTTAAATGTTAAAACATATCGTCCCAATGTTGATTCATTTATATAAATGTTGCCTTTATTGGAGTTATATTGGTGATATGGAGTGAAACCTATTGTAAATACTTTGATAAGTCTATATTTTACTAATGTTTTTAAATAAAACGTTGAACATACGATAATGGTATTACGTTGGAAAAACGTTGTAGTTACAACGTTGGGTTAAATGTTCCTAACGTGCACCGCTGTTGAGCACGTATGCAAAAAAAGGGAAATAGGAATGGGAAGGACAAGGGCACCTCGACTAGCAGCTAGAAGGCACTTGGATGCGTGGGGAACATTGAGGTCCGAGAAAGAAAGGAAAGAAAGATATATATGTAGAACGACGGACAGAAATTTGGACGCTACGAGTTTTAAAGTAAAATCCAAAAAATCCTTTCCTCAAAACTCGAAACAAGAAAGGTAACTCACTACACGGCGAAGTAATTATACAATGAGATAGGTAGTTCGATAGGTTTCCTGTAAAAGAAAGGTTATACGTACACAAATTATATATAAATAGTAATAACCGACAAACTAGTACCAAAAACTTTATTCCCAATAATGTAATTCCCAAAAATAACTGAATGTTGTTTAAATTAAGAAAAGGTAGTACTTACAGTAATTCACTGTAATTATAATAAAAAATAATCAAATGAAGCATGTAACCTACAGGTCAAGTTAAATTAATTTAGGATGATTCCAAGCTAATGAAGTTTGAATTTATATCTTTTTAGTAAAAGAAGAATTATATTAATTATACCATTAAAATTGCCATTGCTAATTAAAATGCACAGGCCGCCCGACAAAACTTTAAATGTATTATACAATGTACAATAATAAAAACCAAATAATAAATTAGTTAAACAATAGCAGTCAATTATACATTAGTCTCCCAATCAGACGAATCTATAAACATTATATAGTTAATAGCGTAACAATAATACAGGAAGCTCGACGATAAATGCATTTACCTGTGAACAACCTATGTTTACAAAAGAAATAATATCTATGAATAAATTGAAATGGTGTAATATTGACTTTGTTTCAACACTAATGCAGATAAAGCCACTTTCGGTCACCGTCACATTTCACCAAAAGTGAGAGGCAGTTAGCAATCCATCCAATTGTATATGCAGTTATTGAACGAGTAAAACTACATTTATGGTTGTCTGAGTTATCCCCATAGTAATAAGTGGAAAGTAAATGAAGTGAAATTCGAAGTAGAGGTCGAAGCGGAGGTCGAACCTCTGTAATTTATTAACATAAGACACGAGTAACTCATTTGAATACTACCTTCACAAGATTGACAAAGTGGAAATTCCGAGATAAACTTATGTTTGTAACCAAAGATTGGATATCGAGATATTTAAAGTATTTTTCTTAAAGTACGTAGCTTTAAATTACAACATAGTTGTGGTTATGGCTAAAAGTAAAGCAATTTTTAAATACAGAAACAAGAAAAAAAGGAAGAGTTGCATACCTGAACGCTTTTAATAACCTTTTATATCCGCAAAATGCGCAGAAATAAATAATACCAATTAATCGTTTCTTATACCGAAGAACAAATATAAATCCGACTTTTGTCGATGGATGAAATAAATCCAGAAATTATTTGATTTTTCTACATTTCATAGCATGGCTTGCACCACTTTTAAATAGGAAGAAGAAACGTTCTTTTTAAGAACTTACTAAATAACATTCAATATTACCAACTATAACCAGTGGTTCCAAATTCTAACAAGGTGTGTTAAGTAAGAGTGACCATCAACAACTTTGAATACTAAATGATTTACCTTAGGAACATAACATAATGAGAACAACGTTAAGTAAGAAGATAATAGGAACAGTAATGACCGAATGATTAAATAATGTAACATCCAAAATAATGGATGTTACATGTTAAAACATTATGTCGTCTCAATGCTGATTTATCTATATAAATTTTTTACTTGTTTGATTTATATTGGTGACATAGAGTGAAACCAATGTTGTAAATACTTTGACCTCGGCAGAGGAAATAAAAGGTAGGAGGAAAGAGAAAAATAAGTGAGAAGTTCGAGTATACACTCAGGACAAAAATCCCTAAAAACCATGAAGCCCAACACCGTTCCATTCCCAACCCTATATATATAAATATAAAAACCAATATCCCATGTATTAACCCAGCCCCCAAAACAATAAAAAAAATCCAACCCAAACGTAAGAGTAAAAAGGAGAGAAGTTAAAAAATGCGGAGCGACATCGACGTATATACCACCGGATACCCACATCAAGCACACAACTCAAGGAAACCACGAAAGAACAACCTGACTCCAAACTCCCAGCATTCGGCCGGTACTAGGAGAAAATAAAGAGAAAAAAAGAAAATAAAAGTAAAGAGAGCACATCGTGAAGCGATACTTCCAAAAAAAAATAAAAGCAAGAGACAACAAAAAGAAAGGTTTATTACTACAGTTAGGAAGACAAAGTGGATAAGGATGAGGTGATTTGGGTAGGGTGATTGTCTTCGTCCCATTCATACTAATAACAACCAATCATGTGGTATACACGATCCCTAAAGATATCCAACAGGAAAGTAAGAAGAAACGAATGAAAGGAAACCCAACCCGTAGGAGAATTATCCCAACCTCAGCCGAGGTTAAGGGTCGCCTAAAACCAAACCCCAGAAACCATCCCAACCCACAAGAAAATAAAGCCCAAAATTTTGTCCCCTTGGCCCAAAAAGTAAATAAGGCCCATTGTAGACCCCGACTCAACCCTATGACACCATGAACTAGCACTGACAAATGGCATAGGTGCTATTAATAGATAGTCGCAGAGAAAGAAAAATCTCATTTACGGCGGAAATATGCCACATTGACTCTGATTCCCGGGATCCCGTGGTCACCGAAGCTCGCACGGGGAAGTCGAACCCATCCCGTTCCTCTTAGGTCCATTCATATGATCATTCATTCAGTGAAGTGAAGTAGGAAGCTAGAGCAGATTTAAATCAAAGGCAGTAGATAGGAAACTGAAATGAAAAAGGCAAGTCTCCAAATACCCCCTGGGAAATTAGTAGAAACTTCCATGGAGAAATTCCGACAGTAGGAGAGAAGGGACCGGATGTGTAGGTCACAGAAGACGAAGGAGAGGTCTCCGTAAAAGTAGCCCACTCTACTATGCCCAACCAACCGCCCAAAAGATAATTTGTAGGATAAGGAACTAAAAAAGAGTTTGTAAAAGTAGTAAATCTAAGAAAACATACCAAGACAAGCACTATTCAGCATCTATAGACAAATATTTTAAGATATGCTGATGTTTACGTTTCTTTCGTCGACGAGGATAGCTTAAGGATAGATAATTTGTATCATGAAGGTTTGCAACATCTACAGAAACGTCAGAATCTAACATAGAGAATAGGTAGTATGATCAGGTTTTATGTGTTTGACATGATAAACGCCTAGCGAATGTCCAGAATCATCCTGTAATTTATAAGTCCAAGGAGAAACAATGGTTTTGATCCGATAGGGGCCAGTAAATTTAGGAGCCAGTTTAGCATTAAAATGCCGTAAAGCATCTGACAAAACAAAATTTCGTCGCCATGCTTTATCATACACATCAAATTTAGCTGACCTTCGTCTTAAATTATAACGCTGTTCGCGACACTTACACGCTTTCTTTAATCGTGTGACAATGTTTGAGCGAATAGCATCAAGTTGATGAGTGAATTTGTCATCGTGCGGAGCACGTTCAGGATCCTGCAAAGTAATATCGTGAGGAACAGAAAGACCGTGCAGATCAACCTGTTTTTGCTAAATTTTCGTGCCATTTGCGCTGGTTTTGAGTAATATAAAAAGAGATCATTGTTTTCAATACTCTATTGATTCTTCAGCGGGATTATCGCTAATAGAGTACTGTGGCGTGCCATAGGCGAGAAAAATATTATCTTCCATTAGGCGGCAAAGAGTAGAAGCAGTAGCTTGACGCATAGAAAATAAAAAGGCGAATTTAGCGAAGCAATCCGCCACTACCAATACGTAAGCATGTCCATTTGAAGATCGAGGCAAAGGGCCCACTATATCAGTACACAACACTTGCCAAGGCCTAGTAGGTTTGTCACGAGGAGCAAGAAAAGTATATGGAGCAAACTGTTCCACTTTATGAGCAGAGCAAGCAGTACACTGACGCACGTAACGAGCAACATCTGATCTAAGAGCAAGCCAATGGTAATGTTGAGACATCCTAGCAACAGTCTTAGTTACACCAAGGCAGTCAGAAGTAGGAGAGTCGTGATTTCCCCCGAAAATACGTCGTCGTTGTTCTTTAGGATCTACAATACGCCAGCCGTCTGAATCTGATCCTGCGAAAGGAGATATCTTCATACGTTTATAGAGACGATCGTGTTTTACGAACCACGAAGGAAATTTATCGGCCGGATGGGCGAAGAAGAAACCCGAGGTACAATTTTGAGGTACCAAAGATCTTGGACTGGTAAAGTAATCAAAGAAGAAGAAGAAGTAACATCAACACTCTCCACTAAAGGAACCGAACGAGAAAGCAAGTAAGGGACCACATGTTCTTTGCCTTTGCGATGAATGATGGTGAAGTTGTATTGTTGTAACCGTAATGCCCATCGAGCTAAACGGCCAGAAGGGTTAGATAATTTATTTAACCAAATGAGAGAGTGGTAGTCGGTGATCACGTTAAAAGAACTTCCCTCGACATAGGACCTAGTACAGCCAAGCATTCCTTTTCCGTCGTAGAGTAATTGCGCTCTGCCTTTGATAAAGATCGACTGATATAACTTATTACTTTGTCACCATCAGAGGTTTTATTTAGAGCTCTTCAAATCCGAAATTGGAAGCATCAGTTTGAATAATAAATGGACGAGTAGCCAGGACATGCGAGAATCGGAGAAGATACTAATTGTTCCTTGAGTGAATTAAGAGCGGCTTTACAATCACACGACCAATTGAACGAAGCTTCTTCTTGGTAAGAGCATTCAGCGGAGCTACAGGAGAAGAAAAGTTTGGGATAAACCGACAATACCAAGAAGCAACACCAATTACACGACGAACATCAGAGACAGTAGAAGGGGTAGGAAGAGAAAGAATAGCAAAGACCTTATTTGGGTCTACCAGAAGACCGTCCTTATTTACGACGTAGCCTAAATACTTCAATTCAGGAAGACAGAAACGACAATTGTCTTGACGTAATGTCAATCCCGCGGTAGACAAACGCTGAAAAACTTGAGCAAGTACTTTTAGGTGTTTCTCAAAAGTAGGAGTCGTAGATATGCAAAACAAAATGGCTCTAAATCTGCCCCTAGGACACTATCAATTAAACTTGTGCAACCCAAAAGGCATTTTCGTAAACTGGTACAGTCCACGACGAGGTATAGTGAAAGCAGTGATAGGTTTCGAGTCAGCAGTAAGAGGAATCTGCCAATAGGCTGAACGAGTATCTAAGCTAGACAAATAGCGAGCGTCTCGAAGATGATCCAAATTGCACTAATATAAGGAAGTGGATAAACATCATTTTCATAACAGCATTAACCTTTCTATAATCGATACAAAATCGTATAAGACCCATCCTTTTCTTTTAACAAGAACGACTGGACTGGACCAAGGGCTAGTGGAAGGTTCCACAACTCCTAACTCCAACATACTGTCCAAATGTTCATCGAATCCATATGAGCAAAATCATCCCGTAAGAGAGATTGTAGAGATATCCGTTCAGTAGGAAGAAGAGCAGATAAAGGAGTAATTAGCTTAAAAGAAATAGAAGCCAGTACAGTATCGCTATTAAAAGACCAATGGCCTGTTCTAATGTCTGGTACGTTTATAAATTTCCAGAAATCTAATCCTAATATCAATGGCTGAGATGCTTAAGGTATAATCAATGTGTCTACAAGTACAGTTTTAGATTCAACAGTAATAGGGAGAAGAACGCTATCTAAGATGGTCCACTTAACTCCATTAGATAACATACAGGAAGTGATCGAACCCACAGATAATTAAACTCCCAAGCGACGGATTATATCCCATCCTGAGTATCCCAAAATTGTGCGAGAAGCATCAGAATTCAACAAACCCTAAGTGAATAACCAAAGATGCTAACATTAAGATAAGGACGTTCATCATTACGAACACTAGCAAACACAAAATCTAAGAGAAAACGTTGTTGGTCAGAGATACCAGCAAATGGAGAATCCGAGATTAGAAAAGATACAGAATCTTCACCTCGGTTAGAAGATCCTCACGTAAGTTTTCCTGATTCTTATTAAAACAATCAGGATAAGAAAGTTTGGTAACTCCTGGTTTACCACAATCATAACAGTGTTTACGCTGAGGAAGAGGACAGCGAGGAGAGATATGTCCTACATTAGAACAATTCCAACAACGGAGAGTAGAAGGTTTTGAAGAACTAGCTGGAGCAAGCTGTGGCTCTACGAGTATATGTTTAGGTCCAATATTCGAAATGGTAGAAGAATCGGATGAACAACTCACATAAGCTAAACTAGGTTCGAGTAAATTAGTAGTTTTCTTAGAAGGTGGAGGTTTAAATGAATCGATAGAACATTTATTCTGTTCAAGACGTTTGCCTATAGCCAATAATTGTGCTATAGAAGTAACTTCCGTAAGTGCCAAAGCATTCTGGCAGAAATGGGTTAAATTACGTCGAATATAATACAACTGTTTATTCTCTGGTAGTGAGATAGACAAGCTTCGAAATAAACTTTGCATGACAGCAACTTAGATAGTTATAGCTTCTGAAGAACGCAAAGTGCTACGTTTAATTTCTTCTACTAAACGTTAATCATAGTCAAGGTTAGAAATTCAGCCTTTAGTAAGGACACAAATCCTTCCAAGAGTTAAGAATTCTTACGTGTACAAAACAATAACAAGGCTTTCTCCGTTAAGATTTCAGGAGCACCAGCAAAGAGCATTGCATGAGAGAGACCGCGAGAGATACTCAATTCTTCTACACGTGTAAGAAAATCCAGCAGTGAAGAGGTACTATCTCCTGAAAATTTTAATCTCAGTTTAGAAATTGAAGGGAATTTAGAAGTCGAAGCAAGTACTGGAAGTGACGTAGAGGCAGGTGGTAATTCCGGTAAGGCATCTGAATCAGAATCAGAAATCAAGTCAGGTACAGCATTATCTAAGTTCGTATTAGTGACACGAGGAGTGGAAGAAGGTAATTGCAAAAATTCAGTGAAAGTAACACGTTTCGATAACTTAATCTCCAAAGTTTCAAAGAGGAGTAAGAAATTATTTTTCTTTTTAATTTCATCTTCTGAAGTGGCATTCATTAGTTCAGCACGCTATTGTGCATGGACAAATAAAGTAGGAAAACGTGGAAAGGAAGAGAGAGAGGTATCACCCGTAAACGTAGATGAAAATTCAGTAAGATCACGATGAGGAATAATCAAAACACCAGCATTTCTTTCAGAGCATTGCGAACAGTTTCACACTCACATCACTAGGTGATCCCTGGAAATGGTTTCATATCGCAGTTTTAATTTAAACAAGCGATTTACATCCTTCTACCAATTGATCGACATGATGATGTACGACAAGATTTAGGTAGTACAAATATAAAGGTAATAAATACACGACAACGAAAGTGAGTTTAAATTAAATCTGAAATTGCAAAAAAACATCTAAAGCAAACACTAGGTAATCGACACCAGTACCTTATCGTTAAAGTAAGAATTTATTACAGCAGGGCTCCACGTTGGGCGCCAGAATTTGTATCGTGCACCGCTGTTGAGCACGTATGCAAAATAAGGTATATAGGAAATAGGTAATGTGTAGTAAGAATTCTACTAGCAGCTAGTTAGGGCCGATTGTATGCGTCAGTGTAGCACTTGAGGTTGGAGATAAGGAAGATATAGGTGATATAGTATAGTATATATATATATATATATATATATATATATATATATATATATATATATATATATATATATATATATATATATATATATATATATATATATATATATATATATATATATATATATAGAAGACAGAAATTTGGACGCCACGAGTTTTAAGTAAAATACAAAAAAGAGCCCTTTTAAAACTCGATACAAGAAAGGTTACCCACAACACGGAGAAGTAATTATACAATGAGACAGGTAGTTCGATAGGTTTGCTGTAAAAGAAAGGTATACATACACAAATTATATATAAATAGTAATAATCGACAAACTTTTATTCCAATAATGTAATTCCAAAAATAACTGAATGTTGCAATTATCCTTTGTTTAAATTAGTACTTACAATAATTCACTGTAATTATAATAAAAAACAATGAAATGAAGCATGTAATATACAGGTCAAGTTAAATTAAATTAGGATGATCCCAAGCTAATGAAGTTTGAGTTTATAATATATTTTTAGTAAAAGAAGAATTATATCTATAGCATCAAAATTGCCATTGCTAATTAAGATGTACGGGCCACCGACAAAACTTTAAATTATTGTACAATGTACAATAATAAAAAGCAAATAATAAATTAGTTAAACAATAGCAGTCAATTATACATATACATTAGTCTCCCAATGAGACGAATATTTAAACATTATATAGTTAATAACACAACAATAATACATAGAGCTCAACGATAAATGCATTTATCTCTGGATAACCTATGTTTACAAAAAGAAAATATCTAAGAATAAATTGAAATGGTGTAATATTGACTTTGTTTTAAAACTAGTGCAGATAACTATATTAAATTTTAAAGTGAAATTATTTAAGTGAACCTATGACAAGGTAAGGCAAGCTGTACAGAATTTAAAAGTGTATTTACATTCACACACAAGGTATATAATTATAGTTTAATTTAGCTGTGGATTATTCCTTTGTTGGAGCTAGTTACAGATCTTCGTGATATTCAATACTATTAATAAAGGTACTTTCCAGTCAATGTGACATTTCACCAAAAGTGAGAAGCAGTTAGCAATCCATCCAATTGTGCATGTAGTTATTGAACGAGTAAAAGTACATTTATGGTTGTACGAGTTATCCCCAGAGTAAAGTGCAAGTAGAAGTAAACGTAAAAGTGAAAGTCGAAGTCAAAGTAGAGCTCGAAGTAGAGGTCGAAGTGGAGGTCGAAGTGGAAGTCGAACCTCGGTAATTTATTAAAATAAGATAGGAGCTACTCCTTAACTACAATGCCTTTTTGGGGTCACAAAAGTAAAAATTCCTAGATAAACGTATGTTTGTAACCAAAGATTGGATATCGAGATATTTAAAGTATTTTCCTTAAAGTACGTAGTTTTAAATTACAAGATAGCTATGATTATGGCTAAAAGTAAAGCAATTTTTAAATACAGAAACAAAAAAAAAGGACGCTTTTACTAACCTTTTATATCCGCAAGATGCGTAGAAATAAATAATACCAATTAATCATTTCTTATACTAAAGAACAAATATAAATCCGACATTAAATAACATTTAATGTTACCATCTGTAACCAGTGGTTCCAAATTCTAAAAGGTGTGTTAAGTTAGAGTGACCATCAACAATTTTGAATATTAAATGATTTACTTTAGGAACATAACTGTTGTGACGTGATGGCCAATTATTGAATTAATATTAATAGGAAACATACCTTTTATTTCTAACTGGTTAACACATCTTATTTATATGACACATACATACATACATATTTTACATTTTTATTAAATCATTCACTGTGTTATTGTTGCACGCGATTACTAATACCATTGTTATCGTGAGCAGCGGCGTAGCGGAAAGCAGTGGCGTATCTATATTCACAATATTCTCCCTCACTTATTGAAGGTCCTATCTACCCTAAAATGTAATCACTTAATTTCACTGGTTGCTTACTTATTCTTTCAGAAAGGCGTAATTCCGGAACTTGTATTTCAGTATCTGCGCTGGGAACATTTGGAGCTGGAACAACTGGAGTATCTGTTACTGGCATTGTTTGAAAATGTGCATCTTCTTCTTCTGGTGCATATCGAAAGGGTTCTGGTGTATCTTCTTGAAATTTAACTGATTTCAGTTTGCTTTTTAAAGTTGGTTGATACGTCGTTTTAATTTGTAACCATCATCTAATTCTGTGCTGTGCCTGGTTTCCATATCACTTTATTGTTTGAAAAAACTGCGCTGGTACTCTCTCCCTCTTGAAGTGAACGTACTGAAGGAGTTGTTGAGTTTGTACTATTTTGGAAATATGGTCGAATTGAGTCTAATCGAATTCGAATTTTCCTGTGAAGGTAATTTTCGGCTGGTGATTTCCCATCTATGAGCGGTGTTGTCTGTAACGTAATAAAATTGTCTGCAATTTTACGGATAGAGGTAATTTCTCGTTTTCCATTGCTTCTAAACGTCGTTTTAAGGTTTGGACATTTCATTCTGCTAAACCATTTGCTGCAGGGTGACCAGGAGCTATGAACTTTTGCCTGATACCATTATCATGGCAGTAGTTATTGAACTGTTGCTGGTGAAAACGCTTGCATTGTCTGAAATGATTTGTTTCGGATATCCATGAGTCGAAAATATTCCATTTAAGTGTTGAATCGAATTGGAACTATTTGGACTTCCGTTTAATACGCGAATTTCTGCCTATTTTGACTTTGCGTCTACAACCACTAGAAAATGTTGGTTGCCTATGGGACCTGCATAATCGATATGTATTCTTTCCCAATTTTCGTCAGGTATTTCCCAGTGATGAAGTGGTACCTTGGATACACTGTTTAATTTTTACACTCTGAACATGATTTTACATATGTTTCAATGTTTTTGTCGATACCTTTCCAGAAGCAATATCTTCGGCTAAGTTGTTTCATTTTTGTAACCCCTAAATGCGTCACGTATAGTTCTTGGAGTATTAAATCTTGCATTGCTTTTGGAATTACGACCCGTTGATCTCAAAATAGTATTCCCTGGTCGATTGTAAATGGTGAGTCTATTGAGGTTGAATGTAATTCTTGAATGAGCTCTTGTAGCTCTCGATCTTTGCAGTTTCGTTTTAATACGCTCAGAATTTATGGTGTCAGTCGAATTTCAAAATTGTCATTTCGTATACCTCGTGTTTCTTCATTTTGCCATGCGTCAAATGAATTATTTGATTTTATTGGTGCTCTTGAAAGGCAATCTGCGTTTTTATTTTCAACGCCCCGTTTAACTTGAATATTGAAGTCGAAACTGGATAGAAACGAAGCGTATCGAATTAGCCTTGCTGAAGTGGTTTTGACGTTTTCGCGTTAGGGTGAAAAATCCGCGCTAAAGGTGGGTTATCCGTAATTAACTTAAATTTTCTTCCAATTAAATATTGTTGAAAATATGCCATACCAAACACAATGGCAAGAGCTTCTCGATCTAGTTGCGAGTAGTTTTTCTCTGCTTGTGTCAGTGCGCGTGATGCAAATGCAATTGGTTTTTCCAAATCATTTTCTTCACATGTAATAATACTGCAGCGATACCAAAAGGACTAGCGTCTGTTGAAAGAATTACCGGAAGTGCTGGATCGAATGGAACGATAACGCGGTCACTAACAATTTCGGCTTTTAATTCTAAAACGCCGACTCGCATTCTGAAGACCAAAAGAAATTTTCGTTCTTCATTAGGAGTTTTCGGAGGGTGTTACAGTGGATAAGTCCGGAAGCAATCTGGAGTAATAAGTGATCATACCTAGAAATGTTCGAACTTCAGCTACATTTTAGGCCTTGGCATGTTCTTAATGGCATTCGTTTTCTTTGGATCTTTCGAAATTTGGTTGAATCTGACTACATACCCTAGGTAGTCAACTTCCTCCTTGAAAAAAGAGCATTTATTTTCATTGAGATGCAAATCGTTTTCTTGAAGTGTTTGAAGACATCGAAACAAATTCTCGGAACATTCGTCATATGTCGACCCGTGTACTAAGATGTCATCGAAGTATGCTATCGTTTTCGGGAGGCCTTGCAATATTTGGTCTATCACCCTGTTGAACTCTGCTGGAGCAGTTTTTATACCAAAACTTAAACGATTCATCTTGTATGTCCCTCGATGTGTCGAAATTGTTTGGATTGAACTACTAGCATCATCTGCTTTTAAGTGTAGGTACGCTTTGAACAAATCTAATCTACAGAAAATCTTGAATTCCGTAGGTTGTTCAAAACGGTGTCAATTCGCTTTATTGGATAGTTTACATTGACTAAGCAGTCATTTACAGCGACTTTGTAGTCAACGCACAGTCGTACCTTCCCATCCGGTTTGGGTACTACAACTAGAGGTGAACCCCAATCACTTGTAGCAGATTTTGAAATTATACCTTGTTCTTCGAGTAAATTTAACTCGTGTTCAACTTTTTCTTGAAGGCATAGGGTAAGTTTTTTCCGGGACGTAAACTGGTTTTGAATTTTCTCGAAGTTGTAACGAAATTGTAACATTTGGAACCAATCCGATTCTTTGTTCAAAAATTTGGGAAAACTGGCTGCGAATATCATTCATATTTGCAATTTTGTTAATAGGGAAGGGTACGTTTTCCTGAGAACTTCTGGTATCTAGTTCTTCTAATTTGATTTGTAAATGACGAATCCACACTCTGCCTAAAAGTGGATGCAAGTCGTCTGGAACTATGTACATATCATCGGTTGACTCGAAATTGCGATATCGAACGTTTACGGTAATTTTCCCATAAGGGTGGAAGATTTGATGAGTGTAAGCACGAAATAGGACATTAGAATTGTCGAGTTTACGTTTTATACGTAATTTGTCGTATAAATATTTCGGGATTAATGTAAATCCCGCACCTGAATCTACTTCAAACGTTACGTCACGTCCTTCTATCGAAATATTGATAAAATATTTTCGCGCATCTTGATTTTGTTCACTTTTGCTTTTGAAAACGTAAATAATTTGATTAGTTTCATTAGTACCCGTTATTCGGTTAACACTGTAATCACTGTAATGAGCATTGTTTGTACTTTCCCATTTGAACTGTTTTATTTCGGAGAAGCGTCATTACGCATACTTTTGCAACATGTCCGGATTTATTACAATGTCTGCATTTTAAATTGTCGGATTTGAACGGCATTCACTTGCGCGATGATTATCACGACCGCACCTGAAGCATAGATTTTCTATACCAAGCTCACGATAATCAATTTTCCCTCGTCTATTTGAATTACCACGACTTTCTCTTTGATTTCGATTTGAATTAGAATTGCGATTTTGAAAATAATTTGATTGACTTCGTGAACGCTGTTGCTTTGAGTTCGAATTACGCCTGGATTGTTTTTGGTTCGTAACAGTGTACGTATCTATTTGCGTTGAATGAATAGAATCTGTGTGCGTATCCATTTTGGTTATCGTCTTGCTATCGGCACGTGCTGCTTCCAATGCAATAGCTTTTTGCACAATTTCATTGAAATCTGTAATTTTGGACTGGAGTAGTTGCTCCGTTATCCAACTGTCTTTAAGACCACGTATGAATTGAGCACGGCAATATAAATATTTTCGTTGCATTTACACGTATATTGAAATTTGCATGCACTTAAATTGCTTTGAAGAGCGGTTACATATTCTGCAATTGTTTGCTTAGTGGATTGAATTTCGGATAAAAATAAATGTTGCGCAACGAGCATGTTACGTTCCGGTGAGAGATGTTTTCTTAATATTACGATTAATTGATCGTATTCACATCAGCAGGTTTTTGTGGAGCTACCAAAGCGGCTAGCGTATTGTAATTCGAACTTCCAATTGATGTAACAAGCATTTGTGCTGTTTTTTCTTATCCGCGTACAATTCTTTCATTTTAAATAATTTTCGAACCTTTCTATGTACAGACAGAAATCTTCCTGCTTTGAATTGAATGCTTCGAAGGGTGGAATATTTGCCACATTGATAACAGGACTTGAAGCAGTAGCTTGCGGCTGTTGCATTATTTCTTTTATTGTTTGTATGAATTGAGCAAATTGTGTGGGATCCATTTCTCCCTTACGTATTGAATAGTAGAAAATTTTATGTTGAAAGTAGAATAAACGTGGCTTCTTAACCTTTCTTTTTGTTTTTCCTCGGCGCCAATTTTGTTGTGACGTGATGGCCAATTATTGAATTAATATTAATAGGAAACATACCTTTTATTTCTAACTGGTTAACACATATTATTTATATGACACACACATACATACATATTTTACATTTTATTAAATCATTCAGTGTGTTATTGTTGCACGCGATTACCAATACCATTGTTATTGTGAGCAGCGGCGTAGCGGAAACAGTGGCGTATCTATATTCACAATAATAACATAATAAGAACAACGTTAAATAAGAAGCTAATAGGAACAGCAGTGAACAAATGCTTAAATAATGTAACATCCGAAATAATGGATGTTACATCAATGCTGATTCATCTATATAAATTTTTTATTTGTTTGATTTATATTGTTGACATAGAGTGAAACCAATATTGTAAATACTTTGATAAATCTACATTTTAGCAATGTTTTTAAGTAAAACGTTAAACATACAATATTGGTGTTACGTTGGAAAAACGTTGTGGTTACAATATTGGGTTAAATGTGAAAACATGATATTGTCCCAATGTTAATATATGCATACATTTTCTTCCTTTATTGGCGTTATATTTGTGGCATATTGTGCTGCCAATATTGAAAATAACTCTACAAGTTTATGTTCAACCAATGTCATTTACGTCAATCTCGTAAATCCAAAATATGTGCTATGTTGGATAAACATTGAAGTAAGAACATTGCATTAAATATGGTAATCAATATTGGGAGAATATTGGTTATACATTAGAAATCGATGTTCTATGTATCAATATTTGTCCAATATTGCACCAACCAATGTTCTGTTCCACTTGGGTCGTTTCACATTTTCATTAATATTGCATAATGTTACATTTAAAAACACCAATGTTAAGCACATTTCGATTGATAACAAACATGTTGTCTCGAAAACTGTTAAATTATTGCTTGTTTTCGGTTATTTCCAAGTACTTATTTTCAGTAATGAAAAATGTTGATTCCAGTATCACATTCAGTTTTTCACTTTAATATGCTATAAAACGCCTAAAATTTGATTAAATATGAATTTCCGATCAAATTAGTAATAAATCATAGTTAAAATTTATGTTTAATATTATTTTATCCAAATTTTTTGTTTAAATTCAACACTAGGTTTATTCAATGGTTAAATTGATATTGAAAACCAGAATTATGTTGTATAAAAAAACAAATATATCTTATTCATCAGTCTTCAAATTTTGTACATTTCGGATATCCTGCTGTGAAACACTAGCACCGTTTAACAGCATTCCTAAAAAATTTAATGTTAGAAATAATTGTTTATATTTGATCAATTTAAACCTTTGTTGTTCTTCAAATTCAAAATATGCATCCATATCACTTATAACTTGTAGTCCTCGTTGACTATAAAAAGATACACATTCAAGTTCACCACCAAATTCTTTTGGTAAATAACTTTTAGGGAGGTGATTTTCATAAAATGATTCCATATTTGATACAGAATGGAAGTGTACCTGTAAACATATAATTAAATTATTAATAAACAGGGCTCTAAACCTTCATTGACTAATCTTCTCAAAACATTTGGACCTTTGAATGTTTATGTTCTAACAAATCAAAATCAATTTATTTTGAAATGTTTGGAACCAGGAATATTTTCATCACTATTTATTTTTGTTTAGACCAATCAATTTTTTGAGACATTAAATTCTGACAAATCTAAAACAGCTTACGCTTTTGTATTTCTGGAGACAAGAAAACCGTTACGTTAGGTTGCTGAATGAATATTAAAATTTTCTTCATGAAGATCTGCAGATTTTCCCTCTACTATATCAAATTACCTGATAATTTGTTTAGATCTCCATTTTTCGCTGATTTTCACTTTGGGAATAAATTTTCTACAACTTAACATACCTTCGAACTGTTGAAAGTTTGGTTAAACGTCGTTTATTTACAAGTAAGTTTCACAAGATTTGAACGTTTCAAAAAAATAAAAATTTTCAATTATGAACGTAAGTTTATTACAAAATCAATCAAAACTGAACAAAGAATGTGAATAGTATTTATTGATCCAATATGTCAATAATAGAAAGTCCCGCACTAATAGATATAAAAGTCAGCAATATTAAAGTAAGGCAAAAGTTAAATCTAATTGAGTCATGAAAGACATGGAGAACGTACATGAAAAGAAAATTGACTTGACAAAATATAGAATTCCAATGTTCACAGGCACACGCACACGCGCACGTGTACGCACACGCACACGTACACGCACCATAGACATCATGGCCGATCTTGGCGAAACTTGGCTAAACGTTGTGAAATGAGCTAATAAGTCCATTTAGCGATAGTGAAAAAAAAGTAGATTGTATAACCTTTTATACCTACATATGTATATATGTAGATATAAGGTTGGAAGGTAAAAATGAAAAACCGTTTATGTATTTATAATATGTTTAATACTCTATGTTTTAAAAACTATTCGTTTCCGTATATATGTTTATTAGCTAGAATTTAAAATAAATTCGAACCACACTTATATACCACTTCAAATCCTGAACATAGCAAACTCAATGAACAAAATTGTCTGTTTAGAATTAAAAAAATTACTCATCATGTAAGATACCTATGTCTATTCTACGAAAAAAACACAAAAAATAATAATAACGTTTCATAAAACGGAGTACTGTAAATAATATTTTCATCTTATTAACATATCATAGTATTAAAATTAAATTAAAAAACAAATAACACTATAACAAATATTCGAAAAGTCACCACTGTTTGCTAGACAGTAGCCTAATCTATAATAAAACTGTTGCTGAACTTTGTACAGTTGTCTCTGTGTAATCTTATTATACTCGTCTAATATTACATTTGTTAATGATTGAAGATCATTGTTTGTAATATCATTATAAACTTTCTTTTTCAAAAAAGGCCACAAAACGAAATCACACGGTAAAAGATCAGCAGATGTATCTGGCCAACAAATTGTTCATCCTCGACCGATCCACGAATTCGGAAAACACTGGTTAAAGTCATATATCTTTCATATCGTGGTTACAATGTATCGGACAGCCATATCATGTTGGTACCTGATTATTTCATCTCAGTTTCCCACTACTCCTTCCAAAGCTAGTGGAATACAGTTATTGAACAGATCTAGATATTTTTCGGAATTTAATGTACCATCTATAAGAAAGGTCTAACACAATTCGCGAACCAAAAATCCCTGCCGATACATTCAGCTTTTGTGTGTACTGAAAATGTGTCTGCAAAGTTAAATTTGGATCCACTCTGCTCCAAAATTGAAAACCTTGGTGATTCGGCTCCCCATGTAACAAAACCGTTGACTCGCCCGTAAAAGAAATATAAAATAGCGATCGGACTTTGCCTTCTCCATTACAGTTTGACAAAATTCACTCCTTGTAATTTTATTTGAATCTAATATTTCTTGGTGTAATGAGTATTTAAAAGCGTCATATTTTTCTGATTTTAATATTACATGAACAGTAGCTGGATGCAAAAGTAGTGTGTTCGGGATCTGTCGAACACTGTTCATTTTCCTCATTTTTGCATCTTTTACAAAGTTTTACTAAGCTTCCATTTTGATTCAAATAGGAAATTAAGGTGTGGAAGGTTCCAAGAGACGGAATTTGTTCATTAGTATACAAAGCACCAAATAAGTCCATAACTTGCCGCAATGAATATTCAGATAAATACCACTTAAGACATTGAACTCTTGACTCAAGGGATAATCATTTTGTATACTTAATTATTATACTATATTAAGCGATCGAATCAAAAAGTACCATTATTTAACAGAACATCAAACCAATGTACACAAAATATTGTAATTTGTATGCGTCTTAGCACACTGAAATAAGGTGAAAAATCTCAAACTTATTCTTTAATCTTTTCGTAAAACATTTTAGACATTTTAATAAGCTTGTAGTTTTTTATTCTAAACAGAAAACCTTTTTAACTTTTTGCTCTAAAATTAATAGGTGAGATATGGCAACTTTTTTATTTTACCTTTGAATTTTTAATATTTAATCAATTAATTTGTTCAATTTTCCATTTAATTACATTTTTCTGATGAAGGTTAAATTTTTAACCGAAATATATCAAAAACAGTAATAATTTTGTCACATTTTGGCTTTTTACCTGTATTCCTACAGGCACTAGGAAATCCCTGCATTATCCTTGTTTAAAGAAAAAAAATTCACAACCCAAAATTGTCAACTTGTAGAGCAGAAAAAGTAGCAACGAAAATGTGATATTTATTTTGTCATATCTTTTCAAATAGTCAGAAAAAAACAAAAACGAAATTCCGAATTTTCGGTTTTTTCCAAATATTTTCGGAAATATTCGAAATTTCCCAAATTTTGAAACGTCATTTTGCAAGGGTCGGTGGGGCGCAACATTTTCCTAATTTGAACATCTCTGTAACTCTAACGGTTTACAAGATCCCCATGCTGTTCATTCTTATTCGACACACACGCGCACACGCACACGCACACGCACACACACACACACACGCACACGCACACGCACACGCACACGCACACGCACACGCACACGCAACACACGCACACACACGCACACACACACAACCACACACACAACACACGCACACGCACAACACACACACACACACACACACACACCCACACAAAATAGAAAACACATATCAGTCATAACACCACACACAAAACTGAATTATTTCGGCTACATTCACCTATTTCAAAAGAATCGGTTAAAACCACACAATTTATTTTACTAAACTTGTTTAAACAAAAATTAATTGTTGCAATGTTACCTATTTGCAGGGTTAGGCCCCGGAGTGATTCGAACCATCGATCTCCTGTTTACTAGACATGCGCTTTAATTAACTAAGCCACGGAGCCGTTGAACGTTGTAGTTCATGTCAATGTTATTTTAATACGTATGCAATGTCATGATATTATCAAAGAGCAATTTGCTATTGTTATTAATTTTTGTATGTTTATATTAATTAATCGAAATTTAAGTAAGTAATCGCCTTGTAAATAATGTCATAATTGTTTCATACGTCAAACGACAAAAATTGTGCGTTATATGAAAGAAAGTAAGTTTAAGCCAGAATACCAAAGAGCATGTAAAATGCTCTTTGATAATATATAATTTTCTAGAACTAAGAAATACTAATTACCAAAATTAAAAGAGAAAATTATTTCTGGACGAAATTAATTCATTTTGTTTATCTGATATTTTTATTTTACATACAGTTTGTTACTTTTAAAGTAATTGAAACCATAATTGTTCTTCGGCTATAATAGTTACCTACACTGGAATTTATTAAAAATGTGTTTATTGTACTCTGAGTTATATCAGATAGTATTATATAATATTATGTTATATTTAAGAGTAATATGCTTTCATTATAGATACAACGTTTACTTTATGACAATATATCATGAATTTTAAAAATCCAATAGTTCATAAGTAGCTAATATGCCACCTGTTTGTTAAAATTCCAAATTTTAATAATTATTGAGTGATTTTCCTTTCGATAGCAAACATTTAATTAATTTTAATCCGGTAGCACAATACTGGTAAATTTGAAATGTTAACTATTATTTTTTTACTAATTCTCGATACTTCAAACACAAATAACTAAATTGTCATTTTTAACATTACTATGGTTATACTTTCCGGACTAATATTTTTTTATGGATGTAATTATAAAGTTATACATCCACATTCCTTGTATTTTCCCATATTGCGACAATTTGACAACAATGTGCTTCTGCACTACGCCAAACATGGTAAAGGTACCTGTAATTTCGTCACTCACCTGTACAAATATTATCTTTTTAGTTCGAGTTACGACTGTCAGAGAGCTAGCAGCTTGCCACGTGTCTAACCATCATATGGCATAAAAAGAATGAGTGGGCTCGACTAAACTCAGGCGTACGGTCGGAAGACCGTAGAGCACTGGATGGATGGTTGTTTTGGAGGGTAGCTTAAAAGGATAGTAGTCTGGTTAGATAGGAACCGGATATGAGTAGGCGCCACAGCTTTAATAAAGAAGTACTCAACTAGTGTTGAAAGGAGATTAAACCTGTAAAGCCTGAAACAGCATTTACCAAAAAGAAAAAGAAAGAAATAAGATTGAAAGGAGGAAGTAGAATGAGTTGACAATTCAATAAAGTAATTTTTATTGTCGTATCTTGACAAAAGAATAAAATAATATATATATATATATATATATATATATATATATATATATATATATATAATTAACATTTACTATTTACTATTCGTATTCGGAATTGGCTAATTTAACACATAATCCCATTGGGATGTTTAGTAAGAAAAAATAATAAAGAATTTAATTAAGGAACGTGCTTTTTACGCTTCACACTGTATACAGTAAATAGGAAAGCTTGTTCGGTCCACAGTAAATAACTACAATAATAAAACAAAGTAGTCAAGAAATTTATAGGAAGTAAATTGGCCCGAACAACCTTGTCCACAAGAAAAGTAATGTACATAACACATAAGATTATGAGATAAAATTACAAATTCATATAAAATTAAATGTTTAACATTTGTAGTAGGTTACGTAATACAGATTATCGTTACACCCGGTATATTGCAATTAAAGTAGGATTCAAATCGTTGGTTGAATGTAGCCACAGAAGCTAGAATTAATTAGTCAAAATGGAAGCAAAAACTGTTTAGCTGTGGTCTACCTATTTTAATGATTCAATTAAAATTTTAATTATGATTGTGTACAAAAATATTCAAAACTGAATTAGTGAATATATATACCGTTTTAGATAAAAGGAAATTTGCGAAAGTGAACTGCTGGAAGTACCATAAATATATAAATTTAAATAAGAGGTAACAATTTCGATTATTTGATTACAAAAGTAATAATATCAGTCCATTTATTTTCGTTGTGAAATTCACTAGAACCTCCTCGGTGTAACTGAAATTTGGAAACACAATCGTGTCACTAGGTGATAAAGAAAGGAAAAAATATCTGACCTTTATTGTTGAAACTATTACTTATTTGATCTTGCAAATTTCGAGTACTATTCCAATGATCTAGCAGCCTTCGCGTATATGGTCATAGATGTCAGCAACGATCTTATGCCTTCCAGCGGTAACCATATATTTTGGATGTAACGTAACAGTAAAATGTGAGCAGAAAACTTAAGAAGGAATGACGTTAGCAATGTAGGTAGTACAGAGATGCTAAGAGAAGGTAGTACGGAGATGCTAAAAGAAGGTAAATATAAGTACGATGTTTAAGTAGTTATGACCGTTCATAACGAGCCGATAGTGAACATTCAACGTAATTTCGTGTGTCTTTGTATGTGAAGAATTAGTATTGAATGCTTTTATATTCGAAAGCCTGAAAATAATTTCAATTATATCCGCCTTTTAAAAGCGTTAGTAATACTTGTACTTAATCAAGTTTTGAGAATTTCCAAAAAATGATGCTTCACATCCAGAACCAGAAACGAAAAATTCTCTAGAAACTCAACATCCACCATCAATG